>LUGF01005533.1:87962-130151 GCA_001625245.1 Calycopis cecrops
CCGCTAAGAAAGGATTTTTAGAAATTCAACCCCTAAGGGGTGAAATAGGGTGTTGAAGTTTATATGGATTTCTTAGAAATTAAACGCGAGTGAAACCGCGGGGCACAGCTAGTACAATAATATATTAATTAACGCGTGTCATCGGAAATCTATGTCATGTTACTGTTTTTGAATACTAAGCAGTGTCACTACTTTCTAAAGACGAAACGAAGTTTATTAAAATTTCGAACATGCCAATCTCGAAGTATTTTAGAGATATATACATTTATATGTTAGTAACATGAAATAACTTACTAGTCACATTTATTAAATTTAAGGGTTTTATAATATAAAAATCTGTGTGAGAATACTGTAACTTTATTATGGCTTTAAAAAACATAATAAAGTTAAAGACAATTGACGTGAATAGATTTCCTTTCTATTCTTAAATTAAATTACTCAATTGAATTTATAAAAAAACGTCTTTTTTTGTTTTAATTTTCTCTATAGATTTGATACAAACTATTTGTAATTTATAGCTATAGCAGTTTGCAACACATGCCAAATAAAATTTACTTTATTGTGTACATGATCAGTTGCAATAAACCGAATAAATAATCTTCATTTAAATAACCATAAGTACTGCGTGCACAAAGGTGGTCTTATTGCCTAAATATCAATCACACCACCACCACAGCACGTTAACTGTATTGAGCAGATAACACATAAATATTATAGTGAATATCAATTACTTAAAAGAAACGACACTATACTACAATACATCTTATATTACTTTATATAAGCATTTATATAAACACTTAGAAGTCGATGTACAATGAACGATGGTAAACCATTACGTCTACATACCTCGTTAATTCAATGCACATTGCAAGAAATAGGATTCTTAATTATATCCTTGTTGGATTTTAATTGACTACATTACCTATGTGTCTATGTATATATATATAATTCTTACTTACTAAAACTAGTAAAAAGTATAAATTTCTAAGGTAGTCAAGTTCATAGAGCGGTTTACGTGTACTAGATGTGTTATGTTATTGTATGATATCTGCTCTAAGTTTTTCAAATAAATAAAATATAATATGTAATGTACATATATAATGTATATATTAAATAAAATACATAATATTGTTAAGTAAAATATAGTTTCCCAAATCTGATACAAAAGCATCTAAATATTTACTGAATAATGTAAGAACCAAATCATCATCAAAATGAATAATGTAACAAGTTTTTGTTTCATTTATTTTATAGTGGCGCCAGTAACAGCCACTTATACATTTATTATAACATAATAACAACATGACACCATATTTTATGTTAAACTATGTCTAATTATCCGCGACTTTTGCATTTTTACCACATGCTATGTTTTTATTGTCCGTGTCTAAACCTTTTTATATAATTTTGAACCAAGTAACTTTATCTAGACTTACAGAGATAGAGTAGAGTAGTAGTGTTTATGAGAGAAAGAAAAAGTCTATTTCGTAGTTCATTAGGGGCAGATAAACAAACTAACATTGATTTTTATTTATATAGATTCGATGTCTTAGCGCTGAGACACGATTTATATTGCACCGGCAAAAGCTGATGATGATGATAAAATAATTGTACCTGTGGACAAAATGTATACACACAATACGGTTTCGTCGAATTTATACATATTTAAATACGCGAGTCAAACCAAATTCCTCAAAGTGCCACCAGCGACATTGAATATAAATAGGATAAATTTACTTAAACACTTATACATGTGTTAATATTATTAGATTTTAGAATTTAACACAGGTTTGCTAATTTCGTGTATATTCTATTTTTGTAACGTGGATTTACGGCTCAACTAAATTATTATAATTAGTTAATCGCTTTGGCATAGGAGGTAGTGGCCTGACATATCCACGCGTTTGCATGACATCAATGCATGCATGCATATGCAAAGAAAAGCTATGTTTTCTTTTCATTAGTATCACGCAAAGAAAAGCTATGTTTTCTTAGCATTAGTATCATGCAAGGAAAAGCTATGTTTTCTTTTCATTAGTATCACGCAAAGAAAAGCTATGTTTTCTTAGCATTAGTATCATGCAAAGAAAAGCTATGTTTTCTTAGGGTCAATTCACACCAAAAGCGCGGAGAAGGGCAGCGAAGCGGAGCGCAGTTTATGTGTCATATGAATTTCAACTTTATAATAATTACTATAATACTTATTATCGCATGAGAAACTCGAACGAGACGCGCGGATTCCCGCGAAGTCGCTGGAATGCTTAAGCATTTGCTGGAATCCGCGCGGAAGTCGCGAGAATTCGATAATAAGTACTATAGTAATGAAAATAAAGTTTAAATTTATATGACACTGAAAGTGCGCTCCGCTTCTCTGCCCTTCGCCGCGCTTTTGGTGTGAATTGAGCCTTAGCATTAGTATCATGCAAAGAAAAGCTATGTTTTCGTGTTTATTGCGATTTGTGAGTTTTCAGTCGCCCATTGAAGGAAATGGAGAGATATTAGAATATAAGAAGAGATTGAGGACAACTCATCTGCATTCTGCGACAGTGCGACGAGTCACCAATAGACTTCGACTGCTAGTTTATTCCCTTATATTATACTTCCACCCGCAGCTTCGCCTGCCTTCAATTCTTCGAAATGAAAGATTTACAGCTCCTCCCCCGTAGGTGATAGCGTGATAATATGTAGCCTGTATGTTTACACGACCTGTTAGTAATTTTTTTTTAATTCATGCAAGATTTGAAGTAAATCTGTGCTGTATTTTTTGAGTTTAGCCCGGACATACAAATAGACAAAAATTCTAAAAACTATATTTGTGACTTCGATATCGATTGTAGAGTTGAAGTATTCTTTTAAAAAAATGTTCAATAAACAGATTTGAATTTTCTACGATTTTATTATATGATATGATTCTGGTAGCCCATCCTACTAATAATATAAATGCGAAAGTTTGTATGTTTGTTTATTTGTTTGTTTGTTTGTTTGTTACTCCTTCACGCAAAAGCTGCTGAACCGATTCTCATGAAATTTGGCACACACATAGAAGGTAGCTTGGATTAACACATAGGATAGTTTTTATCCCGATAAAATGTTTCTATGGGATGCCACGGGATGATTTTCTATTTTCCACGGGACTGAAATTTACGCGGGTGTAACCGCGGGGCGCATTACATTGCCCATAGTGTGTTTTACTTCATAAATATATTGTTTGTTGGTCGACATAACAGTGTGGTGTAAACACACATACATGGACTGACGCATATTAATACTCAGAAACAATAGGGGTCAAGTGTCAAAGGGGAAGTCAGGTAAAGGGGAAATAATTTTGAATAAATGGATACCTAATTGTTTACGTGTCTTTACAAAGTATTGTGCGTGTGTGTTACTGTGGAGTACGTTTTTTTTTCAAAGTATTGAAGGGCAAACGAGCCTACAGAGCCTTTTGATGAGCGCTCCAGTTCAACTCAGCCGCGCCGGCCGAATTTGGTAACAATGCATCATCACCTCGTAAGATAAGGTAACTAAGCGAACTAAAGCTAAGCCTTGTAGGGTCAGCATGCATTTAGTCTATTCCTTGTCTTCAGTCACTAAAAGGATATTAAAAAAATGTCCTGCACAAATAAATAGCTAAGAAACGGAGGAGGGTTATAAGGAAATTCATAACAATTTCATGCACCACAATGCCAACTATTGCATGGATGATAAAATATTATTATACTGTTCCCTTTCTTTATGATTTATACATTGAATGTGCATTTCCCATTACAATTTATTTAACATGTAAAGAAAATGTGTTTTATTAATATGCTACATAAAGATTTCCTATTGCCTTTGTTATAGAGATTAAAAAATATTGTGTAATGTTTTTATTTGTAATCTTATATATAAAATTCTCGTGTCACAGTTTTCGTTGCCATACTCCTCCGAAACGGCTTGACCGATTCTCATGAAATTTTGTGAGCATATTGAGTACGTCTGAGAATCGGCCAACATCTATTTTTCATACCGATATTCCCACGGGTTACGCGGGTAAAACCGCGGGGCGCAGCTAGTTTTATATAATAATAATTCACGTCATATCCACTCATGTATGACAATTATATGGGCCTTTCTAAATAAACATTTTTACCTTTATAAATAATATGTTATATAGTTTTGAGAATAGTGTAGTGAGTATCAGGGTGAATCTTCAGTTAGAACTTTAGAAAATAGGTGTGGTGCCAAATGGTAACAAGATTGGTGATGGAATCACAATTCACATATCCTTACAAAGTTATTGCCACGTCGCTTACTCATATCTGCCTAAATGTCAAAGATTAACAAAGTAATAATATATTTTTAATTAATATCCGTTAAATAATATAAAAACTTTTCGAAACACAAATATACCTTAAAATCTCAGCAGCATATAGAAGCATAAAATAGCCTGATTTAGCTATTACCTATATTTAAATTTTGTCATGTATTTCATCTATATGATTTTGGAAAAAGTAGCTGGAAAACGACAGGCTAATTAATTGTTACCCGTTTATTTTATTTTCTGTCGCACGCCCAAAATTAGGTAAATAATTTGGCGGCAGCAAATATAACGCAGCAAAAGTAGTAATTGCTAGTATTACGCCATTGGGTTGAAGCGATGTCTATGTGAGCCTCTTTAGTATATATAGTACTATCTATGCATGAGCCTAAGCAATCTCATAACTTAGATATTACTTAAAAAAAATATTTGACTCAATCCAAAGTAATCTATCTAAATATAATAATATATTTTTACCATCTATCATCATTAGTCCAGTGACAAAATATTTATTAAGATGCCTAAAATTTCATTAAAAAAATCCATAAAAAACATCTATAAAATAATTTAAGGACTAGCTTCGATTTGTGTTAAAACTAAAAGACATGATCTTTTAAAAGATAAAGATTGTTTTTTAAATTGATGATGATTAAATACATATTTAAAATTTTATAAACTGTATTAAAATTTTTAATTCCTAGAATTGAACATTTCAAATTGAGCTTGGATTCTGACACAAATCTTAAACAATCCGACTTAGAACCTATAACAGGCATTTACATGTCCAAAGTCACGCAAAAGGTTACAAACTATATTAGTTTAGCTTTAAAAATAATCTCAGAGCAAAAGTTTTAACGTAAACTTAAAACGACCAAGTGAGTTCGATCGAGAATGCCCAAGTATTCTGTCTGTCATTAAGTCCCCTATGCTCAGAGTCCAAACCACTTTTTGTCTATCACGATCCGTTCACGTTAAGCGCTCCATAAGAAACGTTTAAGGCCCACCAATTATGTTACTGTAATTCAAAGTTATTATTCCTTCTATATATTTTATAGAAATGTTTGTATATTATATATACCTGTTTCCCACGTTACGTTTCTATAAGTAGCTTATATATTACAGCAACATTAGTTACAATATTGTCAAGGTACATTAAAATCTGTTTAGTAATTTTGGCGTGATTGATCAACAAACATCCACACATCCACGTGCGTAAACCACGGCGCGCTGCTAGTATTAGTATAAATTAAAATAAGCAACCGGCCTAGTAGTTGAGTTTCTTATAGGTATTTAGTTTCTTACTTACTTAGCTAAATATAAGAGATATAATAATAGATATGTTACTCTCATCAACATTAAAAAATAACAATGGAACTGTTATTTTCAAATGTAAACTGTAAACATATGTTTATACGGTTTAGTATTTTATTAATCGTATATATAAAAAAAAAAATTCTTTTAAGAAGTTTAATGAAGCAAATAAAATTTGACGTCAAAAGTGGGCAAAGTTTTGCTAGTAAAGAATATATACCGAGCCTACATTGTCTTATCAACAATTGGAATTCCTTACATAAAAGCCATAAGCTATGTAGTGAATGCATCGTGCGGTGAGCACTAACTATGCCTCCACGCAACTTGATAGCTGCAAAACTGGACCTAGATTATGGAAAACAAAAAGCTTCATGTACCTTTAGGCCACTCGTTACGTAGTGATGGCACATCTAGGCTGGTTGTACGACGTCAAAATCTCTAGTCGATCTAACGCCAACTTACGTAGCTTGAAAAAAAATAATGTCTGTCACACGTGAATTATGTAATTTTCTATTCATGCAATAATTTTTATAATCGGATCAGTGTAGACTATACATACAAAGAAAATAAGTTAAAATTTCCCTGTTTACATTATTTCTATACTTAGATCTATGAAATACCTCTGCATTTCTATGTATCTATGTAATTCTACTTTTACAACATTATATTATGATTGTTGTACAGTGTATATAAGGTATATCACCAACCAGCTATTAAATTAATGGAAAAATAGGGATTAAAGTTTTTGAGTCTATACATGTATAGGTAAGAATGTCTATAGTTGAGTAACAATATTTTATCGAGAATCTCTTAATAGTTCAGAATAACAATTAAACCAATCAGTAGTCTGGTCTAAATTTGATTATTCGTCTGATTTATTATTGATTTCTTTATTAATTTATATTTTCCTGGAAGACGGAATTAAACCTAAAATGTTAGTAACTATCCAAAGTCGATTCCAATATGACATCGACAAAATCTAGTCGATTTCACAGAGTAACAACACTCGTTTTGATTGCTCGCGTACCTAAGGCAACAGCGAAAATAATTTGACTTTACCCACCAGGGATACGGCCTGTACAATTACCACTCCGGCTATTCCGAGTAATCTCAAGTACAAAACTTCGTGACTACAGATCTAAGAAAAAACAAAGCAGCCACATATTTCTGTACATACGCACGGTGCTGCTTACATACATGGAAAACGATTTAAATCATTTCCTCTGATTATAATTATTCATTAATGATTATATTTATTATGTCGGTCATGATATTATCGCATGTTCTTTCATTCAATAAGTGACACATTACTATAAAACTGATATTTTATACGCTATATGCAGAGGAAATGGTAAGTACACACACACACAACGCGCACAGACAAGAAAACATATTTCCTATCGTTAAACACATAATCCAAATCAGAAATTAAAAATACTCTTCATGTTGCCTGCTACTGGGGTGCCCGCAATTTAATTAGTAAATTGGGATCGTAACAAACTACTTAACAAGCCATAAAACATGTAGATTATTAAAAAAATAACAATAAAAAAAACTGAACACAAAATGGCTGTCGTTACCTGCGCGCCACTTTACCTTTGAGATTTTTTTTCGGTGTATCGAACAAGGTTGGCGTCCAAGAGATAAAAGCCTGTTGTGGACACGAGTAAAACAAAAGCACGCACTGTTGTAGTTTATTTTTGATTTTAATCGTCCATTTTAGTCTTCGTATAGTGTGGCATAGCATGGTTTTTATTTAGAAGATTTATGGCTTTCTTTTAGTTCATTTATGGACAAAGCATTACGCTCAACCTATATTACACGTTTTTCTCGACAAAATTATTTTAAATGCGTATGTAGTGATATTTACGTCTTACATATTTGGTGGTGTCCTCCGTTTATAAAATTCGATTGTTCGTTATGTCAGAAACTTTAAAAACATCTCCAATTGGATTGTTCATGAACACGAGATAATTATTTTAAACCAAAAAATGCTCGTTTCAGAATAAGGTCCGCTCCCACAATGTGATTCGCGTTTAGATTTCGTTCGGAATCTCCAAACGCAAAAAACCTCTTTTGTCGTGAGCGTGTGAATACAGACCTGTCTTTTGTTCGAGCACTATGTCAAAAGTGCATCTGTCCTTGCAATCATTTTCATTTCAGAGCTAAATACAGCCTTATCTCCGCAGCAACGTCTTCATCTCAAGTCACAGATGAGTCGTATGACTCCCCGGAAACAGTTTTTTTATTGAAAAATGTCATATTACATATCCCACAACCCTTCAGTCTCTTTTAGTCCACTATTGGGATTAAGGTTATACATAAACTACTACTGGATGCTAAATTAAATTATCGTTATGCTTTTCATAAATAAATAATAAATTTCCATAAATCTTACTCATTAACATTTTAACTTTGATTTAATTTCTGCTGTATGCGCTAGAAAAGAATATAATAAGAAACATTTCGAATATGTAATATTGGAATATGTGTTTTCAATTCTATATTTGTAACAAAGAAAACAAAGTAAAATGAATGCAACCTTGTATTGTAAATTATATTTCTAATGTAAGGGCAGAATAGGTTAAATAGTTGCAATATTATTCAAATGTATGTGCATGTCTTGAAAAGGCCAATGTATTTCGCTGCACCAATACTTTGCATATTTAATAAAACTTATTTGGCTCCAGGGTTCCTGGTTTAAGTGTGATCGTTCCCGGAATATTTGGCATTACCATGTAAATTCCTCGCTTGACTGACATGCAAGTGGATATATATCTTGGGGCGAAACTCGTGCTTAGCATAATTCATTTCTTAGTGTTCTCCACGATGCCTTCGTGATCTTAATGATCAGAAATGGGCGCCTTCATGTTTATGATTAAAGTGTATTGATGTAGCGTATATATTAGGCGGTGCCTGCCGCTTTATTTCTTATTTTATAGTAGGAATAACGGGAGAGCGGCCAGGAGCATTTGATGACTGCCAACGATTATAAACATTTGCAAAGCTGCTATACAGACGTCGTATTGCTTCCGAGCCTTTAAAATGCAACCCCACACTCACTTACCACACGAAACTCGACAGCATAGCTGTGCAGTGGTATCAGCGGCAGCTCCCCGGTATCGCCGGCCCAAATTCGACAACAATTCTCTTCCACCCTTACTAAAGTAGTCCTAAAGTAGTGAAAGATAACATTTTCTTTGTATTGGTCGAATGTAGAGACTGGAAGTGAATTCACTATGATGCATGCTTTTAACTGCTACATCCTTTACTTCCACTAGCATATCTACTTTCACAATTAAGTGACAACTGCTTATTGAAGCTCAGAATATTAATATACATAGCATGCCAAGATATGTACTTTATGATTAAATATTATTTTACATATATCTGTACTAGCTGCGCTCCGAGGTTTCACCCGCTAAGTTTCGATCCCGTGAAAATATCTAGATGGAAAATATATCGGCCGATTCGCAGACCTACCCGATATACACACAAAATTTCATGATAATCGGTCTAGTCGTTTCGGAGGAGAAATGAACATGTTAATAATGTTAATAAATGTTAGTTACAGTAGTTATAATAGTAACTAACATTGTGATACGAGTAGTTTATATATGTATATAGAGATGTAACGTCTCTTTAATTTATATTATTATTATCTAAATGTTTTATAGCTTTCTTTGCATTGTCATTATCATACTGAATATGTTAATATAAGCAAGTACAATTAATTTTAGTGCTTTGGCACAACTTTCATAGAACTCTTTTTCGAATACAGTTTTACCATCAAAACATACATATGTAATTTGTATGTGATCATATAATTATTTTTCTTAAAATTATTATTATCGTTTTCGGCTTTAAAACAATTCGCATCTTAAAGATTAATATTTCAGTCCTTTAAAGAATTTTCGCTACGTATCTATACGTACGTATATACTTTCTGCATAACCTATATACTATATTTCATATAATGTCAACTTCCCTTCATCTTTAACCCTCTAAAACAAGTCACACAATTACAAATAAAATTTTCCTCAAATTATAACATATAACTCAAAAAAAATCGAAAATGATGTTCGAACAAATTCGTATCATTGTTTTATGTTAATCTGAAATATTTAAACAAAAACAACGACCCGCGAACCCAACACCAAAATACTCGATAAAATATCAACTCATACCTCTCATACGTTACAAGTTGGTATAATTTATCATACCGCATTGCTTTGGCTTCACGGAAAATTTAATCTTATATGTTATGTATTATTTGTACCCGAATCACGGTCTAACATCAGTATCAGATGTAGACTCACAGTGAGGGGCCGTGGGGCAGGAATGCGTTTTTTTATTACGACCATTTATGATACACCACGATTATTAACAGTTTATTATATTTTTATATTAATGATCTGCGTCGTTATTCTTAATGTTTAGTAGCGGCCGCTTTGGTACCAGGCTCTCGGTATTGTTTTTGGGTATTTTTTATTTTACTCTTCATTCCATAAAAACGTACGTTTTTATGGAAAAAACGTACGTTTTTATGGAATATTTTGAAATATTTTATGGTTATGGTACGAATCGCGATGGAGGATAAAAGGATAAGATAATTAATTATTATAATAAAATATTTTATGTTTCTGTGATTTTATTTATTACTTTTTCGCTAAATGCCATTTTGCTTTTCGATATTTTTATTTAATAAATAAAATATATGCAGTAAATATTTATTTAAGCTGACATAAAACTTAAAAGATGCTTCATAAATAAGGCTTAAAAAATAGATATTAAATTACAATAAAGACAAGATATTATTCTGCTATCTGATGATAGTTGGTTACAGATGAAATTAGACAAACGTCGACAAAAGATAAACGTATTACCTCCCTTACCATCTTCTGGGATTCAAATAATATCATGTCGCTATTACGAAAAACAAGAAAACTTTTTTCATGCAAGAAAGAGACATAAAACACGAACATTTTGATATACTCCAATATTTAATCTTCCAATTAACCTTGAATAAATGTGTAAACCTAATTCTTGTGGAGATAATTGTTAACCTGTACAGCTCTACATATACACAGTCGTCGGTGAAATCTATACCGGAGTCTGGGGTGAGGGCGGCGTATTCAGTGGCCGGTACCTGCGCACACAATAGTATAAATCAAAACGTCATTGTCCCAACACAATGCAGTCAAGTGGTTCGAGAGTCTTTTGTTAACATTCTAACATGTAGACGCACCGCGTCGCCACATCGGCTTACGTCTACGTCGCCTCAACTTGAGGTAAATTTAATAAAGCTTGTAAAGCTTCGACATAGACAATAGAATGTCCTATGCTTTTTGCTTGACTTTACTGTGCAAGTTAGCTAAATACAAGATTAAAACATGTATTGATATTATAATATTTAGCCTGGTTCAAACCTTAATATAAATAAATAAATAGACAGATTAAAGTAATATAAGTAAAAGTTATAAATCGCCCGCAAAGAGTGAGCCCGTGAGCCATTTAATTTACTATATCCAATACAAGTCTTGATTTCCTAGACGTTGCCATTTTAAAATCTCAGTAATTCTCGTATGTGAGTTGTTCTGGGGAAGATAATCTCTGATCATGCTAGCTTATGCATATTAATTTGAAATTAAATTATGTTTAAGATAATATACATTCGTTCGGGTTTTTGCTGTTACCACTGTTTACAGATAGCAGTAATAGCTCGGGTCAATACCTAGGCTAGGGTCAATATTCTTTTTAATAATTTTCTAAAATCATAGACGCAAATTTTACTGTGGGTTAATAAGAGAAAACTTCACTAACGGACTACCAAAAACTGAAGATGATCGAGTGACTACTATACCTGGTTATGTAATAAGTTATAATGAATTTGACTTGAACTCAAAAGAGGGAACCCTCTCCTTGGACATATATAATTGCCAGTTTGCTGTGGTAATAAAAATATCGCAGTCATTAATTATATTATTAAAATTGAAATAACATAGCATATAATTTGAGTAATACATTATGCTGTGCAAAATTTCATTAAAATTGCTACACGGAGATATATTATTGTATATCACTCAAACATCGTGACACTGTACTTTAATATCTGTACATATTATGTATACAAAATTGCACTGAATTGCCATTCTCTGAGAAGACAGGTGGTATTGGATGCTACTCTACATATGGACACCACGGTCTCTACATTGTCTCTGAGGCTTGGCGTATAACAAAAGGAACAAACATAATTTATAAAAGCATTTATACTTATCTCGTATACTTTATTGACAAGCTGACGGAGTGAGTGGTTATTGTAGGCGGATTCTTAGGGCTTATACATCTGAAATATGAATTTAGTTGTACCAATATTATGCTTGTTGCACATGTAATAATGGCTGTTTTGAATTATTCAACTCATTAGGAAAGGAACAGAAATTATTAAAATTATCGTAAACATAGATGTAGACAGTGACAAAGGTTAATGTGATAATATAAGTTTTTTTGGACATATCAATATAAACTGTGTGCTATTCTAATCAATTATAAGGTTTTTACGCAAAACTGTAACATACAAACATTTGCAAATTTAATCGAAAATTTTGAATTCTGGTTAATGATATTTATAAATTATTCTATATTACTTTTCAGCGCTATGCTTATCTCCGAAAAAATATTCGTTTGCGATAAACTGAGATTTACATTTGTAATTTCGAAATTGATCTAGAAAAATATTACACTGAAATCAAAAATCAATCAATTGCTACAACTACAAACTAGTCAGCAAATCATATTTTAATAGACATAATATCTGATCACTAAATAATTTTGATGACGTAGAATTGATCTAGAAAAAATGTTTTTGTTAAGAGTAATTTTTGCACATTCGCATTTTCGAATAGGTGAGCAATAATCAAAATTTAAGAAAAATGATGATATGCAAAATCCTAATTATTTTGATTAATAAACACAGTTAACGCCCATGCGTCTTTTGCAAAAAAAATATTTCGATTGCACAATATTTTCATTGTTTAATTAACGATGAATTTTATGATTGCTATTTTCGTGCTACTAATTATAAATGAAAATGTTCGTCTGAATGTTTGTTCTTAATTCACGTTAAAAAATTGCTACAAAGATTTGGATAAATATTCTCAATGATATTCATTACAATCTGGAATAGCATAAAAATACCTTAAATTTATCATTTTTAGGGTTGTTTTGCGCGAGTAAAACCGCGGGCACGATAGATATACGGATGTTTATGAGTGTTGCTAATTTTCCAATCAAAAATCAACATTTACCTCTTAATAGAAAAAATCTAAAATTGATGATGATTTTATAATGGTTTTAATCCTACTCTACCATAAGATTTCACTTTAAAAAATCTCAACTGGGATACTCTACATATATATTATACTTTACTATATTATACTATCATACAAGCTATATATTATAGTTATAGCAAACAAGCGAAACCGATTTACGTTTTCTCCCTTGTACCTGTAAAGAGTTTTGCATATGTATTTTACATCTGCATCCGCGTCAAATTTTAGTCAAAATTCGAACCTCAATAATTTCAACTGAGTAAAAATTATTTATTTTGTAACATGTTTTTTGAATCGAAAAGAAATGTTATAAATCTAGAATGTAGACAATAAAAGATACCATACATTAACGTCACATTTCTTTTTTATCAAGCGTCAAGTGATGTGCATTTAATCAAGCGTGGCATACTTATTGACTTGTTGTTGTGATATAAAACAATTTATTACTTTTGTTTGAAAAATATAAATTTTTCCTTCGCATTATTTTATTATGTCCAATTTGTCGTTGAAGAATGATGTTTAAATCATAGTTTATAGTAAAATTTATACAAAATATTAAAAGGTTACATCGGAAGTGTGCTTATTCCTGTAGGACAATGTTAGAGTAGGACGAGTTTCGGAAAGATTTCAACGCGCGCTCGCCTCTTCTGCTCTATCTGCTACCAACTTATTGCTCTATCAACTTTCAGATAATTATTTATTCCTTCAATAAAATAATACATTATTTTACTTGTATTTTATTTATAATACATTTCTATATTTAATTTATTTTAAAAACCAGATATACGCAGAGAGTATAGTCACTGTGTATCCAACAAGACGCAATGAAAAAATCCTTTCCTTCGGCTATACAGGCATTTTAATTGCCTTACCGGCTATAATATCAAATCATCGATGATGCTACGGGCACCGACAAAAACTATTTAGGTCCAGTTTCACAGAGTTGTATTATTGTTCGTATCAGTCCTAGCACGGGCTACAATGCGTAGTTATTAAACTTTTGTAACGTGGCTTTTTTCTGTCAGCGTAGAGACTCCGGCGCATACCTGCGTCTTTCTCGACGTTTACCTGTGCTTGTAAGAGCGCAGAACGACTTTATACAGAGTTAGAAATATTTAGATAAGCAATTTATTTTATGTAATTTAAAAATTTTAGGATTTGATTATTTTCATAATTTTGTTTTTAGTGTGTATATAAATATGAAAGATAATTTCGAAACCAATGTAGCAAAGTATTTATTTATTACATTTTTTTAAGAAAACCCTTCTTATATATTATTATAACAAGTGTTGATTGTTATAGAATAGTGTACTAAGTATTATATTTAAATATACTTTACATGCACACTGAATTAAAATAAATTAAACAAAGACTTTATATTACAATTCACAAGTCGAATAAAATATATGTATGTAGGAATAAACTTTCAAATAGTTTAATCAATCAAATATACTTTATTGTGCATATTACAAAATACAGAAAATAAAATATTAAAATAAGTAACATTATAGTTTTTAATAGTTGTTAATAGTTGTTAATAGTTGTTAATTATTGTAAACTTGTTTAAAACCGTGACTACGCTCGCATCTGCGATTATTTCATAAACATTACATTATGGTTTTTCTAATACCTCTAACAATATATTCACAAAGTTTCATGATGATCAGTTAAGTAGGTTTGGCGTCAAAACGTAAAAAACAAACTTACATTCACATTTATAATATTATTGTAAATTATAAAATTGCAATTACTGCAGTAAACTTTTCCCGCCCTAAAGCTGCCGACAATACAGTTCTATACATTCACAACTCTACGGCTGCGCCCGCGCATCGTAAGGTTTGGAAACCGGGCTGGCCAGTACACGATGGAAGTTTGTGGTGAGCGGTTGTGTCTAGTGCGTTGCGAGTGATGTCGCAGCATGTTTGCTGGCCGTGCTTTGTTGTGGTGCCTGTGCTTGGACGCGCTCTGGTCGGCGAGCGCGGCCCGCTCGCAGCGCGTGCATCACGTAGTGCCCCCCCGGAACAAACACTCGTCTGAATTTGTTAAGGGCAAAAGTAAGTGTCACCCACGGCGCTTTCACAACACCACCACATAACGTTAACACGAGTCTTACTTCTACTGCTAGTATTTTGTGAATAAATAACAATAGACCCTACATTTGTGTATTGTATTTGTTACGGTAAAATTGTGAATTAATTCTAATGTTTTTACAACACTAAGTAACAATTATCTATCTGTAAATTATAGGAATCTGTAATAAATATCCACTCTACATACAACACACATGTAGACCTAATTCAAAACATTGTTTCCAGTTTTGTTATGAAATACGAATACAAAATTAGTTTCTAATACGAAAAACGTAATTTAGATACCAAAATAAACAGCGTACGCTAATCGCTTGGTACAAAATAAACAAAGCTTATCACAAAACTAACGTAACCTTATAGTGTTGAAAGTGCGTACTCTATAGGGGCAACGTATGGCCTCTATCGAAACAATTAACGTCAACGATATTGTTTTCCGAGACATACTGTTTCTTGCTTTGAATAGGTCGAGATGAAAGAGCAAGGTGTGGGTGCATTGTGTTGTGCTTGAAATTTAAGAAACCTACGCTTTGCCAACATTATGAATATATTTCTCTAGCGCTTATACGGACATTTACCGTTAGTGATGATTTAAACTCATAATAAGATTTATAATTTAACTTGCTTACGCCCGCAACTTTTCCCGCGTGGATTTCGAATGACAAAAATGCAATTATTATACATGCAAACCTTCCTCTTGAATCACTCTTTAGTAAGAGGTAGTGCCACACTGCATGCTTGCACGCAGTCGAATTGGGCTGGCACGACCGGGGAGGTACCTCTCGCTTACACGAGACCGGCGTAAAGTGACAGCTGTGCTGTCGCGTTTCCGGTTAGCCGGTGGCCCATGGAGGTGGGAGGAGAAAGGAGGGCAGCGCATCTGTATAGCCTCTATGCGGATGTTCGTGGGCGTCGGTAGTCATGAAAATGGCTCTGACTGCTCGTTTGCCATCCTATACCATTAAAAAAAATCTATTTAAAAAAAACCCAGCAAAATCTGTTGCGTAGTTTTAAAGATCTAAGCATACAGACACACAGACGCCGGAAAGCGACTTTGTTTTATACTATGTAATGAAGGGTATGATGTAAATGTATGTTTGGATCTTTTATGTTTGCTGTATTCGGTGATGGTCTAGAATGTTATTTGTTAGTAACAAATTAGTACATACTACATAGACATACTTTTCTAACTAATATTTAAAGGCCGGTTAGTCTACCATTTAAGTATGAAATAGGTATTCTATACTTATCTCCTACCTACTACATTAAAACCTCTAATTATTTACCTCCAATCGGAACCTGTGAAACAGAAATGTATACTTTATTTGTCTGTTTAATTCATAATAAACTAACCGAGAGTTTAGTTGGAACCTGTAAAACCGTCACTAAGTGTATTTATTTGTATATCAAATTAAGGTAATGATTTCGGTCATCGGAACAATAGGAACTTTGCAAGCGAGAGATACCTATTACTTGCTGCCCACTCACTAATGGAATACTCTATCGAGCTTTATAAACGCTATAGCTATAGCTTTGTAAACGCTCTATCGAGCTTTATATAGCTTTGTACGTAATATTTGCGAACTTTATGGCCCATAGTTGTTGCTAGTGTGGGTGAGAGGATGTTAAGTCTTCAAACTGCCCGGGTATCCTATTATCAAGTCCAACAAGTAACACCACTAACTACCATCAAGTGATAACCGGTACTAGTTTAACTGGCTCTTTAACGCGTTAAAAAAATCAATATAATTAGTAACGCCTTGCAAATTACATAAAAAGAGGCATGGAATATATTTGGAACATACCGAGTGAATTTTGTTATCTTATTTATTTGCGATTATTACATATATCTCTTCTCTTTCCCTGCTCCTGTTCATTTTACATTAAGCCTCCACATGGTGGTTGACTTACATCACGGCTTAGTCTGAATGCTCTCTCTATAAGTCACCAACTCGTTGCGACAAGGCATCCACAGCTTACGATGGAAATTGTGCAACGTTTAGTTTCATGTAATAGTGGTATTTTAACCTAGGCAGTGTTAGGTTAAGGGTTTTTCAATCCAAGCACATTTAGGGCTACCTAATCATATGGTTCTTACTCGTCGGTTATCCCTTGCAACTCCTATTACTACTTATTTTTATACTAGCAGCCCCCCGCGATTTCACCTGCTTTACGCACTGACTCGGCTTCTATTATTCAAAGTTCATAGTAGTTCTAGTATATAGCTTTCCTCAATAAATGCAAACAAACTCTTCAACTTTCATCTTTATAACATAGATGTACCTATAATATCAGTGTTTCAATAGTAGCCAAGCACTGCGTCTCTAACGCATTCCTATGGCCTGTTTTCCAACATCACATTGCTTATTTGGCTCAGAACATAAACAGCTAAACCCGTAACGCATTAAGCGTGGCGTTAACTCTTAAATTATTCAACTTTAACACAAAAGGCTTACTGAAAATTTGCCATTGCCTTAACGATTCGAAACTCTAAACTTGTTTTGTTCAATTGTTATGGAATTCCGATACTTTATTGCGCTGCCACTCAAAGGCCCTTTGTTTTATTTTATTGTTATTCGGTACTATAACTAATGGTAAATGAAATACACGCTATACTTAAAGCATTGGGACGACTGACCGTTCAATGATTTTTGGAAGCAGTCAAAACATCACACGCAAAAGTATAAATTTAATTTTTATATTTCGTTGTTTTTTTTCATGGCTGTAACAAACAGGCGCTAGTCCTAACTATTCTGAATGATTCGATCTAGGGCTCTTTTTATTGGACCTAGATGATAAGCACTGATCGTATGGGTACTTGATATAACCGTTGGCATTCCTGCAACTGAGGTTCTACTAAAGTCTAGGTTACGATCAAACCAGTGAAAGAATATGAAATATATCCTATAACAATCTTCAATTGACGTAAACCTTCTATACGCCCGCTTGACTTGGGGATAAGCTTACGAAAGCGTTACAAAAATCACACATCGGGCGAGGCCAATGTAAGTTGTCATTCAAGTTCAAAATTCAAATTCGATTTAAGTGAAACTTCTTTTGTATTTAAAAAATAAGTATCATATGATTATGTAATTGTAACTACGGTAATGAAAATCAATAATTAAGTTTTACTTCAGTTGTGTGGTCTAAAGCACACACTTTTTTTATAATTTTTTTACAATAAAAAAAAATGTAAATAATAAGACTACATTTTAATCTTGTAGGTCATACTTTTAGATATCTGACGAGGATGCATATGCAATGTCAGCACTGGCTTAATTTTATCCAGGTATTACAGATATTACCTTAAAGTCAGTTTCACGGTAATATACGGTGTAACTTATTTAAATGTTTAATTCACAAGTCCTTACTTCTTATAGTATCTAAGGTGATATATCAGGTTGTTTTAAACCTATTAAAAATCATACACAAGCTATTATTTCAAAGTACCTTTGTAGTTTTCTTTTATCGTGGTATAATAATCATGTCTATTTTAATGGTGGACGGCATCCATAGCTCATGCTGACAATTATATTTTTTATAGATATTCCTGTAATGGTAAAACTATAATTAACTATTCACAGCTAACTTTTACGATACGAAATAACAAACTCCATGTATGGATAAAGACAATTACTGATCCATATAAATTCCTTACAAGAATATTATTTGGATAATAACACTCAAACTTCTAACCAACATCCTCGGTACAGTAATCTGTCATGAAAATGGCTGCAATTGGTCGTTTGCCTCCTAAAAAAATACTCTATAGAATCTTTGAACATCAAATAACCCGTACCTCGCTGCGTTTATCTACGTTTTTTATTACCTAGTTAGTTCTAGTTCGTTAGACCCTCGGGAAATGATATGAGGTGAAACCTTATTGACTTATCTTATATTAGTTATTACACCTTGCCACCACCACACCACCACCACATATCTTATATTAGTTATTACACCTTGATATTCAAAGACAATTATGTCGTTTCTGGCCACTTACCGCCCCCTTCTGAGCATCTAGTGCCCACAAGGGGGCGTTATCGCCCACTTTGGGAAAGACTGGTTTACGTGCTTTCGTATTTTTACCGCAGTCGATTAAAAAGTAATCTATAGCCTTCCTCGCTAAATGGACTAACTAATACTGAAAAAATTTTTCAAATCGTACCAGCAGTTCCAGAGATTAGCGCGTTCAAACAAACGAAAAACAAAGCTTCATATTATTAGTATAAAAGTATAGATGCTAAAGATTGTTTGCTTTTTACATTTCAAACAAAAATTACTTAGTGAATGTAAATTACATTTGGCACAGATTTCCTTATAATATAAGAATCTGAAGTTACATAAAATACTATTTATGAAAAAATATATTTCGTGCGCTAGATTTAACAGAGGTGTAACAGTAAGTTCGGCTAGTAGTGAATAAGATTACTAACTCTGATGTCGATGATAAGATTTACAGGTACTATTGTGCATTCTCGGAAAATCTATAAACGACTGTGTCATCTAATAATAATCGTGTGGCGCTTGTAAATGTATATCCAGCGATCGAAATCTATTTATAATAACTGACTGATACACATGATGTATCTTTAGCATAACTAATTTGCTATAAGGAAAATAATAATATAGATATAAATACTTAGAAATCTATATGCAAGAATTCGTTTATCTTTTTGAGGAAAACTTATATGATTTTGTGAGATCTATACAGTCAATATAAACCGTTATCTAAAACAATAATAACAATATTGTCGTAGTTAAAACATTAACATTTTTATTAACATATGTTTAGTATTTATTTTATATCAGTCAGAACTAAATAAGCGCAAACTACTCAAAGCTATTTATTACCTCTTTCAAAAAAACACCCGTGCCGGTGTTTATAAATAAAATTAACAAAATTGTCATGGATTTATCTATTGCATTGGGACGCTGACAAGATACATAAGTGGTTTGAAATAAAATTAAGTAATAAATTATTAGATACATTTAATATAAATTAAATGTCAATTATTTATGCAGAAAACAGATATTAGCCTCCGGCGTATATCTACATGGACTTAGCGCTTATATGAGAGACTTTACCACGGATACCAGTTACCAAAATAGAAAGTATCCTTATGTCCAGGTCAGGGTCTGTCTGTAAAATTTGAGCCCAAACTCTTTACTCGCTTTTGCGTGATCGATGAATTAACAAATGAACATAATATTTCACCTTTATTAAATGACAAAATTTTACATATTATTATCAGATGTATATTTTTCAATTAAATAACAAGATTTAAACGTCTTCGACGAGAAATATGGAATTTAGATAAGTTATATGATCCATCAATATTCTTGTTTTTAATTGCTTATAATTTATACATTTTTAATCACCAGGCTTGTCGATATTTACAGAAGACATTAGATGAATCTCCTAAGTCGATTCGATCAAGTTATAATGATATGCTAGATTCCATAAGTTTTCGAGTTTTTTGACCCGGATAAATTGAAACCAAGTATGTGATGTCGAAATGTGTTAATAACGACATATAAGATACCGACTTGTCTCGTGTCCGCTTGTTGATTTTTAAATGTAATGAATTATTTATTTGTGACGACTTTTTGACAATTTTATATTAATCTCCCATTTACCTGGCTCTCTCTTCTTATATATAAAACTTGATATTGTTTTATTGCACGAAACAGTGTCAATTCAACATGCTGAAAATATTTTAAAATGTCAAATTAGAATGTCTAGAAATATATGAGATTATTTCGTATTTTGTTATACTTGTCAAACTTAAGTTATCTGGACGATATCTAGAAAAGAACGTTCAACAATATGACAAGAAAAATATAGAAAACAATAATCTATTAACTGACAAAAGAAATTGTATTTACGCTTCTAAAGAAATAACTGCTAACTTTATTAATATTTGCGACTTAAAATTTAATTCTCTATGCGTTTTTAAAGCATCTAAACAATTCTACAGATCAACTAGATTCGCTCAATGTACCAATGCGCTATCTTGAATACACTTTCTACAAGCTAATAAGCACAATGAGGAATTGTATTGAAAGGTTGAGTTGCCCGAATGAAATGTTAGTGGATCAAAACTGGTTCCAATGCTTCAGAATGCAAGTAACTGGATAAAAACATTGGCTTGAGACAAACCAGTCGCCTAGCTTTACACGAGCACTTATAGGGGCACATACTGCGAGGATGGTCAAGAGCGAGTCGGTCCGCTTGCGGAGGAAATTGCGATAATTTTTCCAGTGTAATGACTCTGCAATGTCAGGAAACGGTTTTAATTAGTTAATGTTAAACGCATTTTAATATGTTTGCTCTGTAGTGTTGTTAATACGCTAGTCGTTTTAAAAAAAATGTTAATTTCGTGTCCAATTCGTAGAATTTTTAGTAATATATTATTTAGACCACAAATACGAGTATAGTCTCGTCGCCCGACAAACTCACAGAATAGGTTGAGGTGTAAATAAATATATTTGTAAATGCGTGCTGCGATTTCCCCCGCGTTAGTGTTATGTTAAATATCAAGGTGACAACTTATTAAAGTGTGTTGTTACGATTAAGGTAGCAGTATCAGACAAAAAAACGTACACCAAGACACGATATTTGACATTAAAGTAGCGTCGTGTAGATACAGCTTTGTTAGCTTTAGTGAAAGGTTGCTATGGTTGCCTTACATCCGAATCGCGACAAGACTACCGCCTCAAAAGTGACAGAAAGGCTATCACGCTTCACGTATGTTAATAGGCATCGGTAGTTGCCAAGCTCCGCTTGCTCTTCGACTAGACGTGTCGAAATGTCGATAGGTATTCGCAAAATATACAGTTTTCGACGCGATAAAAATCTGTGCTTTTAGAGGCAGCGAGCGCGACGCGTTCACACATCAAAACTATCACCCGTGTCATCGGCTCCGCATGTGGGTCGACCGGACACCGGATTTCTACAGCCCACGCGTCACAGCCAAATTCAACATCGACAAATTAAAAGCGTGTTTCATACTATTCAGTCGTCGATATCGATCTTACGTGGGTGGTACCCAAATGTTGAAGGCACAAAAAGACTAAAGCAAGAACCAAAAATATATATTTTTTAAACAATATCTTGTAAAATATGATTTTTGGCGTTTTAAATATTATATAAAATATTACACGATTGTTCGCTTTGATATACTTTTATTTGTAAAATCCATCCTTTTTTTAGGGTTCCGTATCTCAAAGAGAAAAAACGGAACCCTTATAGGATCGCTTTGTTGTCCGTCTGTACGTCTGTCAAGACCCTTTTCTCTAAAACGCTTGAAGGGATTAAGCTGATATCTTTGTCAAATACGGAGGTCAGTTACGTCTTGAGGCCTTGAAAAAATCACACTTCTAAGTTAACGCAATAAAAAGTTATAGCCATTTATGCACAAACTTTGTATGAAAACGCACTTTTTCGAAAACCTATAGGGTACTTCCCGTTGAGCTAGAATTCTGAAATTTGGCAAGAAGTAAGACCTTACAGTATTCATATAGGAATAAATCTAAAAATTGGTAAATAAAATTTATATCACTGGAAAAATCATTACCAACTTATGCATGTAGTTCGTTTTATACTAAATGTATGCAAGCACCCGCATATATAAGTTTGTCGAAAGGAAGTGTAATTTTCTCAACATCTATTACTTTTGCTCATACCTCCTGTTCCTACGGAACCCTCGGTGTGCGAGTCTGACTCGCACTTGGCCGGTTTTTTATAGTAATAACTAATAAAACATGACCCAAAAACAGGTTTAAGAAATTTTAAAAAACCACAGGACGGAAAGTATGCAACTAAATTATTTTTAGTTCTCTGTTATTATAATATAATCGTAAAAATTTATAATTTATTTTCCGATTTTTTTCGTTGTATCCACAACTGATTAATGAACGTAAAATTGAAAATTCTGAGCGTAGAATCCAAGCAACAGCCTCTTTCCACTTGTGATATCAATTAGTTAAATATTTATTTTGGGTCAAAACACACACAGATTTACACCTATGCGTAAGCTAAATGGCTGCCTTGAAAATCTAGGTAACACATCTTAGCACATAGATTATAGAAATTAGTGTTAAAATTAACACATGATAGACTAGATCATATTTTACTGTTAAATGCTTCGAGTTGGAGAAAGACAGCAACAGAACTACTTGACTGTATTTAAAATCTTATGTGTGTGTGTGTGTGTGTGTGTGTGTGTGTGTGTGTGTGTGTACTAATGTGTACTATACGCGTATGATAAATAAATAAATTAAGTAGAAAACAGTGTCCTTCGTTACTGAGCTATTATAACAGCAAATACTAATAAATCTTTAAGTGAAATAGTTTGCTGGAGAATTGATATTGTACCTGAGTTTCCAAAAGTATCAAATAACGTCTGTGGTAAATACACTCGACTTTGATGAAGTGTTCCAAAAACTCCATTGTGTGCCCGCGCAGGTAAAAATGCACCTTGCTTGAAAAAAAAAACTTTTTTTACCTATGTGCTACAAATATTAACAAAGACGATGGATTCTTTTGAAATTTTTTTACACACGAAGTGGCTTTTCGTTCTACATAGACAATTATGTATACTTCTTGACATTCTTGTCTTTTTGAGAATTTAAAAATCGAATATTCGTAGAAGTTCTATGTTCTAGACAGTTCCAAAGCTAGCAATAAACCAGAAAAATTAAAAGCGAAAACCCGCTAAACGGCAATTCGGATGTGATATTAGCTCTATCTTGTCAATGGTGTAACTATACTTACCGTAACCGTACGGGCAAATTCATCAAATATATCGTATTTGAATTTTCTTGAAATATAGAGTACGTTATGTTCCATCGTTGTGTGCTGTTCTTTGGCCTGAGGCCCCGTGGCCGGAACCTGTGAAGGCCTATGCCCAACAGTGGACGTCTGCTGCTGCTGCTGCTGTTGATGATGATGACGATGATGTGACCCAATAGCTACGCCACTCTGCATTTTAAATGTGGTATTCGTTTTAATCGCGAACTGTGTATAAATTATCATGACGATTTTTATAGTTAAATCACAAATAGCGGTGTTACGTGTAGCGTAGTATAAAAACTGGCTTACAAGCCCGCCCACACGGTAACGCCTCTTCGTTAGACGCTTAGATTCTTACTTGGATATTAAATACGACGAATATTAAATGTATAATAATAGTACTGGTTTGTTGCCTAAGCCGTAAATGTTACAGAGAAAGTTTTATTATATTTATAATGTAGTACAATAAAAGCTAATGCCCATTTTATTTACTATAAAAATTATTATATATAAAAGAAAATATACCTAACTTAATTTTAAATACAATTGAAAGTTTACAATTAATCAGATTATGATATTATTAATTGATTACAAATTAGAATAATACTTGTGTGATATTTTAAAGAAATGGGAATTAAGTCATATACAAAGGTAGCATCGATCAACATTTTGTTATATTCTAGAGCCGTAAAAATATCATTGTTTAAAAAAGAATTCCTCAATTATAAATAGCCAACTTATATCACATCCTATTATTAATATTATAAATGCGAAAGTTTGTATGTTTGTTTGTTTGTTATTCCTTCACGCAAAAACTGCTGAGCCGACTTTCATGAAATTTGGCACACAGATAGAGAGGTTTTATCCCGAAAAAATGTGTCTATGGGATGCCATGGGCTGACTTTCCATGGGATCGAAATTTACGAGGGTGAAACCTCGGAGCGCAGCTAATTGTTGTATATATATATATTGTAGAAAAATATCGCGCGACGCAATAATGATTATTATCTGAGTTAATCTCCGAACTATTAGACCAATTTTAATTAAGTTTCACTTAGACCGTCTATTTTGGTTATACTTAAAATACAGCGTATATGTTATGTTTCGAATCAGACCCGCGAAGTTTTTTTCGTGCCACAGCAACGCGTGTATCCACCGGTTAGAATACTAGCTGTATATTTATATAACAATATAAAGATGACAAAGAAATAATTCTAACATATTTTTTTTTCTCTTTACAGTTTGCATCGGGACCAATGGACGAATGTCAGTGCCTTCGAACCGTGACACCCACTACAGGAATCTTCGCGATAGATTCACCAACTGCACTTACGTCGATGGAAACCTAGAATTGACCTGGCTTCAAAATGAAACTATGGACCTATCCTTTCTCAAGGATATACGAGAAGTCACCGGCTACGTTTTAATATCGCATGTGAAAGTACTCCAAATCGTATTACCCGAATTACAAATAATACGGGGAAGAACACTCTTTAAGCTGAACGTGCGAGATGAAGAATTTGCTCTTATGGTGACGTTATCATCGGCATATACCTTAGAACTTCCATCCCTGCGCGACGTTCTGAGAGGAAGCGTTGGTATTTACAATAATTATAATTTATGTCACGTCAAAACCATAAACTGGGATGAAATAATCACAGGAGTTAATGCGACGTACGTCTATGTTTACAACTTCGATGTACAGGAGAGAGAGTGCTCATGTCACACAAGTTGTGAGGCCGGCTGCTGGGGCGACGGGCCAGAAAATTGTCAAAAGTTTTCCAAGACAAACTGTAGTCCTCAATGCGCACAAGGACGATGCTTCGGTCCCAATCCAAGAGATTGTTGTAATACATTCTGTGCGGGAGGTTGTATAGGACCGTTGCCAAGTCAATGCTTGGCGTGTCGAAACTTTTATGACGAAGGAACTTGTTCCCAAGAGTGCCCGCCTATGCAAAAATATAATCCCACCACCTATTCATGGGAACCAAACCCAGATGGAAAATACGCTTATGGTGCCACATGCGTACGCAATTGTCCAGAACATCTATTGAAAGATAATGGAGCATGTGTAAGAAGCTGTCCACCGAACAAAACGGCCGTAAATGGAGAATGTACACCATGCAATGTAACTTGCCCAAAAACTTGTCACGCTGAAAAACCTATACATGCAGGAAATATAGACAGTTTCCGAGATTGTACTATTATTGATGGATCAGTTGAAATACTGGAGATGACCTTCACTGGCTTCCAACAAGTCAACCCTGATTATACGTTTGGAGAGCGCTATCCACCAATGGCTCCCGAGGCTCTAGAAGTATTCAGCACAGTACGCGAAGTAACTGGCTACCTCAATGTTCAAGCAGTTCATCCCAATTTCACGAGTCTATCTTATTTTCGCAATCTTGAAACTATCGGAGGACGTCAAGTCGTTGAAAATCTCTTCGCGTCTTTATATATTGTAAAAACGTCTTTACAATCACTCGGGCTCAAGTCGTTAAAGAAAGTCAATTCAGGAGCCATAGCAATTATGGAAAATAGGCAACTGTGTTTTGCTGAAAAAATCGCTTGGTACAAACTCGTCAAGTCAAAGGATCACAAACAGATAATACAGAAAAATGGAGACCAAAGATCGTGTGGTGAGTTATATAGCTATGCGTTATTTTTACGAGGATCCTCGGTTAGTCTAGAATAAGTCAAGCTCATGCAATTTTTTTTATTTTCATAATATGCATATATATGTTTTCATAATATGCAATACGCAGCCTGCGATATAATTTTTTTTCGCTATGTATTATATGTTTTTATTATCCATCTATACCATAAGAACTAAAACACTAACAGCATAGCGCTCAGCGATTCAAGATTTATATTTGATATTTAATTTAGTATCAACTTTAAAATAGTTACAAATAAACGCATATAAATAATTATTTTACATTTTTTTAAATAACGAAAAAAAAAAACAATATTCAATAGGACATTTTAAAGCTGATACTGATTGCTGAAGCTCTCTTAAATTACCTATAACATGTGTGTGTTATTAATTTCTCTACAGAAAATGCTAGCTTGGTGTGCGATCCGCAATGCTCGTCGGACGGCTGTTGGGGCCCTGGCCCGGACCAATGTCTCTCCTGTGAAGATTATAAGTTTGGCGAAACTTGTATTCAAAATTGTTCCGTCCATCCAGGGTGGGTATTTTAATTTGTAAAAACCGTAACATGTTTATAATGCTTTGCGACTGCTAATATTTTATTGAATTACTATCATCGTGGTTTAGAAATTTTCAATATTTATTGAATGTGTAAAAGCGACCCTTTGTTGATTTATAAACAAACGACTTAGCTCCGTAACACCCTACAATAAGGGCTGTCAGTTGAGTGACTTTTATCATTAAAACGAAAATTTACGTCAACGCTGTTGAGAGTGTTAAAAGACGATCTTAATACCAGTAATATTTTTAGGTCTTTAATCTCTAATGTAATAAAACACTTTAGAGATATTTTTAGGACTTCTAAAAGTTAATAACGACAAAGAACTTACATTTTCCCCTACATGCATATTTATAGTTCGTTTGTATTCAAGGTTGGGAAAAAACTATATTTTGTGGTGAAACTATATTTTATATAAACAAAAGTGAATAAAAACTTTATTTGTTATTTTCAGATTATACAAATCAGGCTCTAAATTATGCGAGCAATGTCATTCTGAGTGCATGGATGGTTGCACGGGACCAACCAGGGCACACTGCAATAAATGTATGCACGTTCGCGACGGTCCTTATTGTGTCCCACGATGTCCAGAGTCTAGATATGCCTCAGAAAATGGCACATGTGAATTATGCCACGTAAATTGCTTTGATGGTTGCACTGGTCCCGCTAATACAGTTGGAGAAGGGGCTTGTAAGTCTTGTAGAAAGGCCATCATAAGTGTAGAAGCCAATGTCGAGAGTTGTCTAAGTGAATATGAACCGTGCCCTGATGGGTATTATAATGAATGGGTAGGCAACGTAAAGCCCTTGGAAGGAAAAGTTAAAGTAGCTTGTCGAAAATGCCACCCTCTTTGTAATAAGTGTACAGGTTTCGGAATTCATAAGCAAGTATGCCAAGTTTGTAATGGATTTATGCGTGACGATCAGTGCCAAGATGAATGCCCTAGTGAATACTTTACTGACACGCAAAATCGTACATGTGCTCTATGCCATCAAGAATGTCGAGGTTGCACAGGTCCTTCCTCAACAGATTGTATTAAATGTAATGGACTGAAAATATTCCATGCCGGTTCTGATTCTAAAGCATTTAATTGCACTGCTACATGTCCCGATGATATGCCAAATAAAATATACTTTGACGAACTTCTGCAAAATCCTATAGATGAACCATACTGTTCAGCACTACCTAGCGGTATTCCTAATATGGCAACGGCAAAAATTTCTACTGTATTAGTGATATTACTCGTGTTAGCGTTTGTACTTATAGTAATATTGGGTATTATTGGTTACGCCTGTCGACAAAGAGCCAAAGCCAAAAAAGAGGCAGTCAAAATGACAATGGTTTTAACTGGCTGTGAAGACAACGAACCACTTCGTCCAACAAACGTAAAACCAAATTTGGCAAAATTACGAATAGTTAAAGAAGCTGAACTGAGAAGAGGTGGAATGCTTGGTTTTGGAGCATTTGGTAAAGTATTTAAAGGTGTATGGGTACCTGAAGGCGAAAATGTAAAAATACCTGTTGCTATTAAGGTTCTTAAAGAAGGAACTAGCGCTAATACAAGCAAAGAATTTCTTGAAGAAGCATATATAATGGCAAGTGTAGAGCACCCGAATCTCCTTCAACTACTAGCTGTATGTATGACCAACCAAATGATGCTAATTACCCAGCTGATGCCTTTGGGGTGCTTGTTGGATTATGTAAGAACACACAAGGAGAAAATCGGATCTAAAGCATTTTTAAATTGGTGCACCCAAATTGCCCGTGGTATGGCATACTTAGAAGACAAACGCCTAGTCCATAGGGATTTAGCTGCCCGAAACGTATTAGTTCAGACGCCAAATTGTGTAAAAATAACCGATTTCGGCTTAGCCAAATTATTAGATATTAATGAAGATGAGTATAAAGCAGCCGGAGGTAAAATGCCAATAAAATGGCTAGCTTTAGAATGCGTGCAACACAGGATATTTACTCATAAGAGTGATGTTTGGGCTTTTGGTGTTACCATATGGGAAATATTAAGTTATGGAACTCGACCATATGCTAATATTTCAGCCAGGAATGTCCCAGAACTGATTGAAAATGGTTTAAAATTACCACAGCCTAGTATATGCACATTGGACATTTACTGTGTGATGGTATCTTGTTGGATGTTGGATGCAGATAGTAGACCAACATTCAAACAATTAGCTGATACTTTCGCTGAGATGGCACGAGACCCTGGGAGATATCTTGTAATTCCCGGGGACAAGTTCATGCGTCTACCATCCTATTCTACACAGGTAAGCAGCAAACATAATTTGCAGTAATAGTCTAGATCTAGAGATTCTAACTCCTTATATGATTACTACCATATAATATGTCCCTTGATATTAATCTCCTTTCTGTAATCAATACTTAAGTAGCATATATTAACAAGTCTCTATATTTTATTCAGAAAACTCACTGATTTCTCATTTTCTTATTACGTATATTTAATATTACGCATATTATTATTGCCAACATGAAGTTTACTTCGCAATATTGTAAATAACATTTTTTTGGTGAAAGATCTCTTTAATATTAATATTTTTTCATTTATCAAACAACAATACCAGTAATTTTGCTCGAATAATTGTTTTACTGTATTATTATAACCTAATTAAACGACGTTCAGATCAGTTCGCAAAGGAACGGAATCTCTAAAAAAAACTTTGTGATCGTTGAAGTTAATTAAAATTTAACATTTTAAGATTAAAATTTAAGATTCCTTAAGAGCGAGAGAGTTTAAAAAAAAAGAAATCTTATAAGACCTTTGCTAAAAAAAGAGTAAAATTTAAAATAAAATGACTCGGAATTCAATCTAAAAAAATATGGTCTAACATATATATTACATTTTGTTACCTTAGTGGATTATTAATATGATTATTGTAATTTTCAGGATGAAAAAGAATTGATAAGAAATCTTTCGTCTGCAATGGATGGCCCTGAACCTTTAGTAGAAGCAGACGAATACCTGCAACCGAAATTCAAAGCGATATCTCCAACTGCAACCACGAATCCTGGTGCAACAAATGGCGCAGAACCACAAACGAACTCTTTGAAACCATGCACTTCATCTTCTTGGGCTAATACTGCACGAGCTCCGAAAAATAATACCTCTGAAAATAGTCGGCCAGACACTTGGGATCATGATCTTTTAAGATACAATAATAACTCTATGAACGCTGATGAGCCCGAATTAAGACATTACTATAACAATGGTGTTTGTGCATCAGACAGTTCAAGTTCAAGATATTGTAGTGACCCGATGAAAGGCAGACCAGATGGTCTTGAAAATAAATTTGACAGCATGTCAAAAGTAAAAGAAGCGCAAGTAGGAAATCTAAAACTAAACTTGCCTTTGGACGAAGATGATTACCTCATGCCATCTCCACAGCACAATCAGAATGCTTCCACATACATGGATTTGATAGGAGAAAACGGAGAGGGACAAGATATTAAGGATATACGCAGTTTCCTACCAACAAAGGGATGTGTAGATAATCCAGAATACTTGATGTCCGATCAAAGTATCCCAGCTCAAACGCTGGGAATACCGACAGAGGCAGTGCCATTAGAATCTTTAAGCGTCAGTGAAGGCAGTGGCAGTGGCAGTGACTCAACATCTACACCAGGGCCTAGTAAATATTTGCCTCAAAAGTCTGTGGAAGAGGAGTCAATGTCTGACCACGAATATTACAACGACTTGCAACGAGAACTGCAACCATTGCGTCGAAACGAAACGACAGTGTAATTGTGTTCAACTTGTGAAGTTCGTACAAATATAGACTGATCTCTTAAAACAAATGACTGTTAAAAAGGCAAAGGCGTTTTGTGCCATTACTACGATGGCTAGTGTTAGCTTGGTGACGAACATTAATAAGTTTATTATAGTCGCGAGCCACGAACCAGTTTGTTATTTCTTCTACTTAATTATTTTTGTAAAAACTGTTAAAACTATTACTTGTATAAAATCATATAGGGACTTCGTATGCTTCCCTACACAGAATATATTTATTAATGTAGATTAAGGAATTAATATGTTTATGTTCATAAAATATAAAGACATTACAAAATATAATTTTAATGTTAAACTGTGATATTTAGGTAATAATTACATTATGATGACTTCAATATCTTTGATTTTAAGTACTTTAAATTTTTTTGTCTTACCATTATTATAAAAACAATGAGACTGTGGGTGTTTAAGATATCCCATTTAGTTCGAAAAAGATTGTTAACGACCTTATAGCTCATAGATGAAGTAAAAAATGTCGTATTGCCAAAATAAGTGGCCAAATGCCAATACACTAAAATTAATCAGGTACTGGCCTCAGCTTCGGTTCGAATAATATCTTGCCAATATTTGAATCGTTTAAGCCTTTACCTAGAAGAATCTTGCCCCAATTCGTCAGTGTTATATCAATTTAAGAGATGTTTGGTAATAAAACTCTTGCAACTGTATTTAATACAGTAGTAATAGATATTTAAGCATGTAAATAAGAATATATTTTGAAACATAACAACGCTCAAAGTTTAGCAATACCTACGTACTAGGCACATCATTAATTTGCTTAATATGCAGGAATTCTGACATAGACCTCGTATGCCATGTAACGTGTAAATATTAGTATATTAGTTTATTTCTAAGCGCATGTTATAATATAAACATTGTATTTACGTTAAAACTGCCAGCGGCAGTAAAATATGAATGTGCCATTCCCCAGTGAAAGTGTAAATAAGGAATACGTACAAAAATATCATATATAAATGTTATAAAATGCAGCTAAATATTAAAATGCTTGTTTGACAATAGACTGTTAAATCCTGCACATGATTTTTTTAAAGAATTGAAATGTTTTAAATATCAGCAAGGTTCATGCAATTGAAATACTTTGCTTATCACGACCTCGTGATCATTAAATGGTAGGAAAAACAGTAATATGTTGCTGTGTTACTACACATAGTTCAATGCATCTTGGCGTGGCTCTGTGTGTGTATGTGTGCTTGTACAACTTTGTTAATTGTGTATTAAATGGCTGTAAAACGACAGTCATCTTCTTATCAACTGAGTTCTTATAAATCGAAAAAGGGGCCAAGTTTAATTATAATTTTTACTCGATAGTACCTATCTCCTATCATCCATACACTGCTACTTTATCTACACAAGTTTAACGCACACAAAGCTTCGCATGTTTTATACATTTCTTATTCAAACGACCTATTTGTTAATTCTATACTTTACGAAGGCTTAACGAGAAGATAAAATAGGAATGAACGAAGCAATGTGTTTATACAATAAATTATGTTTTTTTTTTAAATAAATATAAGGTAATGGCATTTTGTAATTACGAAAAATAATTTATAATGAAATATTTATGACCATGTCCCAGCTAAAGTGAATCCAATAAAGACACTATTGTAATTCAAATTAGATTTAACTAACATATTATGTAATAAATGTGTACATAAATGTGATGGAACGATTTGTAGGTACTACCTTAATAAATGCAAATAAAGTTATTTTATTATTTTTAAGTCGTGTTTTACCAACGCTTTTAAAGTACGCATGTAATATTTATTTAATAGTAGATATAGATTGAGGCAGAGATCTGCAAGAGAACCAGGGTAACCGACAGCTCTGAGAGTCCGCAAACTGAAGTGGAAATGGGCAGGCCACATTGTTCGGAGAACCGATAACCGCGGGGGGAGAATGGTTCTCGAGTGGCGGCCTCGCACCGGGAGACGGGGTGTTGGACGGCTTCCGACCCGGTCGACCGGTAAAGGTGCAAGTAGCTCGTGACCGTCACCTTAAGCGCTATATGGGAGAGGCCTATGTCCAGCAGTGATGATGATGATTTAGGTGTGGACTACACAATCAGCAGTGGATGATGATGATTTAGGTGTGGACTACACATACCTATCTTCAACAACTTACTCTTAGGTATATTATCATGTCGTATATTTTTGTATAATTCCTATCCCCTTAATTCCTTACCTAGTTAGGCCTTTTTTATTGAATTGAGCGAGAGTCGTCCGATTCGATGCGACTGCAATGCGGCAATGGCTCTTCCTATTACTTATATTTATTAATAGAATTATATTTATAGCATCGTTGGATTTCTCTTATTATAACTTACTAAAACTTACTTATGCCATGTACATCCGCACATTATACGTTGCGTGTTGCGTTGCCTTTCTCTCTCCTTCTGCCTCCATGGGCCACTAAAAACCTGCACACCTCACAATATGCGACGCCGCTGCCACTTTACGGCAGTGTCTTGAGCGAGATGTACCTCCCCGGCCGTGTTTCCAAATTTACTACCTGGTTTCTCTGCACTGCAGCATGACACTACCACAGATTATATCCAAAGTTATAAGGAGTACCTAATATGTTAAGGATCTGAGAAGTGATAACAGGGTTCCAATAAAATATAAGAACCCCGTATAATGTGTGGGCTCGTTCAATTTGTCTAAACCGTACATTTTGCTTAGGTGGTCTGATGATGATGATCCAAGGTCTGACGATGGAGGTGATGGTGTCAAAGAGAACTGTATTGAAATATAAGAAACTTGATGTGTAGGCTTATTCAATTTGCCTTAACAGGGCTTTGGTCTAGGTGACCTAGGCCTACCAGGGTTTTTTTTAGCACAGTGGGAATGAGCAGTCGAAGCCGCTTTTATGGCTACCAACACTCATAGGCAAAGAGGCTATAAAGATTCGTTGCCATACATCCTCCTTCCAACTGCATGGAGCACCGGCTACTTACAAACGGCATGATACACTTTAAGCTGGTGTCATGTACCTAATCGGGTTTTATATTTTTTTCCTTCTGGGGAATGCTTTTAAGCATGATCCTAGAATGGGGAATTCCGAGGGGTATGTGGGATTCGAGAGCCGGTGACTCCCCATACCCACTAAACCCCAGCGGTGTTCTTGCTTTACTACCGATGGAGGAACCACGGGAAAACTCCACCAGTCCTCTTAAAAGCACTTCTCCGGAGGGATGCTCCTAAACAAAGACGCGAATGTTTGCTGATACACACAGCACACCGAACAATTCGGGCCACTTAAGCAGACGACGACTTCCCCAGGCCGTCCGCCTGCGCCCCCTCCGAAGGTTGAAGATTGTCAATTCTTCGGCTTGGTTTCGGATTATGTACCTAATTGTGATGAATGAACTGAATTTTATCACCATGATCACCTGGGTCACGACAGTAAATTCTAGTTGGTGACGGAAACGAACAGGTTTATTCTTTACTTTTTCAAAATAAAGACGTACCTAATACAGTTACACCTAGCCCGTTATTAATTTCACAGTATAGGTACAACGTAACATTAACATTTAATCTACATTTTATATTGTTATTAGCTGCTCTCCGCGGTTTTCCCCGCGTAAGTATCGATTCCGAGAAAACATGGAGATGAAAAATAGATGTTGGCCGATTCTCAGACATACCCAAAAGGCTCACAAAATGTCATGAAAATCCGTCCAGCCATATCGGAGGAGTGTGGTCACTAGCATTGTGACACGAGATTTTTTTTAAATATAGAGATAGAGATTACCTCCTGGCACAGGTTATTATATTACTTAAAAGGAAGTGCTACCCCTAACTTACGGATTACGGCGACGGATTGTGATGCGTGTCACCAACCCTGATGTGACGACCACGACCACTCTGCCAAGAGTGTGACGACTAAGAAACCCCTAACTTAATTCTTACATAATTAAGAAGAATAACCTTATCCAAATGAGAACAATCAAATTTTTATGTGCAGCGAATGCTACATAAACATAACCCCCTTAATAATAAACATAGAATAACTTTATCCAAGTAATGACCTATAATAAACTGACATCTGTCACATTTCATATTAAAAAACACTTTAAAACTTAGACTGAGAAAATAATAGTTTTCTCTGTCTACGCTTAAAAAGTATGGAATTTGACAGATGTCAGTTTACTAGGTTATTACTTGGATAAAGTTATTCTAAGTTCATTATTAGGGGTTATGTTTATGTAACATTCGCTGCACATAAAAAATTGGTTGTTCTCATTTGGATAAGGTTATTCTTAAATTATATTAATTAAAAAGGGGGATAATAATTACGTTACAATAGCTGCACACAAAAATTGGGTTATGTTCTCATTTTCAAATGCATGCAGCATGGCACTACTGTAATCGAGCCGGCACAACCGGTGAGGTACCTCTCGCATACACGAAACAGAATATACACATGCACGATACGACATCACAGTTGTCGCGCTTAATATGTCATATGTCGCGCTATGACAGATCAATCGATCGATTGATCGATCGAGATCAAGGCATGCTATGGGAGAGGCCTGTGTCCAACAGTGGACACTGGACTGAAATAGGCTGATGATGATGATGATAGATGAATATATTATAATGGCATACCTTAGCGGAACTTTGTCCAGTTCTATATGTAGATATGTCCATCTAATACGATATGGCATAAATTATAACGGTAAAACCAGTTTTTGGATATAATAGCTAGCTATTCTTATATCAAATAAAACTATAAGCATTATGTATCAGTTTAATTTATTCAATATAAAAAATAAACATTGTCACTACACGTATAAAAGAATCATAAAAAAGTAACTTATTCAAAATCGGGGACGGAATCTAAAATATAAATTCGAGATAACGTTATAACTTATTTGATTAAATAAACTCAAAAAATATAACTCTAATTACGTAACATATCTAAAAATAATTTATATTTGGCATGGTAAATGCAAATTACTCATCCAAATAATATTAGTGAGCAAAGTAAGTCTTTCAGAGTTTTTACAACTATAGAAACGAAACTAGAATTATTGCTCTAATTAATATAAGGTAGTAAATAAAATGAGAAATATAAGTGTTCAGATTTTATGTAAACATGTTCAAGAAAATTATTTGTGATAAAAAAAATAAAGTGTAGTGACTACTCTTTGAGCAGTCCCTCTCTTTGGAGTGCAATGTAGCTAGCAATTTATAACACGAATAACAATGACCGAGCTCACGCTTGACTTACTAGCCCCTTTAGCCCTAGCTCAATCATTTAAACTCAGATAAACAAATAAGAAACAATTAAAAAATTTAAGGTTTTGAAAAAGAAGATTCGGTACGCTAAGCTTTGTGCACAGAGTTTTGAGACCAATCTATAACGAAATCTAAACAGTAACACAGTGAATACTGTAATGCAAATTATGTTTAATATTAAACTATTAATTATACTGAAAAATAGTCATGACATAATAATAATAAAAAGTTTTTAGAATATTTTTTATTGCTTTTCAAAACGAGGCGTAACAAAATTAACAAAATCGATCTCTCAAACATTGTCGATAGTCCTAGAAACATTTCTCTAATAATTATATTTAGATGGTTATAATTTATAATCTTATATAAGAACTATTGTTACACAATTCAATAGAAAAAATACTTGCTAATAAAGATATCGCCACTTCAGAAAATAATCATACTTAAAAATCCAAAATTAACTTTAACTAGAGTTCTGTCTACAAATATTTTTATTAGCGACAGACACGCGATACTTTTAGACGAGGCGACCGGCGTCTCAGTGGCGTTTTCAGCCACTAGACACACAGGTAGGCGCACACTTCAAGACGCCAGACGCGGCGACATAGACGCTAATGTATGTCAATTAACGTTTAATAGTAGGAGAGCGCGCGATGATAAATTTGCAGTGACTAAAGCGTCATGGGGACCTATTAATAGGATTGTGAACATTAAGACCTAGAACGAAAAAAAGTTTATGTTAAATTTTTCATTTTAGTGTGGAGGTAAGTACAAATTTTCCCCCGTTTGTTCTCCCCTACTATAAATGCTGGCGCGAGATTGCGATACTGTCGCACGACTCTCTACGAGCGGTCGCAGAGAGTCGTGCGTGTGCGTATGCGTTACCGTGCGTATGCGTGTATGCGTGTGTCACTTATTGAGGACCGTGTATCTATGCGTTTTAGTCCTTTACAATTTACAGTTCAATATGGTCAGAAGACCTGGGTTCAGTGTTATCCTTCTTGTTCCTCCTGTTACGTCTGTGCTTGCTGTTGGACAATATCTCGTAGGCCTGCTGGATCTCCATGAAGCGTTCCTGAGCCGCTCGCCTCAGTAACTGGTCTTTTACCTTGTCTGGGTGGTTTTCACGGGAGAGACGCCGCCAGGTCGACGTTATCTCCTGTTGAGTTGCTTCAGGACCAAGACCGAGAACCTACGGACAAACAGCAGCTCTAGATGAATAGCGTTTACAGCCTTTCAGTGATGCTATACGGTTTGCAAGGATAATGGCACAATAGAGAAGACATCGCATTTTTTGATACATTTGTTTATTTGATGATTTTTTTTTAAATAAATAAATAACACAATTTAAAATAAAACACAAGAACAGCAACTTTCCTCCTAAATGATGTATGTAGTAACAGAGATCTAAACATTTTGTAACCAGATGGACAGAAAAAGTCACTGAAAGATCAAAATAATTCCAACGAATCAATCAATGGAACAAACTTAAGTTGTCTATTTATATAAGTTGTGAGTCCAGCTATCAAACTCGTCTTTGATAAATAGCACACATCAAACTCGTCCTTGGCCTTTTTTATATCTTTGAACTTACCTTGAACGCATTCTGCTCCCCGTGTGGGTCAGACAGCTCTATGATCTGCTTCCACACTTCGTACCAGCCATGGTGCTGAGCATAGGCATAAGTGTCAATCAGACACTGCTTCACATCCAACCACCTGTAATGTATTGTCGTTCTGTTGTAATTTATCAATTTACTATTACTATTAGGTTTAATTTGTTATTTACACTGTGTATATTGTCTTAATTTTGGGTATGTTATGTCTTAATTTTTGTTATTCACCTATCCTACACACAAACATACACTTCAAGTCTATGATATCACACCGAAAATACTAGAACCTTAGTAAATATGATATTAGATGATGAACTTAACAGATGTTAAGTTAATGATGCTTAGGTATTAGGCATATCTTATTAATGAGTATATTCCAAAACTCACTGTGAATACTGCTCAGAACATGTCAAAGCCATACTGCAGCTAGAATTTTGAGAACAGAGAATTTCGGAACGCAGACAATGTTGAGTATATTTTTTTGCTTTTCATTATATTTTTTATCTTTGTGGTTGTTGTTTCAAATCAAAATATCTTGTTTAGAGTAGTCTATATTGAATGCGTGTATTGTACTCCTGTTTTGTGTAACTTAGAAAAATATTTATATGCAGTAATAGAAAAGAATAGAAAATTTCTTTAGCATACCGTAATAGTCTATTCTAAACAAATAATTACGACAAAAAATTGTCTACTATTTTAGTCATCTTACTTGTGTAGATTTTTAATAAATACCCTTTCTTCAAATGTCTATATTCCATAACAATAATACAACTAGTTGTAGAATCTGTCCAAAGCGAAAGATGGTCATGCATTAAAAATGTAAAATTATATTTATACACTACAACCTACACATCTGATTTAGGTACATTAATTGTGAGATGTTTTTGGCATTTTTCAACCCCTAAGTAAGTTTTGGTAGTGTCCACACTCAACCTCCCGTATAATGCCTCACGTAATTAATGGACAACTTACAGAATTTATTTAAGGGTCCATACAGATGTAGAACAAATAACAATCAATGGTCAAAGTAGACATTGCAAAATTGATCCTAAACTCGGCATTTGCTGACTTTCAGATTAAAGCAATATGTATATGTTGTAAGCATACCAAGGGCTTGTAAAGAAGTGATGCAGGGCCTCATATATTGGCACCTCGTCGCCCTCGCTGTCGGTTATTGTTCCATGGAAGTACAAGTAGCTGCACCATAGAGACAAATAGAGACAGGCGCATACTACCAGCACGGCTATACGTCTGTGAAAATATAAAAAAATTAGACTTTTGGTGTTTCTGCAGTCCTGGTTGAGTATTTAACTTAAGGATCCTCACTCCAATATGTCTGCTATGAACATGATAACACAGAAATGTTACTATATGTGTATACGGAACCGTGGCTGTGAATGGAATGTGTAAATGAATATATAAAATGATATAATACAATAGCTTCATAACAGCATAGAAAAAGTAATGAATGGCATTTCAATTTTAATTAAGGCAAGTATTTTAATTTAATAATAACAATAATAATTTAAGAATTCTTATTATTATTAGGTAATTATCGAAAAATTAAAGTAAACAAATAAATCATAAGGATTCTTTTACGACATTTTCATAAAATCTTGTCCTGTTTTAGTGCACAACCTTTTCTTTACCATCAACGCTTATAATAGATGGTATAATTATTGGGTGAGATATCTCTCACCACTAAAATGGTCATCTAATAAACGATCCAACTTTATACCTAGGACAATTTTTAACTAATAACAAGTCACTTAAGAATTATTAGTATTATTTATGTTGAGAATGTTGCCTATATAATATGTAGGGGAAGGAAGTTAGAGGGCAACGCATGTATAGCCTAGCCTGTGCTATGGGCGTCGGTAGTTATGAAAATGACTCCAACAGCAAGTGTGTCTCCTTGAACTAGGTTTAAAAGAAAGAAAAAACACACAAACTTAATTACAAGAATTGCCACTTGTAAATCTTTGCTCGAGTTAAATCGGAACACGTGTAGTTAAAAGCCACACGCAGGTTAACAGAGTGTGAGGTTGCTATACAGATAGTCATCATCATCGTAACTTCTGTCTAACGCACCCACAACCATACTCCAGTGCAACTTCTTAATAATAATGTAGAAAATTTATTTACTTGGCAATGTGACGTTGTTTGCGCGGCGCCCTCCTCCACTCCTTCGAGAAACTGTCAAACGCCAGAGCAGAGGCAAGGATCATGAGCGTGAACCATACACTCTCGTCGTAAATGTAATAGCGAACTGGATACACTGCGTAAGCTGCTAGCAATGGCCACGCTAATCTGCCTTGTTCACGACCAATGTTCCCCACAGCCCATACACCTGAAATAATTATCACCATCATTAGCCGGTGGACGTCGAATGCCTCCCCATTGAGCGCCATAGCTCACGGCCACGACCCACTTACGGATGATGGAGCTCACTCAGGTCCAAGTGTGAGCTCTCGACGCGGTAAGTAGGGAATGAAACGTCTGTTCCCGATCAGATGTCGTTTTTTACTCTTCGATTATATTATTATATTATATCGATTATTCGATAAAATGGAGGTTATACTTAGTTTTTTTTTATCCAACATTTTTAAAAATAATAACACACAATTAACCTAGACATTTTGATAACATTGTTTCTTATAGGTAAATAATCTTAGATACTTATGTTATTACGAATAACAATACCAAAAAATAACAATAGGTAATTATCGGAAAATTAAAGTAAACAAATAAATCATAAGGATTCTTTTACGACATTATCATAAAATTTGTGAACAATCTTTTCTTTACCAGCAACGCTTATAATAGATGGTATAATAGGTGAGATATCTCTCACTACTAAAATGGTCTTCTAGGTATAAACGATCCAACTTTATACCTAGGACAATCACAACATCCTTCTAGACAAGCTCCTGAGGCTAGGTATATGCGGGGACCTACTTAGATGGGTTGAATCCTATCTTCGCAATCGCTGCCAATCTGTCGATGTAGGTGGTCATCGGTCCGACTTCATGCCAATTCCCTCGGGTGTTCCTCAGGGTTCTATCCTTTCTCCTTTGCTATACGCGGTGTAGGTTAACGATATCGGCGAGTGCGTTCAATTTTCCAAATTTCTAATGTATGCAAATAATACGAAAATTTATTGTAATATAAAGTCACGATCGGACTTCTTCTTACGTCAGAAGTATTCTCGAATACTGCAGCAATGTATGGAACCCGCAATACATAACATACATAGAAAATCTTGAAAAAATTCAATACGTTTTTATTAAACACTTAAACTTTCGATCTTCTACTAAATACACAATCTACGAAACATCCTGCGAAGCACATAATATAATGACACTCAAAGATAGAAGAGCTCTTCTTGAGCAGCTCTTCCTACACAAAGTATGTAATGGAGCCATCGACAGCATTGAACTCACTGAACAGCTCATGAGATTGTGTGCTCCTTCTACGCGCACCAGACATACCCAACTTTTCAATGTGCCGCGCATGCATACTAATTATTATATGTCGATCATATGTCGAACACAACATAGTTTCAACAAGCATATCAACCCAGTAAACTTATTTGATTTAAATCACAACCATTTTAAAAAAGCGATAATAGATGTATTAAAACAACAATACATAGTACTCACATACATACACACATACACACACACACACACACTCTAAGCTATAGTTACTCTGTATTCTCCACTATGCATAATAAGTAAAAAGTAAATCCGTAATTGGATATACGGTTTATTAACATAATATCACTGTAAATTAAAACTTAAGATCTGTGGATTTTGTGATAAATAAATAAATAAATGACCACTTTTAACTAAAAACAAGTCCCTTTTTTATATATAACTGGATTTATATATTTATCGTACTGTAACTTTTTAAATTGTTTACTCGTATGCAAATTATTTTTAGCTTCAATTTGAGACTTTTGAATGAGGTATTTTAATTCTATTGGATAACTGTTGCAATTATATATGTGATGGATTGAGTATACAAGATTATTGGGTAAATTACAAATTCTGCCAAATACCAGTTCAAAAGGGGTCAAATGGGTTTCCGAATGTATATTGGTATTATATGAAAAACACCAGAATGGTAACCAGACACTCCAATATTGATTATGACATACTTGCATTCTGAGAAATAATGTTTTGTTAAGTGTTTATGACTATTTTCTAATTGTGGCCAACTAAATCTAAATAAATTCTATCGAAGGCTGCCGAACCTCAGTTAGTAATTAGAGCTGGCCCTGGAAGCATTCGAGTATGCAAAACCTGAGTGCCGCATTCCACCAATGGATTTGTTTAGGTTAGCTTATAGAGAGACGAACTTCTTAGCATTCCATGGATTCACCGTGCGGGTGCCGGGTCCATCGTGTGGCAGAGGAAGTAACCCCGAGTAGCCCCGGGACTTGTGATTCCGGGTGTAGGT
>LUGF01005533.1:131018-157436 GCA_001625245.1 Calycopis cecrops
GAGTTGAGGGATCAGCCGGATGTGCTAGTCCGAGCCATAACTTCAATATCTTTATGACATTTGCATCTAATTTTGTCAGGAGGGTTTTACCAATGTCATACACAAGGAAAGGCCAAGGCCAAGAATCCGAATCTTGCCGGGTAATTATTTGGTGCAATTTTTTTATGCCCTCTTCTCATACTCAATAAAGAAATTAATGGATGTATTGGAATGTAGTCATTTTTAAGATGATTACTTATGTGTGGGTGTTTTTAAAATGTATAAGTTTCTTCCAATGATAACTGATGTATTTAGTGCGACTGTTACATAGCTCACAAGTTTCTAAATATTTTTGTTCAAGACCCAATTGCGTTCTCTTTGCTTTACCAAGTTTGATTAAATTGGCTTTAATTATTTTTAATTTACTGTGTATATCTAAAATACATTCAATTTCCGACATTCAAAAATATAATATATCCTAGCTATTATAGTATTAAATGAGAAGAAGAGATGAAATAGAAATAGAAATAAAAAAAATAATATACATATAGGTACCTAAATATAATAAGCACATAATATAAGACTCAGGTAATTTACATTTAAAATATATTTTTCACTTATCGGCGCTAAATTAAAAATACTTAAGTCAGTACATATATTACGAGACATCTTATAAATAGTCCTTCACTATTTCGCACTTAGCACTTCACTAGCACTTTTTACTCACTTCTTCTTAACATTTCCATCATATCCTTCGGTGCACGAAGGTCCCGCCTGGCTAAAGACAGGCGAAATGCGCTCCTTGCAATCTCACTTCCCATCCACTTAACGTGGCAATTTTTATGTTTTGTATATGCCGTAACATGTTCCTATGCCGATGAAAAATAGAATCAGACCCAATAAAATATTTGTTGTGTTTATGGGGTATAGTTCCGCAGAGGCCGAATTACTTCCACTGGCTGTGTTTTGTGCAATTATGACTTATTCTTTTGACTTGGTAGAACCCGTTTAAACAATTTAATAATTTTCTAGTATTAAACAACTTCACTTAACAGTAGTGGTTTAATTTGCCAACGTCTGATGATGATGTTTGATCATTAAAGCATCTTCGTTACACGATCGGCTCGAATTCGACACCGTATCACAAATGGCAGGGTCGCCATGTGAGACGTCTCCACGCGGTAGGTAGTCAATGAAACGTCTGTCCCCGACCATATCTCGTTTATTACTCTTTGATTATATTAATACACACTCATCTTATACTATTGCCTATAGATCCGTACTACATCAAACCAGTGGCTGATATAAATATATCAGGACCAACTAGTTCAGCCAAGCTTAATCTGGTTTATCTTATTGGGCATAAGTAGCACTAGTTTGGCCTGGTCTATTCTAGTTAATCCTCTCACCTATAAGGAGAACTAGCATGGACAGAATTTGTTTGTAGAAATCGGGTATAATGGTTGATAGGATATAATTACTAAAATAAATAAAAATAAGACAATCTTAGAAGTAACAAAGTGACGCAGAGGGAGACCGAGATGCATTATACAGACCGGTTAAAAAAAATTAAATGTCATGTGTTACAGAGAAGTGAAGGCCTGGCGGAGAAAAGGAAGCAGTAGTTCTTGAGTTTATTGTTCATGTGTAATATGTATACTTATACAAAAGTGAGAAAATTATATCGAAGTTTAACTGATCAAGTAAAAAAAGTCAATGGGAACAAATTTATTTTTAAGTCTTTTGAATTTCACTAATTATGTTGTGTATATACTCACCCAATGCAGCTACAAATGGTATCATGTGATTGAGGTATTTCAAATTAAGCCCCCATACTTCATCTCCGGGCACAGCAACCATCATCATTTGACCCCAAGAGTAACCAACCATCATCATTCCAGTGAAACGGTTCATCGAAAATGGTGGCTGTAAATATTTTTGTTTTGTGATAATATATTCATGTTAAGCTAATTTTGGACAACAGAAAACAAAAACCAACAGTGAATATTACATAACTATACTATATTATAAGGAATGCAATACCGGGATCCCGCATGCCATGTGCGGAATCCCGCGCGGAATTAGCGGGATTGAAGAGAAGCGAAATTCATGTGTTCGGCTGTGCACTAGCCGACAAGATGAACTCAACCCCACTTTAAAATATAACACCCCAATTAAGAACTAGCCATAACAACCTCCATATTTTTATAAGAAAGTAAATTAATTATTTTGAATCAGGTGGACAGGAGGGCACGTGATATCTTTAACTTGTTTATAACGGTCCAATGACGATTGTTGCTACAAACGTGGAAGCAAAACGAACGTTTCCTGCTTAGTATATTGTGTTGAGACAGGAGTAGTTTAGCAGGTGAAACAATAAGCACCGTAATGCTTATGAGATAATGTTTAGTTTTTTTACTTTTGTCTAAGGTTTAATGGCAATTTTAATTTAAAACTAGCTGTGCCCCGCGGTTTCACCCGCGTTTAATTTCTAAGAAATCCATATAAACTACAACACACTATTTCACCCCCTTAGGGGTTGAATTTCTAAAAATCCTTTCTTAGCAAATGCCTACGTCGTAACATCTACCTGGATGCCAAATTTCAGCTTGATCCGTCCAGTGGTTTGGGCTGTGCGTTGATAGCTGGCTATGTCACGTTTGAGTTTTATATATATAGATATTGTTTAATTTTCTTTTTTTGTCAATTTTAATTGAGTCAGTAAAAAATGCGATTGTGAAAATTAGATTCCTTTCATTTAAGTGACATTCCATGTCCAGCAGTGGACGACCTGGTGGTGATGATGATGATGAAGTGTGTATAAATCATTTGACAAGTTTTATTAGCGAGATCCCGCAAATACCGCGATTCTGAGGGATCGAAAATGTCCAGTCCCGCAAATGCCGGGATTGAGAATTTCCTGCGGTATTGCATTCCCTAATTACATATTATATTTTATGTCAGTATCTGAATTTCTCCTGTTTTACGGGTCTTTTAAGTGTTATAACAAAACAATTTCAAAACATTTAATAAACTCCCATGCTATATAGTGAAAAAAAATGTAATAATTTCATTTTGTTTTTACTACTTGAATTTCAATCAAAGTAAAACTATGTCTAACAATTATAAACCACTAATGCTGTCATCTGTGCTCGTTAATTGTTGATGCATCATGAGAACTAATGATATATTCAAATATACAGGGTTATTTTTTGGTCACCAGCCAAATTTTAAGGTTTGGTTCAGAACCAATAATACATTCGATTTATGATATGAAAAAAAAATAATTGGATACAATTCCTTTGTCCCATGATATAAACATATTTCTTGGTCACCACGTGGCATCTGACTGTGGCATCTGACTTGCGAGTCGCGATCGGCCGGCGTTACTGACCTTGAAGTGGATACATTTCGTGGTCGAGCAACGATCGATGTATTCTTAAGGACCATTTCAAATCGATTTTTGTTTAACAAAATGTTACAATTAGACAAAAAAATTTTACTTCCTTATTTTATAATTTGGCCAATAACCAAAAAGTATCCCTGTATAATTTATATACAATTTAAACTCTATAATGAAACTCAAGGGACTGAGCATTTTTTAGAGTTGTAGAATGAAGAATAAAAAACAGCCAAATCAACAACATTGTATAGATAATGTAGCTGACAAAATACATGTATATGTGTGTTGGTTTACAACTGATATTACATTAGTAACCCTGTATGTTTAGTTAAAAACAAAACACTATGATACATGTGTTAAAAGTAAATAAAAATATTAGAAAAGCTAGTTAGCTGTTTACGGCCTCACAAGTTTTGTAGTTTAGTAATCAAATGAAATGACATAAACAATAATACCAATAATAAAAATTTACTGTCTATATGTATGTATGTATGTATGTATGTATGTATGTATGTATGTATGTAAAATTTACTGTCTATATTGTGTATAATAGCAATTCAAACAAATTGTTTTCGGTAGTTTATTGTTATAGAGAATTATGCTATAGAGAGTTTACAATGCATATCATATAGAAATATATATCATTAGTTTGAACTACAATGATGTTAGAAGATCTTAAAGCTTCAAACTGAATGTCAGAGATCTGCAGGCTACGGTAAGGACAGATGGGGCAAGCCATGCCTAAACTCTATGAATCTAAGTGTTAGCATGCATATCTCCATGTTGCAGATGGCTGACATACAGTTTGAGACTTAAATAAAATGGATCTTGTACTACCTGTAACTACATTTAAGGCCTTGTTAAGAACAGTATGTCAACACACACAACATTTAATAAGCAATTAATTATTATTCATGCATTTTACATACATAGAAGTAGATAAATGTTCTCATAAGAATATCTATGTGATCTAATGTTCAATAAATAGAAATAAACATTACACATGTGTATATAAACATAGCAGACAAAATTAATTACCTTTACCATAAAGTTCCACCTCCTTTGTAGGAAAACCATATCTTAAAGAAGAAATTTATTTTAGTACAGTTTTACCAAAGTTGTTAGATACAGGTTACCCAATATATAAATTAATTTAAACTACAAATGAATTATAATATTAAATAAAGAACTAATAAAGAAATGCTAATTTCCAATTTAATCTTAAGCATTGCATTGACCTAGTTATAAAAATCATTGAGACTGCAAGATTCTATACACAAAATAAGTAGGTTACTTACCTTCTTGTTTTGACTCATCCTTTTAATTAGGTCTTGAATATGCTGAGGATCATCGTTGGCGTCCCGTACGTAGCGTGGAATTCTGAAGATCTCACCTAACCAACCGATACCGAAGCCTCCAAGAGTAGACCACCAAACAAAAGCGTGTCTGTCTCTCCGTAAATAAAAATGGTGTAATCCAAATATGCCACCAAATAACCAACACATATACGCTAAGAATACAGACTTTTTAGTAGGCATATTATCTGCTTTTACAGTCATTACAGAAAATGATGGGTAATCAAAAATAGAAATTGCCCTATTTACGAAAATCCACATTAAAGAAATTCACCAATATATATAGCTCGCGTTACAATACAAAATATAGCAAAAGTACGTCGTCGGTTCAGTGTTTTATTTAAAGCGCAATATTTTTTTCTATGACTAAAATAATAAATCGAAAACTGAGTTGGTTGTATTGACTCGTCCTGATAGTAAATTCAAATTGACGGCTCCAAATTCCAATTGACACTGACGTTTGAGATGCATCAAGGATTACAACACGTCAGCTTGTAAATTCCGTGAATTCCTTGTACATTGAAGACAAAGAACTCGCAGTCAAGAGTTTTATATTTATTTTTTATAGAATTATTGAAGTAAAGCTTCTTTAAGCGCTCTTGGCTTGGGGAGTAAGCTGGCGAGAGCGTTACAAAAATTCACACATCGGGCGAGTGAAACTTTTTTGTATTTAAAAAATAAATAATGACATGTTAAGTCATTGTAACTACGGTAATAAATATCAATAAATTAAGTTTTACTTCAATAGGGATCAAGCTTCTATATTGCCGCGCTAACTAGTGGCTGAAATGTGAACCTTATGCTAGCAAATTTTCGTTTGTACGTGCGATATGACATAATATGCCAACATGTTGTCATTGTCTTTTGCTTAGTGTTGCTAGCACTTAATTCCTAAAATTATCACTAGGGTGGCGAAAGTGCTGTCTCTATGTTGCGTGCACGGTCCAGAACATTGTGTGTTCTAAAGCACACACTTTTTATTAAATTTTGAATAAGAAAAATTTGGAACAATAACACATTTTTCACAATTTTCATATTTTTGCAAGATGCGAAGGTTAAAATGAGTACACCATATTTATGAAAACCTAACTAGGAAGTATGAATCACTATAATATGCATAATATGTAATATTATTATATTGTTTTAATACATTCTCGTCAGTATTATGTTTGTTGTTAATAATTATCCTTGAAACTGACAAAATTACAGCTATATAAAGGAAAAAAACTTATCCATTGCAAATAATCCTATTTGACCGGTACGAATTTGTAATTCGATGATATTAGGTATATTAAAATTGTTAATAAAAAAATCAAACACTTGTTGGAATGTACATATAATATTTTTATTAAATAGATCTCTTTAGTCATACATTGGCATAAATTTATAATTTGTATATTAAATCTGCAAATGAATTATTAAATAATGGTTTATGTGTTAAACTAATTTATTAAAAGTTTACATTTCAAATGCTTGTTCATCTACTACAAAACAAATAGCCCGGAAACTTTTGTAATCTATGTCCGGAAACTGTCCCAACGTCAATCGTTAATCGAACTTTTTTTCTTGCAAGTTGCAGAACAGTAAAAATACGTCAATCAGAGAAATGGTGTGATACTGTGATTTTAGAATTCGTTCTTTACTATCTCTCTCTCTGTATTTATTTTAAACAGCGATACAATACGAGTTCTCCTAATTAATCAATCGTAATGCAGATCAAAGTAAATACTATATAAATAACAATCGATCGCGTCATCGTACAATATTGTACACAAATTCACCTAATCATGTTTTCGCGTAAAATTCATTAGCAATATATGCTAAAAGTAGACTTCATTCTCTAAATTAATATCATCCATCAACCATGAATTTCGACGACAGTGGATACGCTACGGCGGAGACCGTTTACGGCACGCACGAAGATAGTCATGTAGTGATGTCTGAAAAGGTTCAATCATTAGCAGGAAGTATTTATCAAGAGTTCGAACGAATGATAGCGCGTTATGATGAAGACGTTGTGAAAACGTTGATGCCACTTCTGGTGAATGTGTTAGAATGCTTGGATTCCGCCTATCAGACGAGCCAGGAGCATGAAGTGGAGCTGGAGTTACTACGTGAAGATAATGAGCAACTCGTCACGCAGTATGAGCGCGAGAAGGCTGCGAGGAAACACTCTGAACAGAAGGTGAGTCAATGAATACTATTATTTTCGGTTACTTACAGACCTTGATTGATTTCCTTTGTTTGGCAAGGCAAATGAGTGCAATTTAGTAGTCAGTTTGTAATTACTGATCTTATTACATTTATTTGAGCTGGTGTTGTTTGTTTTGGATGTAATTATTGTGCTATAGTGTATAAGTATGAATATGTGTGACCCATTCTGTTATTTGAAACTCAAGGTAAGCAACATTTGTATCACAGTGAAATTACTTAATACATATTATTAACCTTTTTAATATTAGTAGCATGAAGCATTTGCATATAGTTTGTTTTGCTTGCAATTTCTTGGTAAAAACTACATTATTAGAATACAGTAAGCTTTCAATTTTTATATGAATACAAGAGTAACCAGATTTCCTATTCTGATAGGGACAGTTTGGTATTTTAGTTCTTTGTTCAAACATATTTGCGGACTGAATGTCCTGTCCTTAAACTATGGACATGGTTATTAATATTTAAAATGATAATCATCTGTGCTTGAACTCTTTTAATAGTCTAAAAAGGATGTATTTAAATTATTTTTATGATATGTTATAAATTATACATTTAGAATTTAACTAACCTGTGTTCTGCTTCGAGTTAGATAAATTATAATTTTCTGAATATAAAGTGTATAATCTTAATTTAAAACAGATTGGAAATTATATTTGAACTAGCTGTGCCCCGCGGTTTTACCCGAGTCTCATTTCTAAGAAATCCATATAAACTTCAACACCCTATTTCACCCCCTTAGAGGTTGAATTTCTAAAAATTCTACCTACGTATGATGCCTACGTAGTAACATCTACCTGGATGCCAAATTTCAGCTTGATCCGTCCAGTGGTTTGGGCTGTGCGTTGATAGATGTCTATGTTTGAGTTTTATATATATAGATTGTAATATATTTACTAACCTTATTAATAAATTTGACAGCAGTTTTGATAGTCAATATTGGGAAGGGCGCGGTGTAGTTACATTTAGAATAATTTTTAAATAAAGTTCAAATCTCTTTCACAGTGACCATAACTGTTTTATTAATAATACTCACATTAATTCTTTATAATATGAAGTGATGAAAATGCTATTTCAATTTTATGTAACTGCCATTAAGCAATGTGCAGTGCAACTGAGTAATAAAGTAAACTCATTAGTAGTACATATTGTGTTATTAAAAAGTAAGTAATTTGTGAAACTATTATCATATTTCAAGGCTTAGATTGCTATCTGATCCCCTATATCTTAGTAGGTAATTATTGAGATTTTACTCCTCATTTTACTAAAACTTTGTCATGTCACTAAATAATATAAAGCAAATGCTATATAACACAGATGTAATTTCCGATATCACTCAAAGAACTTATGTATATTATATATTAGAAATAAATCTATTTGTAGCTTCCTTCCAGCTGCTGAATCAGATATTGTTAGAGGATAATTTTCCAATACTTTCAAAAGTAGCCCATACTACATCTGTCAAGAAGCAGACACCAACCAGCTCATAAATTAATTGGCATAGTGGCGGCAATCTTTATTCCTAAGTGGTTGGAATGTTAATTTTTTTATCTAAATTGATCTTGTAAAGTTTTCGTGAACAAACAAATATACATTTTTTTATATACAGTATGTACAAACTATTGATGTAACAAACATTTGTATTTGCAAATATTCACCTCTTTTTTGTACATTCACATTTGCTTTTGCATAGAATTATGCGAATATTATAATAGTAGTAGAGTAAGAGAAAAAGTTCATAGTATTTAATGTATACTTTAAGTATACATTAAATACTATGAACTTATAGAATAGATAATAAAACTAAAGAAATAGAAAAGCTTAAAAGCGCAAAGAGATAAAATATTCTTAATTTGACTCAGCTTCACTCCACTTACAACAGAAATTATTATAAGTTATTATATATAATAATTAACATGTTGTAAAGCATTGACGTCCGAAAAGGGATTTGTAAAATCCTATTTTTTATAAAATATTTTGAAATGTATGTGTATATGTTAAAATAATTTATTCAGTGTTAGTCATTTGGTTGTAACGTCTAGAAACCAGTTACCACTGTTATATCAATTTTTTACCCACTTTAGTGCCACTAGCATTTTTTACCTAAAATTATATATTGATATATTATAAAAAATATTGCTACAATGTTTTTTCAAGTATGGCACACACAGCGGTCACATTACAATCTGAAACTTGGGTGCCAATAAGCAATCAAATTGAATTCTACTTTTCACTTTATTTTATTCTTGTAACATTTTCACTAATCTCAGAATATTTCTACTATCAATGTAGTGAATATGTAGAACAATACTTTATTGGTATGTTTACGTTTTATTATTAGTAAGAGGTAGTGCCACGCTGTATGCTCGCATGCAGCCGAATTGGGCCGGCACGACCGGGGAGGTACCTCTCGCTTACACGAGACCGGCGTGAAGTGACAGGTGTAAGTAGCCGGTGGCCCATGGAGGTGGGAGGAGAAAGGGGGGCAGCGCATCTGTATAGTCTCTATGCAGATGTCTATGGGCGCCGGTAGTCATGAAAATGGCTACAACTGCGCGTTTGCCCCCCTATACCATAAAAAAAAAAAATGTTTACAAAAATACTAAGGGATATTACTGTACCGAATGGTCAGTTTACTTCATAAAAAGGAAGCTGATTTTAAACAATAATAATAATTAATCTTAGACATTTGCTCCAAAAATTATGATTTGTTAACAAAAGAGACTGCTTGTTGCATATTCTGCAGTTTTTATGCATATTTGGGGCATTCTTTATACATGTAAATTTGCATGCATGTATTGAGTTTATGAGGTCGCAGGTGACCTGCGGTGCTCTCTGGTGGAGGACTATGTCCAGCAGTGGATGTCTCCTGGCTGCTAATGATGATGATTGAGCTTATTATAACATAATCGTTATAGTTATAGTCGCCATGTCACTAATAATGTTATAAGTAATTGTTTTTGTATATATTTATATTTTTTTTGTAGTTACTTGAAGCTGAAGATCATTATGAAGGGGATAGAAAAGACTTAACAGGACGTCTGGAGGCTCTAGACAGTATTGTTCGTATGTTGGAGTTGAAACATAAGAACTCTTTGGACCATGCAAGTAGACTTGAAGAAAGAGAGAATGAACTTAAAAAGGTAAAGCTTAAGTTTAAAATAATTCAAAATGTGATAACTTTTTTATTGTAATCTTTTAAAACTATTTGCATACTTGTTACTAGGAATATGCGAAGCTTCATGAGCGGTACACCGAACTGTTCAAAACACATATGGATTACATGGAGCGTACTAAACTACTTCTCAGTACAGCTAGTGATAGGAGTGAAGTTCGAGGAAGACTTGGCCTCAACCCTGTTGGGCGTTCTAGTGGTGAGTAAAATATATCAATGTAATAAATACCAACTTACAGAAAGTGATATGAATATATTTAACATAAAAATATAACTTTGTGTTTCATATTTATCATAACAACATACAATATTAATTATTCATGTATATATTTTCAATAACTTTCTATTGTCTAGTGAGGGGACTATATAGTTGATTTTTGAATTTAATAGTTGATTTAATATTAATGCTTTTTTAAAGGTCCAATATCATTTGGCTTCGCATCACTTGAAGGTTCCATGAATGTAGTGGAGCAAACAGAGAGTATTCCTGGTAGTCCTGTGAGCCTTTCGTCGTCCCCTCCGTCACCGATAGGTGAGATTTTTATTGATGATTATTTTATAAGTCCCTGTTATATTAAGATCTTATGTCATAGTATGTTATATAACATAAGAAATATCGTCTGTTTGACATTGGTTTTTATTTGTTACTAACAATATTATATAGTTGCCACTACATTCTGGTGCGAGAGTATGAGTGGGACGAAGGAAATAGTTTTTCCGTAAGAAATTATAACTATATTATAAGACATTAAATAAGTAAATAAAATACATTCCACTCTATCTTATTAATGTTTAAAATATTTAAAATAAAAATGTGGTTTAAAAATAATAATAACCATCTATCAGGTACTGAACTCGCGGCAGTCAAGACAGTGGAGAGAGCTCACCAGACAGATCCAATCACCCAACAGAGTCAAGTAAGTCTATCATTATTTGTATACAATGTTTTTTGTTTACTTGAAAAGTCGAATAAAAGGAGACATTTCGTTTTTGTATGGACCCTTGGCCTACTGGATATACAGATGGTAGAGGTTTTTAATGTAACAAATAACATCAAATAACTTTATTATTTTTAACATATTTATATACAAACCTATACAGGAAAGAAGTCTAGTTTTGGCAATTCCAAACGTCATCGAAACTTCTATGAGTTTTGTCATCTGTCATTTTTCATACAATATAGCTACAAGACTGGAGTCCAGTATAGCAATACACGAGTAAACAAATACAATGCAAAAAAAAGCAATTTTCACAAGAAAATACTAGCCGCATACTTGTCGGTATTTTAGATTTGCGTACGTCATCAGGGCCATATATTATACGTCACTCAGATAAAATCCGTTTATTTCCTTCCGATTAAGTCTATGTTTTCAAAGTTGTTTTATTAAATCATGTTTCCTCGATAGTGTATGGTTGTTCAGGCATAGCCCCAAATGATCAACATTTTCTAGTACTGCTTGCGTTTCTCGTTGTGGCTCTTTTGACTTTCACAATTTTACCTTGTGTAGCCAGGTCGTTAAAGCTAGACAACAGACCTCTTGGTATAATAACTATAATTGATTACACGTAAACTGTACAGCTGTTTTGTATGACAAACCACAGTGTAACACTATAAATTAGATAACTCCTGATGGCTGCTGCTTTATTGCATCCGTCATGGCCGCACTCGCATGATATCGAGTAATGTACACGACTGAACTCCGACTGCTCACATTTCAACGGTCTAGTGTAGATGTACGCACACTCGCGTAATAGGACCATACTTGGATTCTCGGTGAAGTATTGTATTTGTGTTACAAGTCGACAGACTGGTACCACGTCGCTCCTATTGGCACATTCTTGTAAATATTCACTTGTAAGTTTATTTCCGATACAGTCTTGCGTATAAAGTGTTGAGCATTGATAGCATTTGATGGCTGCCACTGGTTTACATATAACGAGAATTGTAAGGAATAATTTCAAACCCCGCGGAATACGCTTTGTGTGTTTTGCAGTACTATTCATTGTTTCCCTTATACCAATCTTTTGACCTATTTGAAGTTGCCTAGCAACTTCAAAATGAAATCAAAAACTAAAAAAAGTGTTTATTATATAAAAAAAAATATTTTTTAGGTTTATTAAGCAGGAGTTTATCGTGCTTAGTTAATCATGTCAATACTGAAGGACGACAGAATTTTCAAGAAATATCTTGTGTAGAGATACAAAAGATATTTCTTGAAAATTCTGAACTGATTTACATACTCGAGTATTCCTCCATATGTATTATTTACAATACTGCAAACCAATGAGACGTTTTACTATACCTAGGTAATGAGTAGTAGGAACAAGAAGCACCTAAATAGAGAAGAAAATTGTCAAGGAGACAAATTGTATAATTTGAAGGGACAATTGATTCAGCATTTGTTTTTGATACGTTTATATTGAGCTATTTTCATTACGTAAGTTCTTTTTATCTAAATAGGTAAATACTTCAGAGTTCATGAGAGCTCTTTTAGTACACGTTATAGTATCGCACTTTACAGGTTCTTAGTTTCTTGAAATGGTTCTCTTAAGATACCTCCTAGAGTTTAGGGATAGATTTGATTTATTCATCAAAACAGTTATTTTAGTACACACACATGCGACAATCACGAATATGAAGGTTAATTCTTAATTTATATTATATATAATATATATATATAATAATTAATGCGGAGAGCGCAAGATAAATTGTTGGTAAGCATCGTTTTTAAAAACTGGTGTGAAGATGTAATGTGGCGCTGTTGTCAATTTAACATCGTTTGTATTTTACATATTTATAGAACGCAACCCTAGATTTATGACGTCATACGCGTGTGCTGACGTCACATGGAATATTCCTAGGATTTGAAAGTTTTATTAGCACCCGTGTAATTTTGCACGCTCAACCGTGAAAGTATAAATGCACTTCAGAGCATTTACGTATCCACCTTTGATACGTGGGATCAACATAGGGGAAAATCAATATTGGATAGGCGTTCCTTTGCACTCTATATGCAGATTTCACTCAGCAAAACAAATACGGACAGACAAAGGGCCGCTCATCCCTGTTCATACAACTACCGTTTCATCAATGTGTGCACAGTTAATGTTCTATTTTTGAACGAATGCTATATTTGGAATCCTTTTAAAAATATCTCTTGTTTAAAATAGTTGAAACAGTTTTTTTTATATCAATGTCATTTATAATTAGAGTGCGATTATAAAAAAAATGTCCCCAACTAGACTGTCTAAAACTGAATAAATCAGTCAAATAAAAGCTTTAGATATTAACGGGTGTAAAAACAATATAACATACTATTGTATTTGAAATTTCAATCTACAATATTTAATGTATATTAGAAAGCTGAAAAGTTTGTTTGGTCAACGCGCTGATCTCGAGTACTTCGGCTTCAGGTTGCATAATTATTTCGGTATTAGTCATCCCATTTATCAAGAAAGGCTATAGGTTATGCACCATTAAACTAGGACTAGAATCCGAGCAAGTGTGTAACGCAGGAGAAACCGGTTGGTGATGCTATACATAAAATAAACCCATGGAGATGGAGGAGAAAGGAGGGCAGCGCATCTTTGTAGCCTTTATGCGGATGTCTAGAGTCGTCGGTATTCATGAAAATGGCTCCTGTTTGCCCCCCTTTACCAAAAAAAAAATCCATAGCGGTTAATAGCTAAAATGATGAAATAAAATTGTTGGTTTCTCTAAAAATACGACATTTTAACAGCCGCACTGATATGACTTCGAGTTAATTAGGCTAACTTTAGGCGACGTAATTGGATTATGCGCGGCTGTGGCCTGTATTTTTGTACTCATGGCTCAAATGGGAATGTTGTAATAGCTTTGCCTGTTTCAATCCGTGATGATATAGGATTTTTTTCTATTGATTTATCAGAAGACCGAGCTCAGTGGCGTGAACTATGCCTATGCCCAGCAGTGGATGAAAACAAGCTGATACTGATGACGGTGAATACCGAGCGTGAGATTCCACTTAGCCGCGATTAGACCGCTTGAAATGTTAGAGATATACGACATGCTTGAAGGGCCATCGTCACAAATTACTTCTCATTTACGGATTAGATCGATATCTTTACTACCTTTATCTATACCCTTACCTTTTTAATGATTTCCTTTCGATTTTTTTTCTAAGGGCTACCATTCATAAATAAAATATTGCTGGTTTCTTTTGGTTTTTTTAGAGGAAGAAAAAATAGAACAATTACATTACACACATATGTTGACAATACCCAAGTACTACAAGTAAAGTGTGTGATCTATTATTAGATACGACACAAGTTCTCATGTTTAAAACATGTAGATCGGAATAAGAGGTAACTAATTTAAATGTTTTCCTTCCAAGGCCACCTCTCCGGTTGTACCACCGAACGCGAACACTGGAAAGTCTCAAACGAAGAGCGAGAAACGCAGTGGCAACACCCTATATCAAGAGTTATCTTTCAATGACAACGAGGGCAATATCGGTGAAGGTGACGACGGTGCTGATATCACAGGTGAAATATTATCTAATCATTTTACATACGAGAGAACGGCCTTGCGGTTACAGGTGGACGAAAAAGATGATGATTGAATGGTCTTGTATTTAAAAGTGGGCTAAAAACGACGAAGAAGGTGACGCGGATTGATATATGGCACTGGCATTGAGGATGGTTGCAACAGTAAATGTTTCATTGACGGGATTAAAATGACTAATGTCATGATAGTGAGCAATTATTGGTCGTCTTGTTTCTGTGAGCTTTGCTCTTTATTAATTATGCTTTTCACTAGAATTAGGTTGTCACGCTTATGGGTGCCATCTTATAATAACCCTAACCAACAGCTATGCTATAGCGATTGTAGAGACTTTTAGTAGTAGACAGTTAGTACCCAACGGAAGTCTAATAGCAGGTCCTGTGCCGACTGCTCCTTTACTAATAACTTTCATTCGTTTAACTAACATTGTGACACGAGAATTTTAAAAACGTAACCTACCGAACGTACCGAAAGGTAACCTAAAAAATAATATACTTTCAAAATGACATATTTATTTGACTTCACGTGGTCTTGCCGTCTCCATTGGCTAATTGTTTACTGATAACGAACAATGTGTAATCTAAACGCTGATAACAGATAAATTAGCAGGAAGTGCCGGCACTTTGACATGGTATTAGATTTAAAAAATTACTTGCCATACACGTGCTATTGCCGTATATAATGTCAACCATGGCTTAATTTATTGTGTGGCAAAAATATGCATCGAACTGATTTTGGTCTCAAAGAGGCCATTTTTAGGGTTCAATAAATAAAAAAGAAAACATAGGAATGTTATGGAACATTGTCCGTCTGTCAAGACTTTTTTTTCTCAGAGACGCATAGAATATAAAAGCTAAAATTCACGTTGTGTACTTAGGGCTGCAATTTTTTGAACCCAAGAAAACTTATACATTAACACAACCAAAAGAAACAGTCGTTAGGTTGTTATTTTCTATGAAAACGCACGTTACATGAAACCCATAGGCTACTTACTGTTGAACTACAATCTTAAAATGTAAACGAGATAAGAACTTACGTCACAAATAAATAAATAAATCCTAAAAATGTTAAATTCCAATTACTTCACTGAAAAAACCATTGCCAATTAGAATGTGTAGTTCGATTCATACAAAATGTGTGCAAGCGTCCGTAAATATAAGTTTCTTGACCTATATAAATTGATTAACTCGTACCTCTTGTTGGTGCAGAACCCCTAGTGCGTGCGTGCCCAACTCACGCTTGGCCGGTTTTTTATTTTAGAAATGTACCATATCTACTTACATGTGAATATTTTGATGATGATGCCTTTAATTTGTTATATGGTTAGCTGTAAAATATAAGTTAAAGATCAGACAACTATCTTATTTAGACTAGCATTTTAAGAAGTTCGTTATTGCGCTATTGAATAATTACCTCTTGAGTCATCCATCGCATTGGATATAGCGCACGAGGTATTATTACATCCATTATAATGTCGTAAGATATGTGCGTCGTTAGCTTGTGATTTTTTTCTTTGCGTTATTATCGTAACGTAATCTCTTGATTTCGTGGTTTTGACCGAGGTTAGGATTCGGATAAATACGTCCTCAAATTTATTTAGACGAAATAAGTGCCTCCTTTGAAAATCAGTTATGTTATCGAGCCCTCACTTTTCACCATAATTTTTTTTATAGCATATTAGTTTCTCACCCTTACTTATTGCCCTTAACGCCAACATAGGCCGCCAGCGCCCTACAGTGGGCGTTATCGCACACTTTGGGAAAAAGTGATCTAACATATTGATAAATATAAACAGTCGAACGAAGCTTGGTTTGCCGAGGCTGGCTGGCTTGTGTTACAAATTTCTCGGATAGTTAGCCAAATTACATTTTATTACATTTGAATCAGTCGCATCTGTAATGTATGTACACGTTAATAGACAACCACTAACTAAAGTGTGTTTCCTACTTCACTCAATTCCTAGCGTTCCATCAAGTACGTTTAAAATCTCACAAATTGCTGAATATTTATTGCACGCTGGCTAGATATAAGCAAAATGTACTTCCCTGGTCGTGCCAAGCTAATGCCGCTGTAAAGACAACAATGGCGTTATCATTTATTAGTAAATATAAAGCATTGCACAAAAGCAATATACTTAGATAAAAGTATGGCAATAATCTTATAATTTAAGTACTAATCTAGGTTTTCAGTAAACATTTCAGTAAATTATATGTAAGATATAATCCATTTGCATATGAATCGTATACACGTTCCGATCCTCAATTATTTCCAACTTGATATCAGCATGTCACTCGTTGACCCACAAGTGTAAGGAAGCCTTAAAAATAATGTCACCAGTATTTCGTGTAGGCAGAGAAACGTGTCAAAGAACGTGAAATTATTCGTGGAGTCTAAATTATGTTGTGAATTGCGGCGAGAGAAGCCTTAAAAACACCGAAAACTTTTAATGAATTTTGTAATGTACGCCTTGTATATTATTTGTATATTAAAATTCGTTAACAGTTAATTCCGCAGTTGGTACGATTTTTTTTGTACTTTTAAATGAAATGGTAATGCATAAAATATATTATGTTGGCGGTTGCGCAATGTTTATGTTGTAGACGAGTCACGGTAGAGTGACGGTGGCTATTTCTAAAATTACTCCGAGTATTTTGAGAAATAACCACCGTCACTCTACTTGAGTTCAAGCATATTTTTTACGTTCTTGGTCCCATTTCCCCCTCTCAATGGGCCACCCGGACTCCTAAAACTCGTTGCCCGGCGAGCATTCATAGCAATTCGATAATGCTGTATTGGGCTTCTTTTCGCTTTCGCAGCATAGATTCAGGTCCGAAAAGCTCTTAAAATTTGTTCCAGGATCTCAATGGGTCACGCGAACTTACAAACCGCACAAAATGTTGCAACCGTCAGCATATTTGCATTTAACTCCAATATTAGGGTTATACAGCGATAAGTCAGTTGGTGCCAAGTTTGAAGTCTCTCGCCTCATATGATCGTTCAACACATCTGCTTTTTGATTGTTCGTTTGCCTTCTTAATCAAAAAAGGACACAATATTAGTTACTAAAGTTTTTAGCTATATTATGTCCGTCGTTTGCCTCCATGTTTAATAAAAAGCACCAGTAACTTACAGCTAAGAGATATTTTACATAATGCAATAAGTAGTTTCAATATTTCATTACTATTACAGGTAGCTGGGTGCATCCAGGGGAATATGCTTCATCAGGTATGTTTTTAGCTAGAACACTCTTATATTTTCATTGCATAAGTTATTTTATTTGTGTAAACACATCTTTATTTGTTACATTGTATATTCCGATGTATTATTATGTGTTATCAGTTAACAAATATATTCGATACGCTAATTCTGTTCGTTCTATTTTCATGCTCTAACAAAAACCCTTGCATCAACGTTTCGCAGTTAACGATAACTACTTTGGTAAGTAGCTACCTTTTTTATTTATTTATTCATTCATTCATTTTTATTATAATTTATTTCATTTATGTGACATTTTTTATACTATTAGTCTCTTAAATAGAACAGGACATTGACCGTCTCGGTCACTGAAATAGATCTTTTATCATGTCAAGTGAATGAGGTCGGAAGTTCAGCTAATTTTAGTTTTTACCGACTTCCAAAAGGAGGGATTCATTTATTTCATTATTGGTGCTTTAGATTTCATCTCTCTTCTAGTTTAGTGGACATCAGTTGTAGATTTAATAGTATGACTTGAAAATTACAAAATTACTATATGCATATGGTGTGTTTGTGTGTGCGTGGTATATTTGTATTTATTATTTATACGCCCTACGGGGGCACGCTGTGCCAGGCGGATGAGCCGCCTAAAACCAGTCAAAATAATAATAATGGTTCATTATTTTTTAAAGCCCACAAACTTGGATGAGAATTGTCCCGACATAATATAGTACAGTTTGCATCAAAATCAGTTTATCCATTTAGACGTGGGGCAAGGGGCAAACAAGTTTGGTCAAATAAAAAAATAGATACAATCATAATACTGTTGAAACGTATTCTGTGTTGATTCTGAGCCATCTTTTTTTGGATCTTGTCCATCGTTGATCCATTATGATATCTATACATGTTTCAACTTTTATCATAAAATTGGCGTAAAAAATTTCGGATTTTCGATTATTCATTTGAATTTCTTTCAAATGCAACATACTAAGACAATGCAATATAACCCTTACATTAGCTACCCCACGTAGGTTTTTATCTATCTATCAATACGATCTAAAAACATTCTATTGTATAGGCATTACTTCTAATGTAATCCAGTATGCATGACGCATTCTGCTCCTAATCTGTATTTCGCATCTATTGTACTATATAAATTCATAAAGTTAGTGTTTTTGTATGTCCACAATAATCGTGGAAACTAACCGGTCCGCATGGGACAAAGTCTATTCGTGATATATGTCTTTTGTCGCTTGTATGGCTTAACACTAGAAAAATATGAAGTTCAATGTTTAATACCAAGTAGTAGTAATACCATAAAAATCTGAACTGATACTATCTGACAGAGTATATAGCAAATAAGCTTAAGAATAAGAATAATTTATTTGCGAAACACAATCATAGCTTTTAAATTAAACGGAGAAGGAGAGTTGACGAGAGAGAATGTTATGTGGGCCGTGGTTCAAACTCGGTGAGTTATTCCCATGAAACAGCATTCGTCACTCATAGCGTCTTTACATTTCTTCTTTACGCCAATGTTCACGTATCTACCATACTTTGAAGATTATTATTAATAAATACAAAATTAGAATGTCTAAATTCTAGTCCCTTTAAAAATATAAATCGATGCTCGAGTAGATCACTTACAAGGCCTGTGGTACATCTAGCCTCGGAAGGATATCCGTTGAATACGTAATACATTTAAAAAACTTGTTTTATTTGATTATAAAAAAACCATTTGATTACGTAAATCGACAGTTCTATTCCAATTTAATTAGGTCTTCTATAAGAGTTCTTGGTCTAAATTTAAAAACTTCGATCTTACATTAACTAATAGTTCAAATGCAATCTTCGCCTTCTTGTACTAATTTACTTTAATTACTTGCCGCGAATGTTATATTTTTATTTTTTTCATTGTGGGCAAATAAATAATATTTTCTTTCTTTCTTTATTTCATCAATATCAGCACCAAGGTCGATTTTACTGTTTGAATAAACGCTTACCTACACAGCCGTTTATCGTGCAACTCATTCAACCTGTCCTGGCGACTGGCGGATATCCTCTATNNNNCGCCTCTACGGTCGATCCGACTCGTCTTCCAATCTTGCTTTCACTCCAGTACTCCAAATCTTATCAACATCAAAATAAAAACTACATATTTAAGTGCATAACCCTGCCTCGCTCTATAACTTTCATAACATATACGTGACCTTCATCGCTTGTGCAATTCATTTTGTTTTGATTTGCTGTAAAATTTTAATGTACATCAAGCGTTTTGCTTTTTTTCGAATGGTTTACGTAACCGCAGGACCATTTATACAATAATCATAAGTTACATATTGTTATAGTCAACCCCAAGAGATACCCCTCCGACTGCTTGTTTTTTCTTTATACCTACTATTAAACAATGATAAAAAAATATTTTTAGTAAAATATATAATACTACTACGGCTCAATAAAGTAAAAATGAAGTGAAACAATCATATTGCCATTCTATATGCGCTTTGTTTTTTTATAGAACGCACATAAAATACAAAGGCATTGCAAACGCGCCAAATTTTTATATAAAATGTATTGTTGAAATAAAAAACAATATGTACACAAACAATATGATTTGTAATTGCGTGATAGTACATATTAATTGTATTACTCGCATGTTTATTATTTTTTATCTCGGTACGGAAGACCTCATTAAACAAATCTGGGTCAACTGCAAGAATAAAATTAACTACGATAAGTTGAATACAAAATTATCTTAACCTGAATTTAACGCCTCTAACGCTTATTTGATTATCATGATCTCATCTAGAATTTCTTCTAAAGTGTTGTCGTGAGGACTTTATTATACAGTCCATGTTGGATGCAACTGTCAGGGGATCGGCATTCTTGGATTATAATAAAACCTATGTTCCGCAATGTTCTTATGAGGGCTGATGATACTTATGGTAAATTATATAGTAAGAGAGTATCTGTATCGTACCGAATGCATAACATGTGCACGCTATCAGATTACGTTTCTTTAGTCATGTATTTTTGACGTAGTTTATTTTCTAATAATTTTATATATTTTTTATTACGTTGATGTTGGCTTGCACAGTATCAGTATTAGCAACTTACCAAAGATCCGTCACAATTGGTTGAATAATATAATCAATTGGTGAATAGAGCAACTGATAAAGAAAACAAAAATAGTGGAGAAGTTGCGAATTCTACTATCCTACTAATATTATAAATGTGAAAGTTTCAATGTATGTTTGTTTGTTATTCATTCATGCAAAAACTACCGAACATCATAAACATAAAATGGAATTTAGCACAGATATAGATTAGTTGGGATAGATATTATACGAGGTGTAGCTAGTAATTACTCAGGACAAACTGGGCCGATGCTATTCTAGGTCCTTCACAATTCCATACATATAATTGTTATAAATAAATTGCCTTCGCTTTATTTGTAACGATAGTATTGATTTTACTATTATTATAGAACTACTTTACAATTTATACTCCGGTTTTTATATGTGTCAAGATAGTTTTACTGTAGCATTCATATGTTTACTTTCCAATGTGTTATTTACTCGCTTGGTTACTTGACAATTCGGAAACAAGTATAGTAACATTTTTATTTTTTTGTCGAATTATTTATTACAAAATCTAAAGTGAGGGACGTTCGTCAATTAAGTGTAGGCAGTGCAGTGCAAATATCGTTATTTATTATATAATATGAAGCATGTTATCAATCTGTTACGTCTACAAATAATCTATTGTAATGTAAATAACCTATTAGCTTCATGAATATACCAAGATTCCATTAATTTATCTTTCATTAAATGAATTTACACAACAACCTGTTATTAGCTATTCAAATCCTACGTCAACCGAATATGTAAACTTGTACAGTCGTCTCATATAATTGGAGGTTTATCAACTCGTTTTGCGTACCGGCTGTGGAGACTCCATGCCAGAATCTTACTAATCCAATGGTCACTAGCATATTTAGAACTATACTAGCTGTCTTTTTTCTCTTCTATAAAATCCATCCCTAGAAAACAATGAATCTATTCGGCACACGAGGTTTCATTAATATTATTCTGAATTGTAATCTATATGCTTCTCATAATACCATCTAAATCCAATTAGTTGTTTTCGTTTGAAATAATTAAAATATTCATATAAACACGCATATTAATATTAGTAGGATAAATGTTTGTAAATTGTAATGTCAATAAAATTGTGAAATGATTTTTCTTTTGTCTTCAGGTATGGGGAAGGAGGTAGAAAATCTCATTCTGGAAAACAACGAGCTTTTGGCAACAAAGTAAGTTATATAAATCATTTTTGTACCGAATGAAATCGAATATTAGGATAATCGAACTTTTTACAAACAAGATTATATTATTATGCACAAAAATAAGTAAATATAAATAAATGTAGCAAACTGTAGATATTATTAAATATTTTATCTACACTAATGTTGTAACATTCTACTTATGTTTCCAATACTTGACTTATAATGACTACTGTTATAGCTCAGACAACAAAAACTCAATTTGACATTATGTTATATTATCCAAATCGATATCGTAAAATCTCATTATAACACTGTGTGAGAGCGAGAGAGAGAGAGTGAGTGGTGAGACAGCCTTATGTGAAAATCCTAACAGCGCGCGTTCGCTCCTGATTGGCCCTGTGTGGCTGCAGCTGCGCTCTCATTGGTTCAATGCCAGCTTGCAAAGGATTTGCGAGAAAGAGACAAAGCTCTACAAAAACATGAAAGCAAACATGGACGCCACAGACAACGAATAATCTACTGTTTAGTAGAAATTTAAAAGTAAAGTCATGTGATTTTTTCACATTATATTTCAACATTGAAGCTAGTATTTTATTAACATTGAATTATAAAAAGTATATATTTACGCGCCGCAATTTTTGCAATGAAATTAAAGTATTTAATAAAAATATTTATCTTCAAAGAACATTACGTTTTAAATCGTCGGTAAAGCAGTCGTCGCCACGTCGGTCAAACAGTCGCCGGTCTGACTTGACTAATTCTATTATTCAGTATTAAGCGAAAATCAAATAGTTTTAGAATTAATATGATTAATATTATAAAATAAATACATATTATTATATAAAAGTTGAACAGACGAGATACTGTAAAGTTAAATATTACAAAATATTGATATATTGTATTAGAGTAAACAACAAAGTTTTGTGTTTAATATTAAGTATAACAACTTGAATATGTTTTAGCAAGTTTTAGTGTTAATACCGGTGTGGACAAGTGTTATTAAGATAATCTTAATGTTTGTACCATAACTTAATCAAGTGTTTGTGTCCTGTGGAAGAGCGGAGAATCCCACTACAGGTATTTATTTACTTATAGGGTTTTCTCCAAACATTGTATTAGGCATTTAAGTTTTGCTCAAAGAAATAAATAACTTATTATTATTGTTATTATTAGTGAAGATAAAGTAGTGTATGCAACTGCATATAACACGGGTATTAAAACACTTGTTAACTATTTTGAAACTCGCTTTCGCTCGTTTCAAAAAATCCACTCGTGTTTTAATACCCTTCATTATATGACAGTTGCATAAACTACTATTATATATGTTTTAGCTTTATTTAGATATTCAATATGGATATTTTGATACTAAAAAAAATTATTGAGTTGAAAGCCAGGAGTCAAAGTATAATAATAATAATATAATGCTTAATATTGCAATACATCCGTTTTGATTTACTTAGATTTGAGAGCCCGTAATTTCATGGTTCAACCGGCGTTAAACTGATATATTTTAAGTAAGAACGACAATGTTCCAAACTCATGTGTGTAATTATTTTAAATCGATGTCCCAATAATTGGTCGTAAAAATAAATGATTTATTTTTCCCCTTCCTACACAACATACTTTGGCAGCTGTCAAAACGGGCTTCTTATTTTGTCGCAAGTGTCATTACATTCGTTAACGGCAATTATTCTTCAAATAACTTTGTTAGTTCAAATTACTATTTTAGCAAATGTAGTAAATGATAGCGAATCTTAAATTTCAGCATTGCAGATGTTGAAATGATATGCGTTTCAAAATTTTGCAATTATTTTAGCGTTGCAAAAGACTGTCGCTTCTATTATACCGGGTTAATATTCAAGCTCATATGGCTCAGATTCTTTCACCTGTACCACCTTCGCATGCACACAGTAACCTGGGTTTGATTCATTACGTTGCTGAAATGTTTATCCGAATTTTCACGTGCCGTTGACTTATGTCATTCGTCGATTTCGATTTTGGTTAGCGCCGTGATGCTATGGCTGGCTGGCTGCCAATTGGGTTGGGCACGAGCACGGAGCTAGCTCTCGTTTAAATGATACCATCTCTATCCCTCTATCTAATGGATAATAACTATTGTGTCGCTTTTTGTGCCGTTTGTGGCTTTCTGGAGGGTAAGAGAACAGGGCAACACTTTTGCTAAACGATCATTCAGATGTTATTGGACATTGATAGTCATCAAGAGCCTCACACTTCGGTTGTTCCCTTAGGATAACTCACCATAATCAAATCAATAAAAATATTTACGATGTAGGTATACATTTTTCAACCCACATTGGACAAGCGCATAGATTACCTATAGCTTACTTCTTGAAAAGGAAGTATTTACAATCAAATTCGAGAGGCGGGTCCTCTCGAATTTGACTGTAAGCCCAAATTGAGATTTCCTGTACATCTATGCTAATTGTAATTTTATAACCTTACTGTTTTCTATCTCCAGGAATGCACTGAACGTTGTCAAGGACGACTTGATAGTGAAGGTGGACGAATTGACCGGCGAACAGGAAATACTGCGAGAGGAGGTGTCCAACTTGAGTTCAGCGCGGGAGAAGCTGAAGGAACGCGTCAGCCAACTCGAAGAGGAGCTTAGGCATTTGAAGGTGGTTGTTGATCTTACTAGCCGATCTCTGTCCACTGTGTTAGGCTTTCATAAAAATATATATAAAGTTAAAATTTGTTCAATCACAATAAAATATAGTATACTCCTTAGTAGTAGAGTTGTCGGTTAGTAAAAGTAATATTTCGTAACATTACACATCAAAATCATGATTACTGTTATTATGAATACTTTGTGCCTACAGATAAATATAAACTAATAACTTAAATTCCCCGGTTGTCGATTAATTCGATTACATAGTGTTTTAAAAATTTGGACAGTTCATAAATTAAATCAGTGATATAATTTGCGCACTTTATATCCTTACAAAGTCTATTTAGAAACAATCATTTCTAACGATATAACAATGTACCCATAGCTCATCAAACTTCACTGGCCTAGATGAGTGCGCGACTCATATTTATCTTATAGATATTAGAACGAACTGACAATAAATATTTACTATCTAATAAGTTGTCGTTACTACAGTCATATTGATATACGTACTTCGCTCTCGGCCTTGTAAACTCCATATTTGTGAAGTGCATTTAATTAAATTTATTATAAAAGCTTCACTAGCATCGTGATTCATAAAAACATGCTATTATTTTTGAAGTGACAACTCATTTGCGGCGTTATATGGGAAAATATGAGTTCGGCGCACTAAAGTGCTACGTAGCACGGAAATTGGAATGTGTACTATTAAATTCAGGTCGTTGGTACACGATTTGTATAATTTCACTTCTATAGCCAGCCATAAAAAAAAAAGCTGTCATCTCTATGACAGCCAGACAGACAGACAGTTTTTTTTGTTAAGCTGCAATGTGGTGTGGTGAACTAAGTGGGTATTTTCACCAGGAGATGGTGAGCACTAACGCCGGCGGTGCCGAGAATGAGGACGAGGCGGACGTACCCATGGCGCAGCGCAAACGGTTCACCCGCGTAGAGATGGCCAGGGTGCTTATGGAGAGAAACCAATACAAGGTATGTTTTTTTTACGTTACAAGAGGGCAAAGGAGCAATCGGAGCCGTCACCACCGGGGAAGTACTTGTTCTCACATGTTACTATCGTGAAGTAACAAATATGCTGTCACGTTTCATGTGTGTCAGTAGCCGGTGGCACATAGAGTCGGAACGGCGCGGAAGTCTTAACTACCCACATTATTAACCCCATAATAAATGATTTTTTTATGATATAGGAGGGCAAACGAGTAGCCGGAGCCATTTTCATGACTACCGACTCCCACAAACATCCGCATAGAGGCTATACAGATGCGCTGCCTTCCTTTGATGGTCCAGATGGTTATCCAAATCTGTTGCCATCCTTCAGCTCAGGGCATTTATTCCGTTTGACGATTAGTCTTAGCTTAGTATTATTCTACATTCTTATTCCGTTTGATACTTATTCCGAATTCTTTATCCGCTCGAAATCGCCATTATCAAAGTAACTAATTATTAAATTGCCACTTTCTTAGCTCACGTTTTACGTAAATGCGAATAACATTTGCGTTTAATGTTTCACAATTAACCAGTTAATAATACTATGTTACATTCGTATATTGTCATGTGTTATGTTCAAAATGCTTTCCCCCAGCTATTAAGATATATCATAATAGCTGGGGGGGGGGGGG
>LUGF01005533.1:157454-167978 GCA_001625245.1 Calycopis cecrops
GGGGGGGCCTTTTGAACATTACACATCATCGCAGCATACCAATGAATGAGACCCCATTGAACGCTAATTTCGTTCAAAACTAATCTGGATATCATCATCATCATCGTCGTCGTCGTCGTCGTCGTCGTCGTCGTCGTCGTCGTTGTCGTCATCATCATCATCATCATCACTGTCAATCTCTATCGGCCCACTAAACTTAGGCTTCTTCAATGAACGCCAAAATGACTAAGTATATTCTTGGTGTTCAATTTGGATATATTTGTAATTGAATTTAGTATCGTGCGTAAGTTCAAGTTCATGCTCGAATTCCTTGGTTTTGTTTTAATTGCGGTTGAATATGTTAACTATGGCCCAGTTGACTGTTGAACCGTCACTTTGGTATTCACTATCGCACAGTTGAAATAATTATTACAATGCTTTTTTTATATACATTTTCGCCATTTTAATTACAATACATTGTGTATATGAAATAAATGTGACGGTGGAGCCCATTTTGACAATATATTTTTATAGTATAAGGAGGCAAACGAGCAGCCGGAGCCATTTTTATGACTACCGACGCCAATGTACATCCGCAAATTTGTTTATACAGTTGCGTTGCCGTATGTCGTGCACGTACCGATTCATAGATATTTTTTTTTGTTTCTTTTTTTCAGGAGAGATTTATGGAGTTGCAGGACGCCGTGCGCTGGTCCGAAATGGTGCGAGCCAGCCGCGTCGACACCATGGATAAAAAGAAGGGCATTTGGAAGTTCTTTAGCAACCTTTTTCAGTAACTATCCTCTTTTTATGTTATATTTCATTTGTTCGATATTTAACTCTTAAGAAAATTACATAATGATAAATTAAAAGCATTAATGTAGTTGTTTAAAGTTATGTTTCGAATAGCTAATTACAACTAACAGAAACCTGTGAAAATAAGTCAAGCATTTTTTGCTTAATAGGCTACAAATATTTGTCTAATCCCACGAACATTGAATCATCTACATGTGTGATTGAATATCTGTTGCTCTACTATCTACATGTGTGATTGAATATATGAAAAACATTTCACAAGGGAGTTCAATTAGCTCCTTGCCTTTTCTGTAATTTAATTTTAAAATTGAAAGCCTGGTAACTTGAACAGTACCACCTACTACAGCCGACAACTGCACTTAAACACACACACACACACACACACACACATACACAAACACATCCACCAACTGAATACATAAATCTCTAGCGTCTCTTTTTGTTAATTATTTGCATTTAGATTTAGAATAAATATGTGTTTTTTTATTTATTTACACATATAGACATATACCTCTGTATATCAAGAACAATGCTACTATTACTTTATGGATGTCCAAAATCAGATGAAAAAACCATATTTTGAATGCGAAGCCGTGTGAATGTTTTCTTAAAACGACAGTGGAATATTTCTTAAAATATCTTTAAAAATATATTGAGAGATTTTATTGCTAGCGTATTATGGTAACTATGTTTGCTATGCTTTGCTATGCCTCATACGTCGATTGATCCTGTTATCACTTAGCAGCGAATAAAGCTGTTTGATGATAGCCTAAGCCTAATAATATGAAAATTCTAAGCTATTTGAGGTTTCCTAAACGTCATTTCGCTTAGGAAACTAAACCAAGTGGACTATACACACTCCCTTGAACTATCTATCATCATCATATACAATCTCCATCATCATCAACATATACCTGCCTATTGTCGGACATCAGGCTCTTTTACCGCATGCCAAGAGAGAGCTGAAGCGAAAATTGTTATCCCATCTAGTCAATGACGTGTCGATACGATGTATGTCCCAAACAACATCAACCCATATTTGTTTGAGGAGGTCAGTGGTCAATAGTGGTATCTGAAATTAAAGTGATTCTACGTAACGATTCTGTTCATCCTTGCGATTGCGATATTAAATATCGATTATTTATGCTTTTATTTTTATATGAAGCGTATTTACTAGCTCATGCGATTAAAACATTGTTTTAGATTACACCTTATTTATTGATTTACATGGTTGGAATTGGAATGGACATTTTTAGTAATTAGTAGGTACTTATAGTATTTTTTTGAAGTAAGAACAGACGTGATCTTTCATTATTTTGCTTTGCGATATGCTTGCATTGGATTACAAATATTACAATCGATTTTTTTTTGCATTGACCTATGTCCAGCAGATGATGAATTTTTACATTAGGGGACAGAAGCATGGGAAGGTCTGAAAAAACTATAGACTTCCATAAACATCTTCGCAATCAGCGGCCATCAGATGAGATCCCTCTTTTACCCCACCACCACGAAGTGCAGTAGATACCATTACTTACGGCGGTATTGTGTGAGCGAGACCTACCGGGCGTGTTGGATGTATTCAATTGAAATGCGCGGGATACAAGCAGCTTCTGATTGTGACGTGACTCGGAGAGCCTTATGTCTAGCAGTGGACGTCATCTGGCTGATGATGATGATGATATTTATCTTAGACTTAGATTCAGGATACTTAACTAGAGGGGGATCCTGCGGTGCTGTTTTGATATCACCAATTAATTGACTATGTTCTATCCAAAGCGATGTAATTTTTTGTTGCAGAGAATGATAAAATGTAATTGATATTTCATGAAGCCAAGCATTGTACCTTACATCTGCGATATTATTTAGCTTGTTTTTATTACTCATTACAATTTTACCTATATTTTTACTGTTTAAATTGCTATTTATGCAATGTATCTCTCTTATTTTTAAGTGTTACATTTTTCAATTGCTTTTAATAATTTTTCGAATGTTGTCTGCCACTTTACATGCGAAATTAAACTATTGCGTTTTAAAAGGCTCCATAGTTTTAGTTTATTTTTATTTTTTGCGTTTTGCATAAGTTGCCACGTGCTTGCTACAACTACCTCTTGTCTAGTACTGATAATGTTTATATAATTGTGTGCATTGATAAAATTGAACAGCATGCCGTTGAAAGCTATAAACATCCACGTCAGGTGATTATTGATCAGCATGGAATAAGATAATTACCGAGAGGAGTTATACTGATTACGTTCCAAATTACGTTACGAACTCAATTTAAAGGAGACTGTTGCCTACAGTGAGCTGAGCTTTCACGAAAATATGTTTTATATTTATACAAAAACTATTTTTATTTGTCATTTATAGACTCTAAAATGGTAGTAGAAAGAGGACAAATGTCTTTAGCCACTTTGAAAATATTTTTGTTAGAGATAGTAAAAAAATATACATGACAGCTGGTTTCTTTTTTAATACGACTTCAGCAGTGGACAGACAAGGCCGTAAAAATATGATGATAACAATGGCGGCATATTTATCGATCTATCGGTTTTAATATGATTCTGTTTTTTACTTCAATACATTATATAAATACCCTGATTTTACCAAAATACGAGAGTATGGAGGTGGGCTCTCTGTATCTCGATGCTCTTATGAACCGGCAGCACACGATGTTGACCTTTTGTGTAAAAAACTTATGTAAGCATTGTTCCTTTTTTATGGCGCAGGGAGAGCCAATTGGACTACAAGCGCCCATTAAAACCAGCATATTTGACGACCAGGCTGGCGCAGTGGTACAGGGCTCGGATAAGCGGAGCATGTTGCGCCAGGGGTCGCGGGTTCGAATCCCGCCTTGGTCATGGATGTTTATCTATGTATTATTTGTATTTCTGTAATAAAAATCTTAAAAATATAAAATCTCTTAAATTTATAAAACATATTAAATATATTCCGTTGTCTAGTACCCGTAACACAAGTCCTTACGGTACTTAGCACGGGGCTAGGCTAACGTGGTGTGTAAAGTCCACAGATATTTATATTTATTTATATGCTGATGCATTGCTTCACCCCATCCCCTACAGTCCACTGCCCTATTTACAAGCCGCACGAACCTCGATAGCAAAGCCAACACGTGCAGTGACATCATACCGCCTCATGTGTTGGCTTGAATGAGAAGTATCCTCTTGGTCGCCTCAATTCGGATGAAATTCAGCAGGTCACTACCTTTTACAAGCCTTTTAACTTGAAGACGCTTTATTGCTTTAAGAGTTCCAACATTTGGCTGGATTAGTAAAGCTTTCGCGATTTTATTTTATTTTGCACTCTGATTTATTCATGTTTATATTTAGTTTATTATTATTAATAATAAGTTATTTATTTCCCGCCATATTTGTTATTCCTTACTTTTTATTTAATATTCTGATGAATATGTATTAAAATATATTATGGCAAACATGTCTAGGCAAAGTGGTCAAATATAACGAGGTATTATTAAAAAGCGAATAAACATTTATTCTTGTAGCAATTTCGCAATTTTATTATTTCTATTGAGCTCAGCTATTGTCAGCGTTGTTACGGCAGCCTTTTTAGCTAACTACTAAACCTTATGATGTTCCTTATGATCTGTATGTATGTCATATTATTGAGATTCCCATTCTAATAATATTCGAGTATGATGGTCTATTAATGTGTGTTTGAATGCATTATTTTATTATTATGTTAAATATCTTGGACTATAATAATAATGTTTCGAATAATTCAAAGTTAAGTACGTATTAAAATACATTATTAATTTTCAATGCCATTGTGCTTATTACACATTTATACAATTCCACACTAAAAACATACACAACAAATGTATATCTAAAATTTCAAACTGAACTGGCTTAAGGAGCTATTTTGGATCGAAATGTTTGTTTTTTTTTCTCATTAAACTGAAGGCTTGAAGAGCTAGTTTTTTCAGTAACGATTATTTTTTAAATAATATGATTTAAACTTATGTATAAAATGTATGAATGAAAAAAAAATCATACAAACCCATTGTATGGATTGAATAAATATGTTTATTTTTAACAACTAAACTCATAGTTAAAAGTTGAAAACCTTTAATTGTACGCTTTTTCTATGCGTATGTTCATCATGCTGAATTTTAAATGTCTTTAGCCTTAAGATGATAAATATTTTAAATTTAATTATGATTAGTTATACCTCTTTTTGCCCTCATTGTGAATAAATATTGCGATGGTTTATTGAGATATTCGGCTCTTATTCTTCGATGAAACCACGGTGACATCTTCGGTCTACAGTTTCGTCAGCTGGGTCTGCCCAACAGACAAGTTGGACAACAAGCAAACACCTTGGAGCCTTTATTTCGCTCGATTGTTTCTTTAATACACATGGTGTTAACTGTGCGCAAGTCTCTGCAACGCTTTGGACACTTGTCAGTTTAACGTGTTTAAGTTTAACACTGCAGCCGTATTTTATCTCGTTCGCCCATTAGTTTGAGATTTTTCAGATTCTTTTTCTTCTTCGGGTCTTAAAAACGAACTTGGACCCGACAGCATGCACAACATACACGAACCCGTTGTTTAAATGGTCCGTAGATCCGCATTCTGTCGAATGTTTTTGTTGTTTTGTCATTGCGATTGGGTTGGTCGAAGCGTGGACTTTGTTACCCGGACAGTTCAAGGCTCATGTTGATATTCAATGTCTCTTACAATCGAGTGATCTGAGTCAGTTTCATCACGGAGACATAATTGAGTATGTGGCGTCTACTAGACAAAATAAATCTCATTTCATATCTCATTTCTGGTCGCCCTAACCAGTCTATTTCCATTTACATTGAGAAAAAATAAAGTAAGTCTCATTTCTAGTCGTCCCATGCGGACTAACCCAGGTCCATTTTCGGCGTGGCTTTTTCTTGAATAAGAATTTTATCATTTTCCTTCAAACCTTAAATCTCCAAAAATTCAGCCAACCGTCGGCCCCTGGCATTGCGTCTCCCTACACCAAACTTCCCTTACCTTCAGCTCATCGCCATCTCTCGTGCCTAGCTTCGCGTTGAAGTCTCCCATAATCATCGTGTAATGCGTCTTTGAGGTCTGGATAACTTTCGAGATATTCTCATACATTGCCACCTCGTCCTCAGAGTGTGCCTAAGTCTTGATCCTAAAGTTTAGTTAAAAAGTCGGAGAATAGACCAATACCAACGAAAACCGTTTGGTAATTCTGACTATCAGATACGCCACTCTTGATGGCAGACTCCCGATCGCTTCCAGGTTATTGATAAGCGCTTTCCCGACTCGACACAAGTCTGTGACCTTCCCGGAGGTAGAACAAGCTACTAGACTTCAGGATTATCGTGTCTTCTCCCTGTCTTTGGACATCAGATAACCCCATAACGTCTCAACCAAACACTTACAGCTCTAGGATCTTCTTGTCAGACCGAACCGTGCGACAGTTGTGTTACAACGATTTGTTAGATGGTAGCCCGATCTCCTGAGAGGATTCTTAGCAGACCCTGATCCCCCGTTACTCAATCCACTGCCGTAAACTCGGGATAGCCGAGCTAGCATGGACTGGTGGCCATAGTGCGCGTCACCATTATTCATCATGATGTTGGGTCAATCCCCACGCTTGCCGAGAGTGTTGGGGATCAATACTCTGGGTGGGTGTTTCCCACGGGACACTGCTACCATGCTGTGGGCTTTTCATCTTCCGCCCATTTCGGTCGGTAGGCGATGTTATCTCTTTAAATTTTGACCAAAAATTTTCCAGATCCTGGTCTTCTATACTCCCCAGTCTTCAGGCTATGCTCAACTTTCCTAATTGCAAATTGTCTGAGATTTATTCTTCGCACCATAACACGTTGACTGAGGCTTTGTTGTAGCAAAGCCACAACTTAGGCTGACTCTGCTTGTGTGCCAGTGGCCTGTGATTTATGGTACAGATGGCAGACATCGTATCGAATAATAAACAAGACAACGACCAACAAATCATCTTTACTTTTCATAATGGAATAGTGCAAAAAAGATGGCGGGTTATTTGTTTTGATGAGATGTGTAATATAAAAGAGACAATGAAGCTGACGGAGGGTTGATGGCTACCTACGTCTGTCTATTCACATAACTTTGTGTGAAGGCGTGTTGCCCTCTCCATACTCACGTCCAATAGGTGGAAATTTATAAACTACAAGCAACGGATGGTGTATTTCCTCCTCTCCTCTCCATGAGCCACCGGCTTCTTATGCACCTCATGATAAGGGACAGCACAGTCGGTTCACACTGACACATCTATTTATCCATTAAGACGTGGAGTATGGTCACATAAACAAACAGACAAACAATTAATGCTACTGAAACGTGTTCTGAATCGATTCTAAACCAACTTTCTTCGATGTTTGACTCTCTAGCTTTATGATATGCATGATATGTTTCAACTTTTACCATAAAATCGGTGTAAATAATGTCGACATTTTCAGACATTTTTGACGATTCATATGAAGTTGTTTTAAGTGCAACAAACTAATGTAATATAACCCCACGTAGGTTTTTTGCCTATCTACCAATATGATCTAAAAGCATTATATTGTCATTACTTTCCAGTACGCATGACACATTTTGTTCCTAATCTGTATTTCGCATCTATTGTACTATATAAATTCATAAGGTTAGTGTTTTTTTAAAGTAAGTATATGGGGACAACGGCCAATAGGAGCGATTTTCTTGACTACCGACACCCATAGACCTTCGCACAGAAGCTATACAGATGCGTTGGCCTCCGTCCTTCTCCCTCCTACATGGACCACCGGCTATTTACACACCCCACACACAACATGACAGGTGTCACTTTACGCCAGTATTGTCTAAGTTAGAGGAATCTCCCCGGCCGTGCCGGTCGAATTCTGCTGCAGGCATGCATGCAGCGTGGCATACCTCTTACTATCTATTTCCTTGTCTCGAAATGATAATGTTTCTTGCTAATGCTCGAGCTAATTGCTCGAAATGATAATCTATTTATTTAGCTCTAGATGAAAAGTTATACAATCTATTTCTTTAGCTCCAAATGATGATGTTATACAATCTATTTCTTTAGCTCGAGATGATAATGTTATACAATCTATTGTTTTGGCTCGAGATGATGATTTACAATTTATTTCAGCTCCAGCGAGAGACCGCAGCGCCCTTTATCCACGCCCCACCTGAGGCCGGTGACGGCGCCTCAGACGTCGCTCCGCCACTCGCGGACTGCGGACTTTCTCGAGACCCAACTCACCGACCACCACCATAGGAGGCACGAACGAAGCGAACAATTTCGACAGGTAAACCTTATGGATACAGGTATATCATATGTGACAAGACCAAAAGATCAACACCGAGCACAAAGACATTGGACTCGAGCGTTGAAGGCGAACCGCGCTCTGGACGTCCATCAACGTCGTCTGTTGAGGGCCACGCCGATAAAATCAAGGATTTTGCCGCGTGAAAATCGTGGATTAATAATTAGATCTGATATAATCTCTGATATATATATAATCTCTGATATTGCTGGAAGACCATTTGTATCAGCCCAAATAATTTTGGAGGATGTTTAAGTTTCAATAATATTATTCTAGATTGTAGTCTATATCAGTTTTAAGCGTTTACAGTATTTTGTGCGTGCGTACGTAAATATGTACCACTCAGAATTTCATGAGAACCGATTGAGCCGTTTCGGAGGAGTATGGTAACCTAACATTGTGACACGAGAATTTTTATATATATAACAATAACAGCGGATTATGTTTGTTCAGGTTCGAGCGCATGTGAGGAAGGAGGACGGCCGTACTCAGGCGTACGGCTGGAGCTTGCCGGGCAAGAGCGGGCAGGGCCAGAAGGGGGTCAACCCCATCTCTCTCTCATCCGGGGGAGTGCCGGTCCCGGTGCCAGTGTTTTGCAGGTCACTTAAATGATTATCATTATTTAATCATCATTGCCATTGTTACACCTGCTTTTATTGCGATAATGTTGGACATGGCAGGTGACAGTGCTATAAGATGTCGCTGTCTACTAGTGATTTTCATTCAATGCCATTGTAATTAGTATACACGGTCGATACAAGCGAGAGGCATTAAATGAAACCAGAATATATTTGTATTATTTTCAGGCTATACAACAAAAATCTGAATAAAGGAGGTCACCATCCTTTTTCCCATGTTTGAGGCTCAATTAAACATTTCGGGAATCTAAAACGACGGAGTTATTATTTAGTCGTCATTTGGTGGTTTTAAATGGGTTATTTTATGGATTTCGGTACGCTCTCTTCGAATTTCAACTTTGACACCTCGTATCTCCGCCGCTCGCGCGCATTTTACGAAAGAAACATGTATTTACCAAATTAAACTAGCGAAATATATTTACCATTTGTCTTTATATTTTTTTTTTCACAAAATCAATAGTTTTTGGCGTACGAGCGTTGTAAAGTACATTTCAATAGTTAGGAACGTGTTGTTGTCGTGTTGTGTTTTAAGTATATAACTCTTGAATATCTGTACTTACAACCCTCTTTAGTTTATTATACGTACACCTCGTGGTCCAGTGGTAAGCGTGTTCAACCACAGACGTGAGGTCCTGGGTTCGGATCCCGGGTCGGACCAAAAATTGTTATTAGAGATTTTTCAATTTCTAATAACATAATAATATATATAATAATAATAGTCCGGAGTCAGGAAGTTGGCGGTGGTACACCCCCGTGCCTCGGAGAGCACGTTAAGCCGTCGGTCCCGCGCCTGATTTCTCACCGGTCGTGTCGGATTGCCGTCCCATCGGAATATGAGAGTGAGGGAATAGAGAGTGCACTTGTGTCTGCGCGCACACTTGTGCGCTATAATATATCCTGCGCATCTGGCTCGTCTCTATAGAGACGAGTGCCGTAGCCGAAATCGGCTAGGAGGATATTATACGTACACCATTTCCAACAGCAACCTAATTATTATATACATCTAAATAATGGTTTTATTTCTCCTACAGACCGATAGCAGAGAGCGAGCCGCTCATGAAGCTCCTTTGCGCCGCCGGAGTCAACCTTAACGGAGGCCGCACACCGGACGGCGGCTGCATGATCGGAGAGAGCGTGTTCTATGCCAAGGAGGATGGGAAACCCAACAACACCATGTGCTTAGGTAACACTGATACCACGCTAGATAACTGAGATAAAAATAGGGCCGGCATGACCGGCGAGGTACCCCTCGCTTACATGATACCGCTTTAAAAGTGATGACTGCTATTGTGCTCGTTAGGCGTGCATATTACAATTTTCTGGACTGAAAATTATAGTATGTGACCCGGATTTCCGAACTGTTATTGTATTTGTCCTCCTATCATCGAGACAGTAGTATCTGACTACCCGAATATCCTCTACACGCCTTACCATTTCCATTCACCACCATGGTTCATCAAGGTCTAGCAGCTCCCTCGATTTAACACACCAAGTACATTTCTCGGCGAGCATGGTAACCTATTGGAGACAAAGGGAAAGTAATTGGTGGATTTGGGACGATAATCCGAATTCGACAACTCCTGGGATAACAGAGCAGCCCTATTTAAGAAAGCATTGCTTTACTCGTTCAGCCGAGGAGGGGGCTCGAAAAGTCACCCTAAATGTTGCTTGTCCTGTCCTGGAAGATGCTATTTAGAGACACCACCTGACATCCGGAGCGTGGAACGTGAAAACGCTCATTGATCGAGGCGG
>LUGF01005533.1:177318-189762 GCA_001625245.1 Calycopis cecrops
CGCGATGACGGCCGGTGAGCCGGGCCATAGCGGGCGGATGGTTGACGCCTGGTTGACGCCTCGCCGTAAGTCGGTCCCTATCCTAGGCGTTTCCGATCCGATTCCCATTAGTGTGCGTTGCACTATGGAGTTTCATACAAAGAATACTGACCGGCTCGAGGTGATCCGTTTCCGATCCCTTTCCGAGTTGATAACTGTGCGGCGACCATATACCTACAAACTGGCCCTGTCATGGCAGAATTCGTAGTCATGGTAACGTGTGAGCGGAAATGTCAAACACGATAACGTAATCTATAAAATTCATGAGTAATATTCGCGTGAACTTCGAGATGATATAATATGTCTAATAAATATCTCGTGTCACGATGTTCAAACCCCTCTGAGACGGCTTGACCGATTATCATGAAACTGTCCAAATGGGCCGTAAAGTATTTTATTTTTTATTCCGATATTTCCAAATTACATATTTTTATGGTAAACGAGCAGTCGTAGCCATTTTCATGAATACCGACTCCCATAGACGTTCTGGATAGATGCTATACAGATGCACTGCCCTCCTTTCTCCTCTCACCTCCATGGGTCACCGGCTACTTACACACCGCACGAAACGCGACATCACAGCTGTCACTTTACGCCGATCTCGTGTAAGCGAGAGGTATCTCCTCGGTCGTGCCAATTCCGCTGCACAAGCATGCAATGTAGCACTACCTCTTACTCTAGCAACTATATAATATTTCATTGCAGGTCAAAGCCACACTGCTGACGCCTCCCAGCACGCCGGTGAAGGAACCTCCGGTGCCATCCGACGAGACACCAAATGCACCGATAGTCGTGAAAGACGCAGCGGATACTGAAAACGAATTGGCCGAGAGTCCGCCGCTGAGCTCCACACCCACCAAAGGTATTTTTGACTCTCGACGCAAGATGGTGTTATATGATTGTGATATATTATGTGCGTGTGCATCTGTTTGGTGTCGTAGATCTCGAGCGAATGGATCGATTTCGATGCGGATTTTTCATTCGATAGCCTCTTATCTACAGACAAAAGAAGTGATATATAGACTAAGAGAGCAAACGACTATGCACAGCCTTGTGATAACTACCGACGCCAATACACATTTATGCATACGCGTTGCCCTCTTCCTCTTTTCCCCTCCACATTGCCTACCAGAAACTCACAAACCTCACAAACGCAACGGTAAATGTACGTTGGCTTAATGCGAACAATATGTACCTCCCTGGTCACACCGATCCAATTCTACAACAAATCAGCAATGCATATAATTTGTCACTACTACACATAGACTATACAATCACTTAAATTATACCAAGAGAGTATGCTTTTTTCCATCCATCACCATCGCGTACGGACCTCTTCTAGCGAATAACCTTTTTATCATTATCAGTCTTTATCGGTCCAATTCTGATTTCAATGAAAGCCTAGAGGACCAATGATTAATAGATTTACTACTTAGCTTTAATATGCATTGTCTGTTCGTCACAGTGTCAGAAAGTCGCACATCTAATATGAATTTTGTTTGTTTGTCACAGTGACAGAAAGACGAGCGTCTAATATGAATTTTGTTTGTTTGTCAGTGTCAGAGAGACGCACATCTAATATGAATTTTGTTTGTTTGTCACAGTAACAGAGAGACGCGCATCGCCTGAGCCGGGCGTGGATGCTTTTGCACAAGAGCAGTCGGACGCTGAGACACGCACCGACGTACAGGACCGCAAAATGTCTACTGTGATGGCTACCATGTGGCTCGGTACCAAGAGCGGGAATCTCTACATACACTCCGCTATGGGGAATTACAGCAAGTGCTTAGCAAGGTAACATATAAATTATATAACATAGAATGTAAGTATATACAAAGGTACGTTTTAGTATGTGGTATGTTTATACACTGCAGAGAAAAAAATACTGCATAATACTAATAAAATATTTTTTTAGTAAAGTAGTATATATTTTTTCGCTTTTTTTATCCAATAGTACAATCATAATAATTTTGAAAATAAAAATTTTTGAAAATTGTGTCACACTGGTAATACAATTTTCAGACAGACATTTTACAATAGAAAAGTATACCACCTATATAATAAAGTACGTGACACAACTACAAAATAATTGTTGGAATTTATTTTCTACAACTAGTTCTGAGAAACGATTAAAATGAGGCTTTAGACTTCGAAGCTAGCTAAAAAACCTCGGAATTTAATGCATTTAATTTGAAAAGAAAACTTTCGTATACTTAATTACCTGTGCTGATTAAATCTCCTCTTGGGTCTATTTTACATATTAATATGCTGTATTGTTTCCAGAGTGAAGTTGAACGATGCTATACTGGCGATAGTCGCCTGCTCCTCGCGTTGTATCGTTGCTCTCGCCGACGGCACCGTGGCAATATTCGCGAGACTGGCCGACGGACAGTGGGACTTCTCGCAGTACTGGATATTGACGCTGGGGGATCCTAAGAACTCTGGTAATTTATTACATTTTTTCTTGCAAAAGGTCCATTATTGTTAGCCGTAAGATCATAATATAGGACGTCCACTGCTTGACATAGTCTTCTCTCAGAGATCGCCATCTCACGGTTGACATTGCATAGACCGTTCCTTTTAAAACACTAGAGCCTAGTCTTTAGTAGATATTACATAATAAACCCTTACACGGTTTTATATCATTCGATATTGAAAAAACAAGTTCTTGAAATTAATTTTAATCGATGGATAGACACAAATTTTTTTATTAACAAAATTTTATTGAATCTTGTCACAACCCTAGACAACTATTTTAACATCTGTCGCTCGCACCATCCTATGATGCGAATAGTACAATTAAGTATGTTAGGTGCTAGGAAATTAAAAAAGGCTAGGTCATACCTGGGAACTCTAGGGAATTACCTAATAGAAGCCTTCGCTGTGTTCACACTCCATAAGGATGTTGTAGACATCCTCTACTCGTTTGCAACGATCACAGGAGACGCGACTTAACCTACTAGAGAGCCGAAACAACTCAGTGGGATGTGACCACAGCGGAGGCGCTGTGCCAGCACCACGTCCAAACGGCCCAGCCCGCTCGCCTGAAACCAGAACGGGGAAGAGATAACTGGACTGTGCGATACCAAATTCCTTTTCTTAAGGATCGTTGTCCGTTGTTGTCGGACTCCATGTATTAAACTAGTATTAACTGCCATCTCTCAAATTCCATACTGTTTATGAGTATAGTAATATAGAATTTAAATTTTCGTCAATTCAATACTAGTACAATACTTGAAGTAAAGTCTATGTTTATTAATAAGGCTGTATGTGTGCAGTGCGGTGCCTGTGCGCGGTTGGCTGCACCGTGTGGTGCGGCTACCGCAACAAGGTGCACGTGATAGAGCCGCGCGCGCGACAGCTGCTGCACACGCTAGAGGCGCACCCGCGGCAGGAGAGCCAAGTGAGACAGATGGCGTGCGACGGAGACGGAGTATGGGTGAGGAACATGTTTCATTAGAGACCCATATTGAATAAATATGAGTTTGGAAAATGAGTTAATTGCTACGGTAACTCACAGAGTCACGTTCTTGTGCTATGCACGAACACAATATGAGTGATATGAAATACAGATCACTGTTACTTTGTAGTTTGATGTTTCCACTTCTACAAGGCTACATACCCACATGAAAACAGGAGGGCCAGCCCTCCTCCTTTCTTCCCTATCTATGAGCCACTGGAAACTCACACGCTTTGATTACTCACATCCCCATATGCTATAAAAAATGTCATTCACATGCTATTCAATTGCTTTATCGTAAAACTCACATTGTCTGTACAGGTATCGATAAAAATGGACTCGGCCCTCCGCCTATACCACGCGCACACGTACAAACACCTGCGTGACGTGGACATCGAGCCGTACGTGAGCAAGATGCTCGGCACAGGCAAGCTGGGCTTCTCCCTGGTGCGGATCACGGGGCTGCTCATCAGCTCCGGCCGCCTGTGGATCGGGACCGGGAACGGCGTCGTCATATCCGTGCCGCTGTCCGAGAGCTCCGTTAAGGAGTCGCAGCCGCCGCCGGGGAGGAGTGTGCCTGGTGAGTTGTTTAATAGCACACAAACATCCGCACACGCGGAGGCTACGTGTATGAGCTCTCTTGTGACTGTCACGAGGCAATAAATAATACCTAAAAGAAAGAGGTAGTGCCACGCTGCATGCATGCTGCCGAATTGGGCCGCCGCGGTCGGCTATCTCGCGCTTACACGATGCCGACGGAAATAAAACTGTGTGTGTGCGGTGTGTAAGTAGCAGATGGCCCATTGAGGGGGGAGGAGGAAGGACGCATCTGTATAACATATATGCGGATGTCTATGGGCGTTTGTAGTTACGAAAATGTCTTCGACTGCCCGTTTGACCCCTCCTTGATTTTTAAAAAAATTCGGTGCGGATTTATTCGTTGGTATATGTTTTGTTACTTTCCGATAGTAAGAAGTAGAGTAGGTACACATAGAAACTTATTGCAGAAAATTAAACGAACTAACTCGATTTCGGTTTTTTTTAATTACTACAAATAATATTCTGCAATTCATTAAAAGTTACGCTTTAGTTACTAGCAAAATGTAAGTTTCCACGTTATATCGATTCCTGCACTAACAATGTTTTTTATCGTTGTTTTATGAATATCTTTTTTTTTAAATAAAATTCTTTATTGACACAAGAAAAAATGTTATACATTCAAAATTGGGTCCCCTGTTTACTGAGCTAGCTTAAGCTGTGTTTCAGTAACCAGTGTATTCCCATTAAAGGTACATAAATATTCTATTCGTTTTAAATTATGGAACTAAGCTTCTAATTCTTGGTAAGACTAATGGTAAGAGGTAGTGCCACACTGCATGCTTACATGCAGTCGAATTGGGCCGGCACGACCGGGGAGGTACCTCTCGCTTACACGAGACTGGCGTAAAGTGACAGCTGTGCTGTCGCGTTTCGTGCGGTGTGTAAGTAGCCGGTGGCCCATGGAGGTGGGAGGAGAAAAGCGCATCTGTATAGCCTCTATGCGGATGTTTGTGGGCGTCGGCAGTCATGAAAATGGCTCCGGCTGCTCGTGTGCGTGTCGCTCCTCTATCATAAAAAAAAATAAATTAACCACTGCATAATATCGGGGGATCCAATATGTTAGGCCGCTATCCCACTGGCGTTTTACTAGCGTTGACGTTACGAAGACGTCGGAGAGACGTCAACGCTCGTAAAACGCCAGTGGGATAGCGGCCTTACGCTAACTTGTTAACAAGTTGAAAGAAGTAATGATGATGAGACACCCTATCGCCGCTGAATGAGTTTTTACTACAACAATTTGAATTGTCACCAGGTCACGCTACCATGGTCCGCGCGCGCTCCGCGAGTCCCACGGGCGCCATACCATGGTGTTCCATGGCGCACGCGCAACTGAGCTTCCATGGACACCGCGATGCCGTCACATTCTTCGTGGCCGTGCCCGGCTCGGGCCCCGCCCGGACGCCGGACTCCCCCCGCGACAGCCCCACGACACCCCCCATGCTCGTCATCTCGGGGGGAGAAGGATACATCGACTTTAGAATAGGTAATGTTCAGCTTTACCAATCCTTGGCTTCATTTTCAGCATCTAAATCTCGAAACGCCGGCATTGCTACTGATAATTGTTAAACCCGTAATAATTAGCTTGTTAAAGTCTTTAAAAATAGCAAAAAAATTGAGGATGCTTATGGGCTTTTACTGACACAGAGGCCTCTGTCACATAACTGATGTACCTTATTTAATAACCTTTTTGAGAATTCCTAATACGTCAGTGCCCTCAAATGTCTATCATCAGAATATGATTCCATCTATTAGCAGGTCCATTAAATTGTCTTTCAAAGTCACAATTAAGTAGCGCATAACATAGGTATAACTTAACCTGCCATAACAAGCCTTGACCTATCGATCAGTACCTTTATCGTACCCAATAATACTTACCACATAATTCATACCTTATCTAATATATGCCGCTTATTATTTGCTTACATCTAAATCAAAGAGAGCTTAATATTTTTCTTCACGGATAAAGTACTATGGTTTTCTTTTTGTATCATTAAAATTGGTTGGTGATAAAAGGTTTTTTTTTTTATAATTGGTTATTGAATTCGGTTTGAAAAGTCGTTTTTCCACTGACATGTATATTTTTTTATTGTGATCATGAATAAATATAGTGTGCTAACATGTTATTAAAGAAACGACGTGGTTTATATTTATGTTGTTTTCCTAGTGACATGACATTTTTGCTGTAATCGCATGAGTTTTGGCCAACATGTTATTGGAAAGACGACGTTTATATTTTTTTACTAGTGGCAATTATATTTTTTTCTCATTAGAAGAGCATGCCGATGATGTACGAGATACCGCCTCCCACCTCATTGTATGGCAGATTGTTGAATCCTGAAACGTACCTGATAGAGTTTAAGCAAAATTCAATATTATATTTTTTCTAAAACCGGTACGTTGTTCGTATTTAAGTCACAATGAGCATGAAGCTTGGGAATTCGTAACACATTAACGCTAAACGCATCACTAAACGCATGTAGTCACTGGGTTCACGGGTTCACAGAGTATACAGTTTAGATAGTAAAAACTATTTTCCATTAAAACTTCGATAATTTATTTTTAATTTAGAATGAAAATAAAATTGTGTCCTAAAAGAAGAAGAAAAGATTTGTAAGGAAAGTTATGGAGGATATCATCATTTATTGTGTAAATGTCTATTTTCAAATGTGTATTTCAGATCAAATGTTTTAATTGCCGTACTAAAAAAGCTAAATTCAGAGCAATTCACATAGTCGCTTTGCTCTTTCCATAATCACTTATCATCTGGGCAAAAGTATATATTATTATGTGTAAATTTCTACGTGTATACTGTGTAAACAAATTATAACACTCAAAGTGTAAGCGATTTAGGTGTAAATAAACGTCTAAAGGTAATATAAAACCATACACGTTGTAAGTACAAGTTCTGATCTGTAAATAATCTAATCTGTAAATATGGACGAGCGTTGTTTGTCTAAGCTTTAACTCGCAAACGCTTCGAGCCGCGTTAAAAATGTGCATACAAATTAAACGAGTGCATAACTTTTATCTCACTTTTGCCTCAGTAATTTTATAACTACGCTTAGTGTTTTTTTAATAATACCACTCGTCTGCGTTTGGACGAATATATTTATTAGTAGTCCGCAGTTGAGTTACATTTTATTATGTTATTTAAGGTCGTTCAAGGTGCCGTAATAGTAGTTTATGCAACTGTCGTATAATGAAGGGTATTAAAGCTCGAGTGTGAGTTTTTGAAACGAGCGAAAGCGAGTTTCAAAATAGTAACACGAGTGTTTTAATACCCGTGTTATATGCAGTTGCATACACTGCTTTATCTTCACTAATGCAATTAATCAATTAATAAAACATTGCGAAACACTAAATTCAGGCGTACTATTGTATATTAATTTTAATGTATTGTCGCAGTGAACTTGTGGTCATTAAAATCTAACCAATGAGAGCGCAGCTGCAGCGCGCGCTGGGCCAATCTCTCGCTCTCACACAGTGTTATAATGAGATTTTACGATATCGATTTGGATATTATAACATCATGTCAATTGAGTTTTTTGTTGTCTGAGCTAAAACAGTAGTTATTATAAGTCAAGTATTGCAAACAAGTAGAATGTTACAACATTAGTGTAGATAAAATATATATAGAAGTGGTGATGAATTTCGATAGTGATTTAGAAGCTGAATAAATTTCTAAGTGCGTTCGCTGACTTAAGCGGGTGCCCGTCGCGGACGGTCCGTCGCGGATGCCCGCGACGGGCAGGCGTGCGCCCGTCGCGGGCATCCGCGACGGGCACCCATCTGTCAGTACAATTTTGACGCGTAGGTGTACAGTCGATATCATATTATTTAGTGATATCAAGGCGTTTTTATTTCGGGGCATCATGAAACTTCCAAAATTCCTTGCACTATCTAAAGCAGGCCTGGGCAGATGGCGGTAGAATTTTGTCTGGCTCATGAAGCATTGTATAAATTCATTAATTGACATTCTTAGCAAAAACTATACTTAAAATAAGGGGCCATCCATAAAGTACGTCACACTTATTTCTTGATTTTTTGACCCCCCCCCCCCTTGTCACAGTTGGTCACATTTGTGAGACCCCCCCCCCCTCCCTAGGGTGACGTCACATATTATATTTTTTTAGTTTTTCGCTAATACTTCAAAGTTCGTAATTTAATATTTAGTTTAAAATAGATTAAGAAATGTGACATCACGAAATTTAGGACCCCCCCCACCCCTTGTCACACAATGTCACATTTCGACGACCCCCCCCTAACGTGTGACCTACTTTATGGATGGCCCCTAATTGGAAAAAGAAATTGTCGAATTTTCATCTGCAATGTGGCCCGACTATCAAAATATTTGCCTAACCCTGATCTAAAGAGATTACAAAATTTGCATCCCCTTCCTACCTCAATTGTGTAGGTTTTGGTGGTAGAGATCTCTTTTAGAGCACGCCTATGTACTTCTACTAGTTATTAAATATTATTAATTTTATATAAGTAAAATTTGATATGTACGTAAAGAATAAATATTTAAAAAAGTAAATAAATTTTTATCAATAATTAGTTGCTTTGACTGTACAAGCACGGCGCGTGTGCACGGATAACGCAGCGGCGTTTATAGATTTTGTAGAAACAGCTCCGCGAGCGTGCTCCGTCGCCCGCGTGGCGGGCTTCCGCTGCCCGCGCCGCGTGCGACGGGTCGCCCGCTTAAGTCAGCGCTGCTCTAGGAAATTACATGAACAAGCCCGCGAGGCGGGCGCCCGCGACGGGCGCCCGCTTAAGTCAGCGAACGCACTAAACATATATGACGGAATACATTTTGTTGATCCCTATGATAAAAGAGAATATGCACTATAAAGAAATAGTACATTACGATAACGTATATTTGAACGGTGGCAAGAAGTAAGCGACGTAATCCCGCCTATATGCCTCCCAGGTTCTGTGGCCGGGCGGACTAAGGTTTGGGAAAATGCAAGGGTCATAAGTCTAGAGGTAAAATAAGGAGACCATCATTGAAGAATAAGTACATTATGAAAAAAAAATAATGTACTTACATTATGAAAAATCGCTAGAAGTTCTTATGTGCCATGCTAAAGTATAAATATAATGATAAAGACAAACACTACATGTTTATAAACATCTCAAAAAACATTATTACATTAATAACTTTGTTTGACCTTTCGTTCGTAGGTCGTCATTCATTTTATGCGCTGTATAATAAACTTTAATTGAATTATAGCCACGTAAGAGCATCTGTAAAGTGTGCTTTTAAGACACGCCGTGCTATAAGTAATGTAATTTAAGTACAAATTAATGTTTTTAACGGGAAATATGCATGTTTATTTTAAAATATTAAATAGACTTTCGTTTTAATTGATGGTCAGTGAATTTCTATCTGATAATATAAAATTATCTATTCTGTATACTTTAACATCCATGTTTCATTTCAGTCATTTCTAATTACGTGTAATACATCATATTCATCTACATTTGTCTATTCTATCTCGTGGAAAAAGTATATTCTGATTTCAGCTCTTATATACTTGACCACCCAAAATGTGAGCGTTTAGAGAATGCTTATGAAGTTTGTGTAGTTTAAGCGACTTTGATGTGGCTATAGCAAAATGTTATAGCGTTTAATGTAATTTTGTTGTACAAGTGATGTAAGAAATAATGCATTGAAAGATCAAAACATAGCGGTCAAAATGTGCTATTTAAAATTGTTTACGTTAGTTTCTAAATGTATGACGGAGCGTTCCGTTAACGTTTGTAGAGATCCGAATGTCAAAGGAACGTTACTATCTGCATACTGCATGCTCAAATTCTAGTGATGACAAAGTAAATAGAGAATGCTGAGTATTTATTATGGTGATGTTACTTTATAATATTAATGTAAATTTTATCTTAAACATGCGATGTGTAATTTACAAAATACGAGTTTATTGTGTAAAATTGTGTGTATAATATATTACAGTTTTAACCTTTATGATTTAACTAAATAGTAGACTTGACAGAGAAGCCGTAATGTCTACGATTTCATTTGTAAATTATATATTTTAAACACATAGGTAACCGTATGGTTACTACTAGGCCTTACGTTTTATGCCATGATATCCTTATGTAGAGTAAGCCTGATTCTAATTCTCTATGCCATTAGATTTGTTAGTAAAGATATTAAATAAATATCGACCCCTGTTCGCAAACCATGGGTTACTATTGCGTAATAACTTTAATGATAGAGCCATAACGATATATTTACGGGCTATTAATCTTAAAATCGTATTATATTTGGAAACACTTTTCTAATATGGTGCTTCAAATTTGAATGGATTCTAATAAAGTACGTTTCATATTAGAATAGCAAAAAGTTTTTAATACTTTCGTACATAATGGGCCCGTTGACACAAGTGCTCTCGCAAAACGTGAAACGAACCGTGTTCGCGTGGAAATATTTTATTGAATATTTTCCAATTGGAAGGCTTCTATTTTATTCTAACGAAACAATTGAGTGGCTGATGGAATTCGCAACGTGTGGTTTTATGGTCTGCGGCGAGGGCGGCGGTAGAATTCTATTAATTCGATTCCGAAAACCACTTGGTGAACGTCACTCACTGTCTGACACTAAAAGCTACGTTGTATTCATATTTTTGACTTTCCCAATTTATATACATCTGTTAGTTTTCAATACTACGACAAGCAACACAGGAGGTTTTCGTGTAAAATAATTTTATTTGACCATTTTTTCGTTTGATTTTAATATTTTTTATAAATGTACAAACTAGCGGCGCGTTGCTACTTTTTGTGCGAAGGGTTTTCGGTGAATTTTGAAGAAAATTGCTCAAGACATTCGTTTTAGCTTCTATAATTTCATAGTAAATAGAGGACAAATAAAAAAACGACGATTATCATTTGAATAATTTCATGGTCAAATGCACAATTTTTTTGCGAGTAAGAATAATGTTACAGTAACAGTAACAGACGTGGCTCCCGTTCTAGTTTGCGTATTTGGTAGAGAAAAGATTTTGCTCTCGAAACACAGTTTTGTGCTTGGGCGTTTCGTGTGATTTTTGAGAGCCCTGGCCAATGTGGTAGATCGACGAAGCAGGGCAGCAGCAGCAAATGAAAATTGCATTGTTATGGACCCTAAGTTGCCCAACTTAGGGTCCATAGCAATGCAATTTTCATTCAGGTAATCCGAATAATTATTTGTCCACTGTACAGTAATAAAACAAAAAGTGCTGGTAGTAGTACGAATGAGGATTACATGAAGCCCTGAGTTTGAAAACAAAAATTCAAAACCACGACCTAGATACATAATTCCTAATTCCTATACATTTATGAACGCGAGCGAGACAACAAGTTATACATGTGTTTTTCTATCCAACGCTGTTGGCATTATAAATGTTACCAATTACAATATTTTTAAATTAAATTTGCGAATTATGAACTGTTCTTATTACACACTTCAAAGTACAATGCAACGTGTGGTGCTTTCGGTACTTTTTGTCGATCATATTTCATGTTTTTAATTTTTTCATAGTATGATTAACTAGGTACACCGTTATGCTGGCGAGAGTTGTCTTAAATAAAGAGGTATAAAAACGGGGCGCCTTAATTAAAAATCTACTGTCAGTGACAAGGTTGTAAATCATCACAAATAATTTTTAAATCATCAATATCATTTATAAATACATCATTTATTTTGCCGATATATCATCAAATACAAAAATTTCGTAATTTATATATAAATCCCGCAATTTTAAGTTTTGTAAACTTACATAACGTGTATTACTCGTATCTCCCGTTTTACGTAACCCTCGGTGTGCGACGCCGACTAAAATTGACCGGCCTTTTTGTTACATTAGAGATTTCATTTACGAACACCGCCGTACGATGTTGGTCTGTTATACATGATAGAGACATAATAGAACTGAATACCTACTGAAGCACCAACGGCATTTCATATCATTCGCATCTTTTTGCTGCATATATGTAATGCACCATACAATATTACCATAATTTACCTATCCTAAAATTTGCAACATTTATTAACTTTACGTCCTATATATGTTTTTTTCACAAATGGGATGTTTAGTGGAAATTTAGCAATCTTATGAACTCCAAATCGAGTTTATGTAACGGGGAGTTCATCAATGCAAGAGATCACTGCGGCGAAATTAAGCCCGCAAAGCCAAACATAATTTTAGTATACTATAAAACACGACATTCCTTAAGCACAAAAAGAATCATTTGCCATTAAAATGTGTTGTCATTTTATATTTATAGACATTTAAATTTTTCCTACTGCACCTTTTTAACTTTCTCCCCAAACTTATCATTAGAAAACCTTT
>LUGF01005538.1:10165-21387 GCA_001625245.1 Calycopis cecrops
ATTTTGAAACTCGCGTGAACGCTCGTTTCAAAAAGTCAAACTCGTGTTTTAATACCCTTCTTTATATGACAGTTGCATAAACTACTATTATCTAAACTAATGTTGTAACATTCTACTTATGTTTCCAATACTTGACTTACAATAACTACTGTTATAGCTCAGACAACAAAAAACTCAATTGACATGATGTTATAATATCCAAATCGATATCGTAAAATCTCATTATAACACTGTGTGAGAGCGAGAGGGAGAGAAAAAGTGGTGAGAGAGCCTTATGTCAAAATCCATAACAGCGCGCGCCCGCTCCTGATTGGCCCAGCGCGCGCTGCAGCTGCGCTCTCATTGCTTGGTTAGATTTTAATGACCACAAGTTCACTGCGACAATACATTATACGCCTGAATTTAATGTTTCGCAATGTTTTATTAATTGATTAATTGCATTAGTGGAGATAAAGCAGTGTATGCAACTGCATATAACACGGGTATTAAAACACTCGTGTTACTATTTTGAAACTCGCGTTCGCTCGTTTCAAAAACTCACACTCGAGTTTTAATACCCTTCATTGTACGACAGTTGCATAAACTACTATTAACTAGCTTTCTCCCGCGGTTTCAGCTGCAGCAAATCCATATAAACTTCAACAGCCTATCTGATCTATCAATCAATATGTTAGTTAGTCGTCTTTAAGTTTAACTAGCTGTGCCTCGCGGTTACACCCGCGTTTAATATCTAAGATATATATATGTATAGAAACTTCAACACTCTATTTCACCCCCTTAGGGGTTGAATTTCTAAAAATTCTTTCTTAGCGGATGCCTACGTCATAACATCTACGTGCTTGCCAAATTTCAGTCCGATCCGTCCAGTGGTTTGGGCTGTGCGTTGATAGATGACTATGTCACCTTTGAGTTTTATATATATAAATAGATATTTTTTATAATGAACAAGACAAAGAAACAAGAATTGTCGTTAGTCGTTAAGGTATAATATGATATATCACTAGTAATAGCAAAAAAATATACTTTTTTTTAAATAATGGCTCTCATGATATAGATTTTACGCACAATACGCAGCACAGACACTACGCAAGAAAGATACAAGTTTCTAATAAATTTGAAATTCTTATTTATAACTAACATAATACCAGTAAATAAACATGCATTTGTATTACTAATAGCTAGTCCACTTCCTAATAGTTCTTTTATAGTTTTAGGGAGCAAACGAGCAGTCGGACAAATTTTCATGGCTACCAACGCCCATAGACATCCGCACAGAGGCTAAACAAATTCGTTGCGCTCCATCCTCCTCCCTTTTACATGGGCTACCGGCTACTCACCTACACACCGCACGAAACACGACATCACAGCTCTCACTTTGCGCCGGTGTCGTGTAAGCGTGAGGTACCTTCCCGGCCCGATTCGGCTGCATGCACTACTTGCAATAGTTAGATCCACATCCGTCATTTCATACCCTTACCTGGCACAGACACAAAAACTTCGTGTACAATACTATTAAGCCCTTTAAGATGCACATAATAAATACGCAATTACAGAACGCCGCAGGAAACTTCAAGAAGCTATTTATACAATATGGCGGCGATTTTTTTACAATATGGCACTTGGGTAAAGAGTTCATCTTAACAGTCCCTTTCTTGCCGCTAATTCGAGCCCCAGGGCGCCACCAATACAAGTTTTATTTACAAGGCATTTATAAATAATGTTACGGCTAAACTTGGGTAAAGATAATATTGTTTACTGCTCAGTTTTTTAGGTATTTTTAGTCGGAAAAGTTAATAGCTTTGTTAGACTATGCCAGCATCTTCAGGGCAATTGGGATTTACTGTGTATCTCATGTATACCATTGAGAGGAGTCTGAGTCCACTTTCTTCTTTATTTATGTACAATGACCATTCTAAACCTTACAATCATTTGGGGCAAATCTGTCTTTCGAGTCAAAAAAGTTTAGTTGCATAACTACTGATTTGTTACCAGGTAGGTAAATCCTATAAAATAGCTGAATTTTAATCTTAGTGATGATCGATTTAATCCTCCTCTTATCTCCACTATAGAATCTCAAGAAGAAGCTTGTCGATACTTAAATCTTAAGTACCACTTTAACGCTTCATATTAACTCATTCTAACCGGAATCAGTAAAACTGAAATTTATAGCTCCCCCTAGGCTAGCCAAGATTTTAATAGGAGGAATTGTTCGGACTAATAGCTGCAGCTGAATTTCAATATCGAATTTTGACGCGAAAAATTCAATTTTCCACCGGTACCATCTAGATGTTCCGAAGTCCACCACTGTGCGCTTTAAACGCAACTTCATCCCGCGCACTACTTCTTTGTGGAATCAGCTGCCGCCCTCGGTATTTCCGGACCAATATGACTGAGGGATCTTCAAGAAAAGAGCCTACTCTCATCTTAAAGGCCGGCAACGCAACTGCAAAACCCCTGGTGTTGCTGATGTCTGTGGGCGTCGGAAAACACCATCATCTCGGCGACCCGACTGCTCATTTGCCCCCTATAATGTAAAAAAAACCTTTGAAAGTGGCTCTTACTTTTTTGTACATCATTCACTTATTTAGCCATTTAACAAGACCATTGAGTTATTATTACTACGTTACATATAACTCAATGGCCAAGACCTACTTTGCCTTGTCGTCGACAAGTTTACACGTAACATATTCTCATAGTATACATGCTGGCTCATGTGCATAATAATAGTGTGATAAAACAAGTAAACTACATAAACAAGCATAATAATAGTGTGATAAAACAAGTAACTACAGACGCCCCGGTATATAAATAAAACTTCATCATCATCAGCTTCTTTGTCATTTGATCAGTCTTCCCATTTTATCGTTGCCAGGGCATGCTAATATTATAAAGTTATACGTCAAAAATTAACTAACAATAATAGTGAAAATTATCGTGAAAATGATCGATATAGAAATTGTGTTGTGCATCATTCGTGTGTGCACCATACTTGTCTAATTCGGCAGGCATTGAGTTTTACGAACAGTAACATTTGTGGACATGTTTTTTTATAGTAAAAGAGGGAAACGGGCAGTCGAAGTTATTTTAATATTTGTGTGCTATTTACACAACGCATGAATGAAAATGCGACAGAACTGCTGTTATCTGACGCCGATATCGTGTAAGCGGGAGGTAGGTGCCGGCCCAATTCGGCTGCGTGCATGCATGCAGCATGGCATCTCTTCTAACGTGAGCGGTTGAGTGATGAGGAACGCATACCTAAAACATGCTGACATCCTTCTTGTCTCTATTTGCCTCTATTTTTTTATATACATGTATGGTTGTAAGTTTATTTATCACTAAAAGCAGGTTAACAAAAATCCTGGATTTCAAATAGCCCTGATGTATGCCACATGGCAGTGGTCCAAATAGGGTGCGTGTATACCAAATGGGAAACTGATAGACTGAGGAAAGTTGAAGATGGAATGTGAAGTGATTTAAAGGTTTACGCGGAATAGTGTAAAGAATCCGATACGACATTTTGTAAGTTACTAAGTTTTGTGCCTACTTCTTTGGGCGTTAATTCTACTTTCCTCTGTTGTCTATGTTATTGCATCCCTATATGTATTTCTATGATAAAAATCCTAAATATATTCCACTTTTCTAGTATTTAAGAGGCCACACTATATGCTGCATTACCGGGGAGGTACCCCTCGCTTACACGAGGGTCGGCGTAAAGTGACAGATGTGCTATCGCGTTCCGTGCGGTGTGTAAGTAGCTGGTGGCCCATGGACGTGGGAGGAGAAAGGAGGGCAACAGGAGGGTAGTCATGAAAATGGCTCTGACTGCTTTTTTGCCCCCCTATACAAAAAAAAAAAACCTGTAACACAACTCCTAACAGTGTTTAACACAGTAACGATCAATTCACAGATTTTGTTGTCAGTAGTCTAAATGGTTAGTTTCTACTGTGAGAGGTATTGTATTTTACGTAATTGCGTAATTACTATCATTGTGTACAAAAATTATGAATTCTCCATGCAGATGTTTCTTTTTCTATTAAATAATAATGGGTACTGGTTTACGCCGAATACGGCCAGGTGGTTGACCCGATTGAGAAGAATAAATACAACTATATTATATTGTAGCAAAGATTAAGTCCTAGATAGTCTATTATGAACTTATGTGATAGATTTATTTCAGTCCCACAGGTTCCTGTTGAAGGTGACCAATATGATCATTTGTGTAATAGTTAAGATTGAAATATCGATCATTTTTTTTTATTTTTTTTTTTTTAGGTAGAACTATGCTAAGACAGAAGGTCTGTGCAGCTTCATCGATATGAGAGGCGAGCACACTGGGGAGCTCAAGCCTCTGTATTTGTGGTCGATGGGGGGGCAGACCCCCCCTTCTTTCCCAGCTACTGGGAGAAGGCAAACCGGACTATTGCGATTAATAGGTTATACTATTATTATCTTGGCCGAGGACATCGAACAGCTATTTGACACTAATTATAGCAATCTGTGAAAGAGGCCTAAATAATAGCCCACTATTACCTAGAAGTCCTACAATTTCTACATGTAGCTGGTCTGAGTTACGCTTTTCAACACCCATTGGGTCATATGGCCACTTTTAAAAAACATACATTTATTATTTAGCCATAATGTCGTCCATAACCAACAACTAAGTACATAGGTAATGTTCAATTATTCCGATTTTTGTATAAATGGGACGATAGCTGATCTGTAAGTTATGGAAATCGGAAGGTTGATCTCAATTTAGGGCAAAGGAGCTGGTTTTATATTTGTTGATTACCTCATGTCCAATTCGGATACAAGCATGGCACTCTCTCATAATATATTGTCATTCCATTTCACCCATGGAGGCTAAAGAGCAGTTAAAGAGGGACAACTTATGTGGTAATTTAATAAACTTTTTTTTATGGTATAAGAGGGCAAACGAACAATCGGAGCCATTTTTATGACTACCGACTACAAACATCCGCATAGAGGCTATATAGATGCGCTACCTTCCTTTCTCCTCCCACCTCCATGGACCACCGGCTACTTACACACCGCACGAAACGCGACAGTACAGCTGTCACTTTACGCCGGTCTCGTGTATGCGAGAGGTACCTCCCCGGTCGTGCCGGCCCGATTCGACCGCATGCAAGCATGCAGTGCAGCACTACCTCTTACCAAATGGTAATGGAGCTAAATTGCATAATTGTCGAAAGTGAACAAGGGCGCAGTAAAATGTATTCACAAGTTAATTAGTTATTGATGCCTCTCACATTTACGAAAGTGATCTTAATTGCCACGCTCCAGTGTTGCTAGACTTTTCGTTTTGTTGCATATGAACAGTCTGTGGATAATGACAGTTGTCAGATGAATGTCAGTGTGACAGTGGCATCTGACACCTGAGATGTCAAGGGGATAAAATAGGGTGGTGATGTTTATTAATCATTTAACGCGAGCGAAACCGCATAGCACAGATAGTATTAGGTATATAACTGTATTATATGTTGTAGGTATATTATAATAATATATTTTTAAATAATATAAAATAAGATATATTTTTCCTCGTAACTCTGGCGTAGCAACAGTCGTCTCAACTGTCTAATTGTCGTGAAATTGAGAAGGAAAACTGCAGCTATCTAGGGGACACTAGCACTAATTCATTTTGTACGCTTTTACTATTTTCTAGACGGCTAATAAATTGAATTATGCATGTCCGTGGCGTTGCGCGAGTGGCCCAGGTTCAGTCCCGGGTCAGTCTTTTTTTGTTTCACTATCATTTGTTTTAAAAATAATAATTTAAGGGAGAAACGAGAAATCGGTGCCATTTTCATGACTACCGACGCCAATGGACAAAGGGGTAATACAGGTGCGTTGCCCTCCTCCACACATCGACACACCGCACGAAACGCGACAGCACAGCTGTCACTTTACGCCGGTATCGCGTAAGATTATAACATCTGCGTAAGATCGCATCAACGTCACTTGTGAATGAATACACTGGGAGTAGAACAAAATCATTGATATGTCTTGTATTTGGTAGTCGAGCGTCTAGTAAGAAGAAGCCCGAATGCTGCATGGCAGCTGATTCAGGCCAGCATGAAAGGTATCGTATCGTACCTGTCGCACACGCGATACCGCTTTAAAATTGATGGCTATTGTGTTGCGTTTCGTGCGGTATTATAAGTATACGTTTATAGGTATTACAATGCTCTAAAGGCGCACTATGTATTATTTTATTGTTTAGTCTCCAAATTATTGTGTGTGTCTTATGTGTTGTGCTCAAACAAATGCTTTTCTTTCTTTCTTTCTTTCTAAAAAGGAAGGGTAAAAGCAAGGTATCAAGGCAACCTAACTAGGTAGGTACCTAGCTCAATATAGAAGTAAACCTAAACTTCAGCTAATAAGAGAATTAAAGAAAGTTCAAAAAAATGTTTTTGCCGTTAAAAAAGGGACAAACATCCGCTATTAAGCCTGGGTTCAATAATTATTTGAATACTCTTCATTTTAACCACTTTGCCAAACATTTTGATACATAACGACACAGCGAAACCAGCCAAAATCGTTGGTGTTAGTCTGTATTAGGGCGATATTTGAGACCTATATGTAGGTACTTGGGATACTAACCCGAAGAAAGTCTAGGGTTTTTGAAATAATTTTTCTATACGCGCGCTTGACATGGGGAATAAGCTGGCGCCAGCTTTACAGAAATTACACATCAGGCAAGGCCAATGGAAGTTGTCATTCAAATTCAAAATTCAAATTCAAAATTCAAATTCAAAATTCAAATTCAAAATTCAAATTCAAAATTCAAATTCAAAATTCAAATTCAAAATTCAAATTCGATTTAAGTGTAACTTCTTTGTATTTATTTCAAAAATAAATATCTTATGACATGTTATGTTATTGTAACTACAGTAATGAAAATCAATAATAAGTTTTACTTCAGTTGTGTGGTCTATAGCACACACTTTTTTATACTCAAAATCAAAATGTTTTTATTCATAATACAATCTAAAAAATAGCTTTTTGGACGTCAAAAATTTTAAATATGTCTTCCAAACTTATCAAAATTTTTGTATAATTTCATTTGTGGTTTCGTAATGTCAGACAAATACTTACATAACCTAACATTATATGGAAAACATAAAGTCTAACTGCCTGCATGTTTATTTTAATATGCCACGAAGCGCCGTATAATATGAAATGAAATAGTAATAATGTAAAGCACGTGTATGTACGCACGTAAAGCGTAATTGTTAGCACTATTTTGTCTGTGTTAATGTTATATTAACATCGGAATACACAATAATGTGGTGCCAACGAACCCATCTCGAATACGTTTATTATTCATGTACGCATCCCGTTGTAGTGTGAACTTTAATAATACAACAACACATCTCTAACGCCTGTTCTCTAACGGGGTAGCAACCCCGGATCTACGTTTTCAAATTCAGAGGGCCATTGGCCTTTATCTAGGAAAGTACGCAGAAGTGCGCATAACTAGACTAGCCGCATAGTCATCGTCGCCCGGGGCTAGTACACCCCTCCGCCCATAGATCGGGCCCTGCGGTGGTGGTCGAAGGAGCAGTGACACACATTACGATTCTTGCACATGCCTCTGTGTATGTGTGTAAGTGTAGAGGTCGAGATCGAAAGAGGACAATGCATCCTCCTCCTGACAGCCTAACATGCTATGAGTTCATCTGTTATAAAGCCGGTCCGTATTTCGGCACCGCGCGCGAGCCACCCCATTCGGTAATGGTGCGGAGGGAGGGGCCGTCCCTTCCCTTGGTCCTAAAAATAGCGTAAACAAGTTACGTTCCCCAAACTATCCGGAGCATCTTCTTCCCATCTGCGGGAAAAGAGGGGGGTCTGTCCCCCTATCGTAATCCCCAAACCAGAAGACAGAAAAGTCTTCATCAGTCCGACGAAAAGACGCGGTAGTGTTGAACTATGCTACTAGCTTGTAAGAGGTCCCTTCGTCTGTAGTCCTGAAGGCTCCAATTGCTCTTCTGCCATCATCTTTATCAGCTGGAGGACGCCCGCTGCTGGACTCATGCCTGGATCACCACTTGCAACGCTCCACCTGTATTGTAATAAAAAGAAATATAACTAAAATACTAATCGATAATCGATTTAAATTTCAAATGGGCGAAATTATTTTTGCATGACATTCGTGCGGACTGACACGCTTAAAAATGGCATGAGATGTTTTTTTTTCGTCTGCCCCCCCACTTCCACACGTCATAGGAAGCGGCGCGCGCTGAATACGTAATTATTATAGCCGCCGCACACGCGCTACTTGTAGCAGCGGCGATCGGCGATTTAGTCGCTTTTTATAAGCTGAATGCAGCGTCCAGACAGTACACCTAAATATGCGGGACGACTCACACCGAAAGAGCGGCGAAGGGCAACGAAGCGCAGCTACCCGCCCGTTACAGCGCGTTCACGACCACAGCGGTGCGAATTGCGGCGCGGTGAGCGGATCGTCTGTCTCTCTCTCACTCGCGCGTCGAGTATCGAGTGAAAGAGAGACAGACGATCCCAGACGATCCGCTCACCGCGCCGGTCTCTTTCTGACTCGCGCGTCGTGTATCGAATGAAAGAGAGACAGATGATCCGCTCAACGCGCTGTTAGGGAGGCGCGCGGATTCCCGCGAATGCTCGAGAAGTCGCTGGAATGCTCCAGAAGTCGCGGGAATTAATTATAAAAAATATTATAGTAATGAAAATAAAGTTGAAATTCATATGACAGTGAAAGTGCGCGCGCTTCGCTGCCCTTCGCTGCTCTTTCGGTGTGAGTTGAGCCTTAGTCGCGAGGTGACGAAGCAGTCGCTAAATCACGCGATTCCTTTATCGACGCTAAATCGATATGCAGTCGCAAAATCGCCGATCGCCAACGCTGAAAGTAGTGTGTGTGATGTCGCCCTTAGATGGAGAGTCTTTGCTTGTTCCCGATTGCGGATTCCGACACGCGAATATGCTAAACTGGCGCGAGATATTGACATGTTCGTATGCTGACAGATATTATTTGTATTGCTGGGTTGCAGCCGGTTGAACTAGTACAACTGTAAGGTTTCAGAAAGAGTTACACACAGCCGAATTGGCCCGGCACGACCGAGGTACCTCTCGCTTACACGACACCGGCGTAAACGTGACAGCTGTGGGAAGTGGAAGAGGAAGGAGGTCAACGCATTTTTCTCTATCCGGATGTCTACGGGCGTCGGTAGTCATGAAAATGGCTTCGACGTATATATACATATTTTGTTCACCTCCCTCATCCCCTTCCTTGGTTAAGGCGGAAGAGTTATTGGTATACAGCACCATTAAACCACAGATTTTATGCACCATAACCTGTTATAAATACCATCGGCTTTTAGCGGCATTCTTGTGTTTAATTTGCAACTATTGTGGTTATCAAACGTGACTTAATTGGATTAAACATCGATATTCGCAAGAATCGATTCATTAAATCGATGAGATGATCGCTAAATAAGGATGGGACCAGACTCGAGTTGGATAAGTGGATGTCATGGGATTCTTGAAGAGGCCTTAGTGGATAAATAGGAAGACGGGAAGGTTTTTTCTCTATTCTATAATAAATAGGAGTAATACCTTCCGTCCATACCGTATAGAGATTATAAAGGTCCGCGTCGTTTTTCTTCCTTCGAGGGCTACTTACACACCGCACAAAACGCGACGGCATAGCCGACAGCTGTCTATGCCAATAACATGTAAGCGATATCCTCCGGTAGTGCTCCAGTGCCGCGTGGCACTACCTCTTGCTCGCCTGTTCTTCAACTACAAATATAATCAATGTCTGCTGATTGCGTGTGATAGCTCCATTAAGTAATGGCGTCTACTGTTAGTAACAATTATATTTACATGATATGTTAATCATAACATGTTCATTGCAGTTTATTCTCATTAGACCAATAGCTATTTGAATAACAATTCTGTAAGTTATACAGACGAAGCTGCACTGGGCTTTTAGTTCTGCTAGCGTAGATTCTATCTAAAAAAAAACAAAAAAAACAAAGAAAAAAAAAGTTCTGTAAGAGGTAGTGCCACTCAGCCGAATTGGGCCGATACGACCGGGGAGGTACCTCTCGCTTACACGATACCGGCGTAAAGTGACAGCTGAGCTGTCGCCGGTGGCTCATGAAAGTGGGCAACGCGTCTGCGTAATCTCTGTGCGGATATCTATGGGTGTCGGTAATCATGGAAATGGCGACTGCTCATTTGCCCCCATAAAATACTATTTTAAAAAAATAGTATTATTGTTGAAAGAGGCGTATGATGTAGACCAGGGGTTCTCAAACTTTTTCTGGCCAGGGACCATTTTTATATCATTATCGATAGCAGGGACCACAGCGTAGGTATAAAATTCTCACTCACTACACGACTACCAACGCCTTACCGCCCGCTAAATTTAAAACCATTTGCGGACTATATTTTGGCTTTTGCGGATCACTGGTTGGAACCCACTGATGTAGACCGATAAAGGTTGATGATGTCGATGATGATGAGGGGACAAACGAACGGTCGGAGCTTTTCGGCGACTCCCACGTGCCACCAATAATTGTTGTTTTCCTTTTCACCACCAATGGGCCATCAGAAACTCTGAATGTCCTCAAACGCAAACTGCATAACTGTCACTGCGGCGATATCATAGAGACAGGTCCCTTCGACCCAGTTCGGCCGCAGTGCAGCATGGCATTACCTTGTTCAGAATACTACTTCACTTCATCCTTTGCGTATTGCCACCCGGTCGTGAAAAGACATCGCCTTGACATCAGGTGATCTAGCTGCTCGTTAGTTGTTGTTGGTCATTAGCAGGGGAGGTGAACCTTTATATTATACATATGCTGCAGCGTTTACGTTCCAGCGACAACAGCATCCTAAAGATGATTGCTGCCAGGTCCGACTGCTCCATCCAGGACCACAGGGTCGAAATTGCCATAGGACGGCTTAAATGATAATAGTAATAATAATAATACTAACATAAAATAATATAAACTGTCACTAACAATCTATATTCTATGGATTATAACAAAATCTGAAATAAACTTTTATTTATTTATTTATACGTATCAATTTTGTAAAAAATGTTTAATTAGGTCATAGACGTGCCAGCCAGTCTGGACCTTATACCTAATAACTGGAAATATGGTAATAAAAAAGTGTGTGCTTTAGAGCACACAACTGAAGTAAAACTTAATTAT
>LUGF01005538.1:22378-41043 GCA_001625245.1 Calycopis cecrops
GTGTGTTATAGACCACACAACTGACATAAAACTTATTATTCATGACTATAGTTACAATGACATAACATGTCATAAGATATTTATTTTTGAAATACAAAGAAGTTTCACTTAAATCGAATTTGAATGACAACTTCCATTGGCCTCGCCTGATGTGTGATTTTTGTAACGCTCTCGCCAGCTTACTCCCCGTATAGAAGTTTTACTTCAAAAATGAAATTATCAACAAAAAATCGTGCCAAAAGTTTTGTGTCACGTGCCAGTAATAGCACGCGTGCCATTGGTTCGCCATCCCTGCTCTATAGATACTGACATACCACATTTTGTGCAGTTTGTGAGATCTATAGAGCAACACATGCGCAAAACGGTAACGGTTGGCGTATAAGTAGCCGGTGGTCCATGGAGATGGGAGGGGGAAGCAGGGCCGTGCATTTGTATAGCCTATATGCGGATGTCTATGGGGGTCGGTAGTCGTGAAAATGGCTCCTATTGCTCGTTCGCCCCCCTATACCATAATAAAAGCAATTACATGACTAATACTAAACTATACTGGGTTTTCGTTTTTTGCCGTCTTATATAAAATAACCATAACCTCAAAGAGAAATATTGTTCCGCGTTCTCTAAGATACAAATGTATTTAGGCACATTTGCAATTTATTTAATGATATCCGGTGAAACTTTCAAGAAAAAAAAGTTCAATAATTATAACCATCATTTGTATTGATGATGATACATTGTGTTGGATAATAAAATAAACTGTACTCTCTTCTATTCAAATATAAAACTATAAAGCATTTTTATACAAACAATTTTTTTTTCTATTTATAATATTAATAGTTTATAATATCAGTTTTAAATAGTTAATCTACTTTAAGCTCAAATAGGTGTCAATAGGAATTTGGTACATTTCATTTGCTTCTAATTTATTTCAATTACTTATGCTCAGAAATACGAAAATTTAAAAACATGATTTTAAATTTTCGGATTTCAGTTCTTTACTCTGTCTACGGATTTCAGGGTTTAATTATTATAGCTTCTCGTTTTTGTGAATAGGCTCCCGGAAAGTTTTGCCACAGTCAAATCAAACTCGACAATAGGGATCAAGCTTCTAGACTGCCACGCTAACTAGTGGCTGAAATGTGAACCTTATGCTAGTAAATTTTCTTTTGTATGTATGACATGACATATTATTATATCAACATATCATTGTCATTGTTTTTTTGCTTAGTGTTTTGCTTGCACTTAATTCCTAAAATGATCACTAGCGGCGAAAGTGCTGCCTCTATGTTTAATGCACGCTCCCTATAATCTAAAGAAAAAAAAATAAATATGATATCCAAAAGTAACCTTCACGGCATTTAGTCACGGAACATGCGACATCCACCAAAGCATGTCATGTAATATTATAACATCTGCATGCAGAGAAACCTACAAGAGAAACAATTAACATTTTGCCACTGCTGTGACGTCATTCAGTGTACTACCGTTACACTTTACAAGCTCTTATGTTTTTGCCACTTTAACGGGTCCAAAAGCAATTCAACTCCTCGATTACCGACGCACTTACATTATTTCCACTAATTGTTTATACACATGCAAACAACTGAATAATATTTGCAAGACACTCCACACACTTGAGTTTCCTTTGATTTACGTTGGAGAGCCACTTGAGAGAAGTAACAGGTTTTTATGGTAAAGTTTTACATGTAATTAGTGATGCAAGTGCGCTTGCTACATTATACATTATTCTATGTCTATGGTAATATTGTAAATGTAAAGTTTAACAGGCAACACTACCGTTAGCAATTTTGATGAATTTTGGTAATATGAGGCTTGTGACTTATTTATATTATTTTATTATGTATATATGCGGAAAAATATGTAAATTTTATCTACTTTTGTCTTAAAAAAATTTTGAAGATATCAAAATACTTATATTAAAATTTGCTGCTTCTCGCAATATAATCTTAGATAGAATTTTACTTGTGTAAAACAACAATATACACTTAGTAAGTATAAATACATAATTGTAACAAAAATATAGCTTCTCAAAGATATATTTATTGTATCTTTACTGTTGAAAATTATAAATTTATAACTTGTAATATTACCTATTTTGATTGGCCCAGTCATAAAGTTGTAGTAGAATTTTATCTGACAACTGTACATTGTAACATAATTGTTTTATTATTACTTTTAGGAAATTAAATGTACACTAAAATGTAATATTTTTGTAAATCTCAAGAATTAATAAAGAACTTATAAAAACAAAACAAAACAATATGATCTTAGAAAAATCTGTTCTAAGGGAATAAAATGGTTCCCTTGGAATTGATTTTTCGGGATACAAAGTATTTTCTTTTGTTATTACAGATAGTAATTTATATCTATGTCAAATACTTTCAGTAGATTTTGCGTGAAAGAACAACAAACTTACATACAAACTTTGACATTTATATAATTAGTAAGATTAAATATGCAGATCGAATTCGAAGTACCTCCGCACCCCACAGCATTTTAGATCTGATTCTCGCCTAAACCGAGCGCTAATGTCGAGGATTAGGTATGTTAGGAAATACCAGAAGCCGGTAGTTCCTCGTCGTGTCGTGTGGACCGCACATAAATTAGCAACGGATCGGTAGTGTTATGTACCTGCTAAATTATAGCACCAGAAACCGATTGCGAGTGCTAATTTCTACATTATCACTGCTTCAAGGCAAAATAATATTTTAATGTGATTTTAATTGGACCAGCACCTTCGTGTAAGCCTTGCTCACATGATACCGTGTCACGTGATCGTTATGCTATCAATATTATCCTGCTAAAGCGGAAAGAGGAAGGAAATGACAGGAAGAAGGGAAAGCAAACCTAATCATGTTTGTGCAGATATGTATGGGCGACTGTAATCTCCTACGAGAAGACTCCGAATGCGACAAAAAACAAAAAAAAGTAGGAAAAATAACGATTAAAAATAAATAAAGTTTACTTTTTATCAATGGCAATCCATTTATTATGGATTTTTCTCGATCGCAATTTGAATATCGAATAAACAAAACCCCGCCTATACCATGTTATGAATAACTTTTTTATTACGTCGGAGAATATGCAATGCTTAGATGGGCATTTTGAAAATGATATGTAATTGTAACAAGTAAACGCTTAGCCCGCGGCGATGCCTACTAGAATATTCTAAATGTAATTTACTAGAAGATGATGCATATCATCTAAATGGACGAGCATTGTTGCTGTTTTATTTTTTGTAGCATGTTGTTTGCTGGCAAAGGGATGGTCGGAAGGAATGTGATAAAGTGTATCTTATTGTATTTTTTTTATTTCATTATAAGATGTGTATTGACGACCAAAAAAAATATTTTATATTTATGTTGGGAGATATGAAACATGCTACCAGACAGGTTGGCCATAAGCTAATATTTTATTCAAGGAATACTCTTATTGGCGCATTTTGGTGAAATTTTGAGAGTGAAAATTTACGATGCACGTGCACTGTGCCATAGGAGATAAAATTGACACTGACAGTGACAGCTGGTTGTTATTTATATGGTCAAAGAAGTATTTAAAATTTACGTATACTTAATACACATCTTTTTTTGTATTATAATAATTTAAGTTCTCGTCTAAATACCCAATACCCACATGACCGAACTTTGCTCGGTATTTATTTACATAGGAATTACTTAATGAAAGATTAATAAAAAAAACAAAAATAAAAAAAGAAATTTTGGTTGTGGTTTCGATCCTTAAATCTCTAGCGACAGAGACTATTGCTCTCTCAGCTGAGCTGTTGACACCTTAGAGACGAATGCGAAATTTGCCTAAGTGTTCTAATTATATTTTACCAGTTTATTGCCTGAAAACATAGATAAACATTTTTTAAAAAGACACCTAGCTAGATCGAGTTATCGCCCCCGAAACCCCCTGCTTTCTAAATTTTATAAAAATCTTTGGAGCCGTTTCTGATATTCACTTCATATAGAAAGGTAGGGTAAAGGTCCCGGCTCAAAAAGTGCTTCTTGGATTTACTTCAAATTTTGCATGAATATTACTAACAACCAACAGGTCAGGTCATATAGACTACATATTATCACGACTTTAATTCGGAAGAATTATTGAGAACTTCCATTTTTGATGTCCGAAATCAATAATCAACAAAAATAATGAATCAACTATAGAACAACAGTCGTATCACTCCAAAGATCCTACCGGATAAGAACCCTTGATGAAATCATTATATTAAACAGAAAATAAAGTTGTAAGACAATATACTCATCTGTCCCGTCTAGCTGGACGGTAATCGCGGTGGAATTACAGGGCGGCTCAGCCCACGGCCATTCGAGGATGCTCTCCGTCAAAAATACGCCATTTTGTTTTGAACATTCGCCATCTTGTTTTATTGTACGTATTAGAATTTAGATATCCTTTTGGGCCTTTAGGTTTTGTTTAAGAAGCCGGGTCATCTGAAGGTAAAAAAGGTTTTAAGCTCAAATATTTTACCCAATTGCGTGAGAAAGAGGGGTTATGTTTTACAAGCGTAAGTAGTAACATATTAATTTATATTTTCATTGCTACAGCCTGTAATACTGCACGGATTTTAATATTTGAGCTATCCTTAGATTAATTTCATTTATTTGATAATTATTAAGCGAGTGACACAATAATTTAAAATGTATTTTAAGTAGCTGCTCTTTATATTTTTATTTTGAAGTTAAGTTACGTTTGTAAAATTTTGATACGTAGTATTATACTGTTATAGGTCGAATTTCAGCTACTAGCGCGATATTTATAGAGAAAGAGGAAATGTTGATAATGCGAGTGTATGTCTGTGTGCAGATACAAGTGCAACGAGTGCACTCTGTATTGAATTACAAATGGAATATAATACAGAGTGCACTTGTGTCTGCAAATATATTTATTCATATGACGGTGGAACGGCGATTCCATACCACGTCCTCCTGAGGAAAATAATGCACAGGATTGACATTTTTACATATGTACACTTCTAGGAACTGTAGTGTAACATTTTTTGACTCTGAGCTTTTATTAAAACATTAAAAATCTGCTAACCGACTGGGGTTTCGCGAATTCGACTAAATGTTTGCTAATGGACAAATTAGAATGTGTCAGTTACTAAGATATATTTTTTAAAGCAAACGAGCAATCGGAGACATTTTCAGGACTACCGAAGCTCATAGACATCCGCATTGAAGCTGTACAGATGCGTTTCTCCGCCCTTCATAGGACACAGAGCAACAGAAGATAAATTAAGAGACATTCTTTTCTAAGAAATTAATCACGGGCTATTAGAAAAACACGTCAATATCCTTTACAGGAAAAGTACCCTTTTCAAATCTAATATCTTTTAATACTTCTTGATGATTGTAAATTTGTGTTATAACTTGAATTAATATACATAACTAGCGGCTTTGCTAAAAAGTAAGTAGGTAAATCATTTATCAAAGAAATAATATCTCATATTTATCTACGTTAGGCAAATAGAGACAGCCTGGAATTCGCTAAGCTAACATTGGTTTATCTAAAATCATAATGTCTGAGAAGATAAAGATATCATGAGATGTGGAACATCTGAGCACTTTTCAACTTTGAGATAATATACGCATACCGGATACTTAGACTTAAGTTATGTCTGACGGAAAAAATCATATTGAGATTAGAAATAAGTAGTTTTCTCACACGTTAAGTCTAGGATAGTTGTGCAATGATTTTTACAACTGATATTTGTGAATAATTCGATATTGTCGGGATCAAGATATAGTCCTACTTCCCCTGTTTATTTTTTTTGTTCTTGCTTTGGCCCACCTCTTGTTCCCACCGCTGCTACTTCTGTGTCGTCAGGATCATCAGCGGCAACCACACTTGACCCTATAATATGATCGCAAGGAGCCCGAGGGAAAAGCTAAATCTGTATTGGGACCAGCAACGAACTAATCAGAAGAAAGTAGGAGGAGTAGGGAGTAATTCCAATTTCCCTCCCTAATCAAAGCGGGAGACAGTACTAGATTGCAGTGACTTAAATAAGCCAAGAAGTAGAGGGAGCAGCCAGGTGAAGCCCGGCTACTTCGCACCACGGTTCTTCTGCTTATTTCATTAACTAAATAGACTTTTTGAATAATAACTCGTATAATAATAACTTTGTGACATAATGACGGTCTTGTGAGACCGTAGTTTCACGACACGACTAGGTAGTTGCCTCTCGCTTGCACGACACCGACGTAACGTGACAGTGACTATGCTATCGCGTCTCATGCGGTGTGTAAGTAGCCGTGGAGTACCATAAAAAAAACTGAGATGCTTTTGGTTTGCGTGGTTTAGGGTCAATTCACACCAAAAGCGCGGCGAAGCGCAGCGAAGCGAAGCGCAGTCTATGTGTCATATGAATTTCAACTTTATAATAATTTCTATAATGCTTATTATCGCATGAGAAACTCGAACGAGACGCGCGGATTCCCGCGACTGCGCGAGAAGTCGCTGGAATTCGCGTGGAAGTCGCAAGAATTCGATAATAAGTACTATAGTAATGAAAATAAAGTTTAAATTTATATGACACTAAAAGTTCGCTCCGCTTCGCTGCGCTTCGCCGCTCTTTTGGTGGGAATTGACCCTTAATGTTATTACAATACCCACGTGACTCTCTCTTTCCGTTGACCGATGAAGAAAGACTAAACTCATATTACGATTCAAATTAAGTAATAGGGAATATGCATGTATTTTTTTTATATTTTTAAATGATAATTTACATAATTACATTAATGTAAAAAAAAAATACCAGCGCTGAACAAACAATATTAAGTTCAAAAAAAAAATGTTTCAAATTAGTAGGCCGATAACAGCTTTTTAAACGATCGCCATTTTGCCGCGATGACATGACGTCACGCATCATAACAGCCAGCAATGGCAATGCTCCAATGCTCTTTGACAATCACATTATTATGATATTTGACGTCACAATTCATGCCGACCAATGGCGTGCGTTTCACCTAATTCAATCTTCCCGCACAATTTTTGCACTTTTCAATAATTATTTTCTGATTGAAAACAAAATTATACAAAAAAATATTAATACGTACGCACATCTACAGGAAAAGACTTTACATATAAAAAAAAATATATCATTAATTGAATCATACGCATATTCCCTATTAACACGTAAGCAACGATTAAGCATTTCCTCATTTTTTTTTGGTTACGCAGGGTAACACCTTAACGTATGCTACCCAGGAGCCCGGGTGGCTCAACTGGGTACAGTGTCGGGCTCGGCAACTGAGTTGCTCCTACCGACTAAGCCTCTGCGGGTGCCTTCAGCCGCTATAATTGGAGGGCCTCGGATCTACAAGCAAGGGCCTTTCCAGCGACAGGTTGGCCTCGGTGAAAAGGCCAGACTTCTCTTCCTTGGGGACTGTTCGCTTGTCTTTGAAAAGTCTCTACTTCAACGTTGGAACCATCCAATGGGGTTAGTTTCCCATCCGGGCCCCTGGTCCTAATGCTCCAACGGAGCACGCCACGCCGGTGGTGCTAATCCATGCCGCCATCTGCTAATTCAGAGGGACAGGTGGAGGACCTTCGGCATAGGCTGGTCCAATTCACAGGGTGCCAGACCAACCATCAAACACAGAGGATAAGGAGGACGGCAACGACACACCGCATCTCCTCTTCCTCTGCGGCCCCACTGCTATTGCATATGACGGTGCGCCTCCGTTCGGTCGCGGGAGACAGGGTGCACGGCAACGACACGGATGGATCCAGAGCGGGTCCTGGGTAAGCCCACTCGGAGCGTCCCCTCCTGGGATCTCTCTTGGCTTCACCGTGGTAGCGCATCCACGGTTACTCAGCCCCCTCACCGCGGCAAGGTGGAGATCCGTCCAGGGGGAAGCATTCCCTCTTGTTTTATTGATTACTAGCCCACTTTGTTAGGCTGTATTATTATTTATTATAGCTGCGCACAAAAATAAACCCTTACGCTATCTACAAACCTCTTTCTGTCTTTTTATCTTTAGTCTGGCCTCTCCGGTCGGTTAAATGCTCAAAGACGATGATACATTGGGTGAGGGGTTAAGGAAGACAACTTAGCAGCATTTATTAACCGCGGAAGATATCTATATCTATAATTATGTAGTTGAGAAAATAATAACAGATAAAAGAGTACCATATAAGATATATGGTACTCTTTCACATTTTATTATTTTCTCAACTGTCTTCTCAACCAGAACTATAAAGAGTAGGTAGAATGTAATAATGACTCTATATTATGGTAATACGTTGTATTTCTATAAACTATGCGATTATGTTGTAAACGCTAATAAAAAGTGACATTCGCGTGAACGCAAGAAATCAATATACTTAGTAGCTTAAGTTTTGTTGCAAAAAAACCCGACCGCACACTACGGCATAATTCTAGACATCTAGATTGTAATGAGACCTAATGTTGGAGACGCATCGGACGGTGGAAATAATTGCGGTTGGCCGGTCTAATGTCAGGAATTCCATTTGTTGCTTTCTATATAAATGCTCTAATTCACATAAGGATGGGGCTTTTTGGCGGTTTTATTACAATTGGGTCTAGACTATTACGCCAATTGACTGAAAATACTTTTCGGGTATAGTATTAACTTAGCATTCTAGCAGTTAGTTAGTGCTTAATTCTGTATCATTACTATGCTCTCATTTTTACCCGTAACTTTCACAAGTCTCTAAAATGTAAAGTGGCTATTCGATACTTAATTCCTAACTATTACTTAAATGCTTCATATGAATAAATTTTAATTGGAACCTATAAAACGGAAATTAGTCATATTCGCCTAGTAAGGTTCTGATAGGTTATGTAGGACATAGGTTATTAAGGCGAAATAGGCCCCAAATTTGTCAATCCGTGCTCACGTATATTCAAAACGTAACCTTTAAAAACTATTGTTTATCATATTTTTTTTAGCTGTGGTTAAAGTTAACAAAATACGGCATAGTGCTTAGGTCGTCGAAACACGATTAAAGAATTTTGCCTCGATAGAAAAAAATCGTAAACTTTAATGAAAAAACACTATTTCTGACGTTTCCATCAATTTTTAAGTCCATACTATTCAATAACTATCAATCAAAAAATCCACAACTAAAATATGTATCTATTCCCAATAAGTAATCGAAGAAATTTTAGGAGTCACTTTTTTAAATAAGCGTATGGTTAATTTTATAAAATAATATTAATCTAAATATTGTCTCTATTTTCGAGCGCCGTCCACACAAAATTAACTAGGCGGATCGCAATTGCGACCCATAGCGCCTTAAGGTACTGGTCCGTGACGGGCGACAGTGACAGAGCGACAGGCGACCGGCGACATGTCGCGGCGTTTAATGTGTCGCCAGCGAAGTGTCGCTGTCGCCTGTCGCTGTCGCCCGTCAGGGACTTGAACATAAACCCTCTTATTAATAAACACAGAATAACTTTATTCAAGCATTAACCTAGTAATGAACTGACATCTGTCAAATTCCATGTTTAAAAACACATGAAAAGTATGGAATTTGTATTGAATTTGGAATAAAGTTATTCTATGTTTATTACTAAGGAGGATGTCAAAAAATACCCTGGTTATAATTTAAACCTGCGATATTACAGAGTGCTGTCCTTTCTACTTCCTTCCTTTCCTTGGTATACTTTATGTCGATTAGAACACGCTAAAGATAATGATAATGAATATTTATTTATTGTAAAGTGAATGAATGCCGATAGATATGAGTGCAGATATTATCTGTCCTGTTCTGCGACAGTGTCCAACTAATCAGCATTGAGCGACAGACAGATAAACTTGCGATCAGGCGTAAGCATGGCGTCTTAATCACGAACGTTTCCAATATTCTATCGATGGATGGCTGCTGGTGATAGAATCGTGACAGAAGTTACGAAATATGCCCAATGTGAGATAGACATAATAATATCAGACAGTTCATATTCATCTAATGTGCGTTAAAATACACAATAAAATACCACAACAAATGAAAAACATATCCAGTCTCAACATATTGAAAAGTAAATTAAAAAAATATTTGTCTAAAAAGTGTTATTATAATTTCGAAGATATTTTGAGGACAGTACTAACTAAGGTGAGACGATACGTCTTGTAATAAATATTAAAATTGGAATATTAAGGTGCTGCGCCTTAACAAGGTATGATGTATGGACACATAAAATGATTGCAATAAAGATTTGTATTTGTAGCAAAATCCATCAATAGATAGAATATCGATAACGACTGTTATTAAACTTAACTATACTAAAGCTTTAAGCGGCGTCCGCTCTATGTATATAGAGCTCTATGTATATAGAGCGGACGTAATATAGCCTTGATGACGTCACTAAAACGTTGACTATGTAAAACAAGACTATGCGGCACGGTGTTCTTAAGGCGACATGGGCCAACATTGCGATCTGCCTAGATGGATTATCTCTAATTACGAGTCCTCTAAGAAGCTTCACAGCGAGCGTCGCTAAAGTTACTAAAATAATTAAATAAGTCGCGAAAACTTCGTTAAAGTTGTTTTATTATAATTAGCAATATCGCGTGAACTTAAAACATCATTAATTTCAGAATTTTTGACTTTACCTACAAATTGGACGTTTATTTTGACGATAAAACAAAGGCGAGCGAAATTCGACCATTGTCTTTCATCGAATATAATTGAACTTCCCAGCCACTCCGATAATTAAACATCACAAATTACGATCTTGATGTACACTCAAAATTACCGGTAAAATTAATGCTATCCAATTTCTTTACTCCGTATTAAGCCATTGTTGAATATGCGATCTTTTGTTACAGATTAGGCGATACGGAGGCGTGAAGCGTGAGTATCACACACGAAAGGCACATTCTAGACGGTTCTATGCGATTAGGGCGTTTCTCATGTACTTCACCTACATTCAGGCAATTTGGCTGAAGAGGTTAACCTACATTCGATGAGCATAATGGCTAAAGAGGTTAACCTGTTACGTGAAAAAAAAATCGAATTAATAATTTAATTTTATTTTGGTCCATTTTTCAATAGTTGTTCTATTTGACAATGAGAACCGTAGCAATCAGTTTAAGATATAGGTACTACTACTAGCTGTTGCCCGCGGCTTCGCTCACATGATTTTTCGCAATAAAAAGGAGCCGATGGCACTCTTCAGTCCTTCAGCTGTCTCCATACTAAATATCACTTCGATCCGTTGATCCTGTTTGATGTGAAAGAAGGACATAGAAATAAACAAACAAACACACTTTTGCATTTATAATATTAATATGGATAACTACGGGCTTTTACGAGGTCCTATCTAAAGGAGCTAAGGGAAATCGTAAAGGAGGTCAACGCATCTACATAACTGCGGATGATAATGGGCGTCGGTAGTCATCAAATGGCTCCGATTGCTCGTTTGTCATCCTTTGATATAAAAAACATTAGACCAGTGATTTTCGTAACAGCGACCCGAAATAGAAATGGATTTTGGATAATAGTATCGTCTTGTAAAATTTTAAATCTTGCTTCTTTTCTAAATTACATGCCGCGCTACCGGTAGCCGGCGCCATGTCGTCATGTACTTGACACAAGCTGTCATGTAACTCACAATTCATCGCCAACTACACAAATTGCTACATCTCCTACCAATAATTATTATACATTTAACACATCACAGATAATTGTTTACACACACAGTAACAGGTTTCACATCAATCATTGTTCTCGAGTGATGGATAGCCGGTTATATGTAACAGGTTGGGGAACCTTTACACTTTCCAATAATAGCGGTTTTATTGCAACACCGGCTGAAAACAAAAATAAACTGTTTTATTTTTAGCTAGTACATACTTGTTATTGAGTCACTAGAATAGACACTTTAAAAAAGGAATCAACGATATGTTTATTTATCAGAATCTTTATCGTTTCGCCTTTTATAATAGAGTAGGTTTAAAATAACAGCAAAAAAGATGTAGTTCCAATGGATTGATGCAAATGCAGCTTTGATAATATAGAAAGTCACCAAATTAATTCATGAACACCTTTGTCTTCCCGAATCCAGCTTCCACTCAAATATCAAATTGGCACATTTGGTCATTTAGTCTACTAAGTACAAGAAATGAACTAAAATTTATAATAAGTTAGTAAATTAATTATTCACATCTACCAACAATGTTATTTTGGTACTTATATCACACATTTGTTCCGACCCTGTTACGACAAATCGTATCGCTTCTAAAATCGTAACCATTGGTAATTAGAGTAACAATTGCCCGTATCATCTCACCGTAATGACATTTAAATATCGTGGGCGTGTTCCAATGATGGACGAGCAGGAAATAGATTTGGGAACGCACCTTTTGAATCATTAACCTTCTCGCGTGCGAACATTAACATGAATTTGACTAACAAATTGATTGCCGGTGTTGGAATATGATTAACCGTCGCATATTTCGTGCGGTATCAGTTAAAGTGTTTAAAAAATTGATTGTGTGAAGTCGGACAATAATGTAACATGATAAAGTTTTATAAAAACATCGATGAAAAATTGCATATTGAATTGAATTGAATTATTACTGAATTATCATTATTTATACTAATATTTTAAATGCGAAAGTGTGTTTGTTTATTTGTCTTTTTTCCATATCAAATCGGATCGATGTGATATTTAGTATGGAGATAGTTGAAGGACTGAAGAGTGCAATAGATTCGAAATATATAGCTACAAATAGTTTTTTCTACCATGCTAGCGATGTCGAGAGTAACAGATAGTTTGGTATAACACAAAGAAAGAGTTAATGGAGAATGTGCTTGATGGTCGCCGCACACTTATCAACTCATAAAGGGATCGTAATTGTATCACCCGAGCCGGTCAGTATTCTTTATGATATTCTCTATGAAACTTCATACTGCAACACACACTAATGGGAAGCGTAACGTAATCGTAGCGTATTCGCTTTTCTCGGCGAGGCGATTACGATCCCTTTCCCAGTTGATAAGTGTGCGGCGACCACGAGCTTCCGAATTACTGCCCAACCTAACTGAATTCTTCCATCCTTCTATCGGCTTCCCTTTAGGACTTCCAGACAAAAGACTAACGCGCTCCTCGTGACGACCTACGCAGCCTTAACGTGGCCTGGTAATTTAGGTCTAGTCTGCAAGTTTGCCGCAGCTCCAAAGGCTATAGAACCTAGGCAATAAAATGCTGGGCTTTTCCTAGTCCGATAGAATTCGTAATGAAACCATACTGCAGAACTAAAGTATCCGATACCAAGAGAATGAGCTCGCTAAATTGGCAAAGGGCTGTTACACTCAGAGGAACAGTTGGCAGGTGGGCCAATGAGGTTCTAGAGTGGAGGTAGCTTTTATTAGGTGTTGGTAGATTCAGCAGGTGGGAGACGATCTACGCGCAGTGGCCGGTTTGTGATGAATGCGGGTAGCAGATCTGTGATATTTGCTTACAATGAAATATGGATCCAGCAAGAAAAGCCTATGTCCAAAAGTGGATCAACAAACGGTTTTTTTTTATGGTATAGGAGGGCAAACGAGCAGTCGGAGTCATTTTCATGACTACCGACGCCCTCAAACATCCGCATAGAGGCTATACAGATGCGCTGCCCTCCTTTCTCCTCCCACTTCCATGGGCCACCGGCTACTTAGACACCGCACGAAACGCGACAGCACAGCTGTTACTTTACGCCAGTCTCATGTAAGCGATAGGGACCTCCCCGGTCGTGGCGGCCCAATTCGACTGCATGCAAGCAATGCAATGTGGCACTACTTCTTACTAAACGGTGACGATTTGAGCCTTTTAATGCCCAAATGCCGACATCGAGGTGTATACACCATCCACCCAATGGGCCACAATAAAAGTAATGTAAAAGGATTATCAGTGGCGTAACTATACTGCTCGAGGCCCGTGGTAAATTCATCGGATCGGCTTCCCAACATAAAGGAGCTTTTTTTTTTTAGTTGGAATTCTCCTCTCCGGGGGCCCCTTCCGGCTGGGGGTCCGTGGCATTTTGCCGACTTGCCACCCTGTAGTTACGCCACTGAGGATTACCGTTAGGACTTTTAGGCCACCTGATGATGGACCGGCACAGAGCACGTCTAATGGACGAGAGAGGCATGAACTTGCGATTACGTTCGCGGATCGCCGTGCGATTTGCTGCGTTTATTGAACTGTTGTTTTGCACGATACCGGCGTAGTGACGGTTGTGATGTCGCGTTTCGTGCGGTGTGCGAGTAGCTGGCTTATTGAGAAGGAGGCATTTGGTAAGAGGCAGTGCCACACTGCATGCTTGCATGCAGACTAATTTGGCCGGCACGTTTGTAAGTAGCCGGTGGCCTGTGGAGATGGAAAGTAGGCAACGCATCTGCGGCTATGTAGATGTCTATGTGCGTCGGTAGTCATGAAAAGGGCTCCGACTGCTCGTTCGCTCCTTTATACATAATTATCAATCCTATAGGTTTGGTTAATCACCAAAAGGTTCCCAATATTAATTGGCTTCCTCGCATTATAAAAAAGTATCAAGAAAATTTAAATTTAAATTTACACGTTCGCCGCTTCTTAAAAGAAATGCTTTGTTAATGGGAGAAATTAATAGGCGTGAAAAAGAAGAAGAATAACGGAAAAACAAAAGTACCGGCATTTATCGCGCAGCGTGGTTATAAATGCTAATTCGCAAAAAGGAAAATATTTTCGCAATAAAAAAGCGTTGAAGTCTTACCAAAAACTATTAATTATCATAAACTCCAAATTACCGCCTTAGAACGTGAGATGATCGACAGGCGAGTGGTACAGCGCAGTTTAATAAACGACCGTTTTTATAGATACAATAGATCGCAGAACGACTAAGAGAACGAGTCCTATTTTTAGGAACTAACTGTCCTTATTACTAATAGGAACGAGCCAGCGATCAACGTGGCGATGGATGATAAGGAAAGCCGACCCAGAGTAACGGGACAAGGCGAGGACAAAGAAGAAGAAAGAAGAAGAACTGTGCTGTAGGGCAGATGTAAAAAGCAAAACTATTACTAGAGCCCAAGCCCAGCAATGCTGGCATGATTAGAGAAGCACGTTTTTCATTCACGCATTCACACAAAACCGACGTGTAGTGATGGTTATAATTGAGTATGTGTTATGAAAATTCAGATGATAAATAAATCCTCCATCAATAGAGGGAAAGGTAAAGGATGGCATCGCACATGCAACCATTATAAACTCTGTTCGACGATTGCATGTGGATATTGGTAGTTAGCAAGCGACAAAACATAACGATCAACACTCTATATAACAATAAAATAAAACTAAAACGTTATTGACTATGACGGGTTAGACCTGTTGGTATTGTGATATGTACTGTTGGGTTTTGCCGAAGAGCGTTTTTACCGCGTTTTTCCTATTCTGTCGATCAGAGCAATAACACTAAATAGGTACAGTTATAATATCAAACTGAGATGTTTTGTGAAGTAACGTACTTAATCTGCGGCGTCGATTAAACTAACCGTAACTGTTGTAGACTTATGTTGCCAATTAAAATTTATTATTTTATAGTTATTCCGTTATTCTACATATTTCATTATTACATCTTTATGTCGTTCTGCTTGAAATTCACTGCTCTTTACGAAGGTTTAGACTGCTCTCAACCCAGTAAGTTCCGTACTTTTTGCTTATTATTTTAATCGATTATTTCCATTGTAAGTTAAATCAAAAATTACTAGCACATTAAATATTTGTGCGTACTCATGAGCTGCTCCTTAATTTCTATCTTTTCCTAGACTTCAAACCTAATAATAAAAAAAAATTTATATGGATCTCTTCTTATTTCGCATCTGATTTAATTGTAAGCTAAAAACTACAATTAAATAAAAAGTAGCTAGATAGATACATGATATTACTGAACCACATCCGTATGTTCCACAATTGCTACCGTTACAGATTAAATCAAAAACGAGACTTTAAAATGTACCTCCAAGACAATAAAGCTCAAAAAACAGACACACTGAATATAAATTGTAATTCAACACAAAGTCTAGAAAATGCAAAGTACGTGCTTTATCTACCAGCCGAGATTTATTTAGGTAACCTAGAACTTTATCTAAAGTAAATAAGTTTTGACTTAACGAGGCATAAGCGAGATAGCGCTGACTTACCACCGCCTCCGGGAAAAAGTTATTTTATTACTTGATACGTATCAATTTAATATTCACCCTGATAACTGGCTTTCTCGTTTTCTAGCTTTTTGTTGCTCTTGTTTGATATAGACCTAGTCTTGTCTGTTATCTTCATACCGCATTAGAGGACGGGCATGATGTGTCGTCGTTGTTATTTATTGTTATTATCAGGTAGGTTTTTCGCAAGGAAAACGCGATTGCGCACTTTAGGAGTGGCCGTAGCTGAAGTGGAAGGGTGTATGGGGTTCGGCAGAGAAGCGTATTTTTTATAAAACGACTCTCTATTCGGAGCCATTGAAATGAAAGTATATTTATTCGAAATAGAATTATACAAATCTCTTTTTGAACGTCAACAATTATAGCTACCACCGGTTTAACCCAAGTCCTGCCCTGGGAAGAACCGACGACACAAACTCAGCGGCATGTTCATGACTACCGACGCCCATAGAGATCCGAATAGAGGATATTTACAATCATGAAACTAGATAAAGATTAGATCTACTTACAGTGGAGTAACTACAGGGCGGCAAGTCGGAAAAATGCCATGGGCCACCAGCCGGGCCTCCGGTCTGAGGAGAATTCCAACTCCCAGTAACATTAAAAAAAAAAGAAAAAAAAAATAGCTTCTATACGTTGGGGGCCCATCCGATGAATTTCCTCGAGCGATATACGCCACTGTCTACTTGCAATTGGTAAATGTGAAGATTCAAAAACGCTGCAACATCTTTTAAAGTTTCTGGGCCACATTGACCACACATGTATCCAACAGTGCTAATGGTGATATCGTGGAAACCGCCGTTGTTTGAATTGTATTACCGTACATGACGCTTGTAGTAAAACGCCTCAACTGCGTGAACGCCTCATAAATAATGCACCGACAGCACAAAGGCTAGGGAAGGTCTCAGGCATCACGCTTCCGACCAACGGACGGGTCCGATATGTCGGATGGATTTATCCGTTTGCAAAATATCTTTACGACGTCATCCATATCTCAAAATAAGATCACCGACACGATAAAGATCATAACATGATCAAAGGTATAGTTTACGATTTTATAAATAACATACAGACAAACATTGTTTTTTATATATTTATAAAGAAGTCCTAAGTCTGGACGGCGCGTGAAGCTAATGACGATATCGTCACTACATACTGTAAACCGTGCAATTTTATGTGCATTCTCTAAGGCGGAGTTGCACGTACCTAACCCGTAATATATGTGTGACATGCTAGCCAGTGCATTCATTCAGCTCGTCTTACCATAGTCACAGTAACACCATGGAGAAAGCTGCTGTTTATTATACGAGAATACTATAAAGAAAGAAGGAAAGTACTATCGCCAGCTGTGGTCGGCTTGAATAGCATTTTAATTTAAAGGAAATCAAGATCTATATATTTCTATAATTTGTAAAAGCCAGTCCAGGGCTGATTTGACATCTCATCAGAATTACCTGAAAGGGTAAAAATAGACAAGATAAAAATGTTAAAGATTTATGCCAACTTGTCTATATATCTATATATATAAAACTCAAATGTGACATAGCCAGCTATCAACGCACAGTCGAAACCACTGGACGGATCAAGCTGAAATATGACAGGTAGATGTTATGACGTAGGCATCCGCTAATAAAGGATTTTTAGAAATTCAACCCCTAAGGGGGTGAAATAGGGTGTTGAAGTTTATAGGGATTTCATATAAATTAACGAGGGTGAAACCGCGGGACACAGCTAGTTAGAAATAAAATTATGACACATAAATAGGTTTGGTTATAATACTATTCTTCGAGTCGAGGTCGAATCTTCGGGTCGGTATGAAAATCGGATGTAACGATGCAGTCTTAGACTTAGGCTCAGTGGGTTCATGAAAGAAGAAACTACCTAGTCTACAGACAGGATTATGTCTAAATGGTTATCTAAAAGTTCTAAAAGGTTTTTCTCCGATTGGACAGAATTCGAGCTTACTTGTCCAAGTTTGGATACATTTGTGCCCTTCAAAACCTGAAAAGCAATTATAAGACAATGTTAAACAGGAGCACCATTACCTCATACTCTCTTACTTATTGCTTAATTCTTAATACAAATATAATCAATGGCTCGGAAATAATTGCCAGTGTATGCTCAAGCCTCAAATGCACTGAAAATCAGAGTGGAGGCAATGGAATATGTAGATCCAAAATAGAATAGTGGGAAGACAACAGCCGTAGTCGACGTTGGTTGGATGACAGTAGCTCAGACCTAATAGGAACCCCCTCGACGGATCTCCACCTTGTCGTGGTGAGGGGGCTTAGTAGCCGTGGCTTGGACAACCACGGTGAACCAAGAGGGATCCCGGGTGGGGACGCGTCGAGTGGGCTTCGCTAGGCCCGCTCTGGATGCGTCCATTGGACGCATGCCGTCCATGGAGGTAGGGTCGCGGGAGGAGAGGTGTTTTGGTGTGTCGTTGCCGTGCACCCTATCTCCCGCGACCGAACGGG
>LUGF01005538.1:55424-68444 GCA_001625245.1 Calycopis cecrops
ATTGTTCCAAAATTGCATTGGTAAGAAAACCATGTATATACGGAATGTAGAGTTTTAGCCTTTTAGTTGAACACTGGCTTTAATAAACTTTACCGAAAGACGAAACGACGAATAAGAAGAAAGAAGAAGAATATAAAATGACTTAAATGTATCCTATGAAGACTCTTCTCTCTCTCTCTCTCTCTCTGCTTTTTCGTCGGAGAAATAAAAAGTTAAATGGTTAAATGCACCGCACTTTTATTGGTTTGGACACAGGTCTTTGACCTAGTATGAACCCCAGTCTCTTACTAGGATAAAGTATTAAAAATATATATTTAAAATTTAAGCATACCCTATCATAACTAAGTTATCTATGTAAGTACATCCTAGTTTAAGAGAGAAAATAAAGAATTTAATTATATTTATTGATGTAACGTTAGGTAGTATAATATTATAGGTTATCAAAATAAGTTAGGTTTAAAGATTTCGTAAATTTTACGCAAATGTCACATATGAAAGGAAAGTTGTAATTTTGATTAGTCTGGTGACCAGGGCCGCTTTATGCGACTGAAACGTCGAGAAAATGAAATGATTAAGTGGCCCACCAGACCGCCCTTTCATCGTACTAATATCACTTATTAAATTTCACATTTTATTGTCTCCGGTGATTGTGTTTTTAAAATTAATAAATCGAGACCGCGATCGAAGTGAAATTGTACGTGTTATTATAGTGATAGGCAACAGAAATAATAGGATAATAATATTAAATCAATTGCAAGCTTTCGAAAGCCATTGTGCATAATGCATTTAGACGAAAAGATCGAGTTCATTTATTTTGTGATCGTTATTTGATTAAGTTTTAATAGATTTTTAAAAAGATGAATAATTCGAGTGGTTTTAATACTTTAGAAAGAGGTTGTGCCATATTGCACATGCAGCCGAATTCGGCCGGTACGACCGGGGAGGTACCTCTTGCTTACACGAGAACGGCGCGGCGTAAAGTTAAAGTTAAGGCGTTTCTTGCGGAGAGTAAGTAACCGGTGGCCCATGGAGATGGGAGGAGAAAGGAGGGCAACGTGAATAGCCTTTATGCGGATGTCTATGGGCGTCAGTAAGCATGAAAATTCGCTCGTTTGCCTCCCTATATTTATTGCGAATTTTATGTGATTAAATGCGGTTGGTAAGTAGCCGGTGGCGCATGGAGGGGAGAGAAGGAAGGAGGACAACGCATCTGTATAATCCTCCATGCGGATATCTATGGGCGTCTAGACTTCCTTCCTCCATGAGCCACCAGCGGCTTACACTATGCATGAAAAGCGACAGCACAGCTGTCACTTCACGCCGGTTTCGTCTAAGCGAGAATTACCTCCCCGGTCGTGCAGGCAGTACCACTAATAAACCTCCTCAGCTCGCCTGTCCAGTAGTGGGACGTCCCAAACTAAGCTTTCCGGTACGCGGTCTTCATTCCAGATCTTTTGATGTAAAACTTCTTTACGCGCGCTTGACATGCGGAGTAAATTGAATGTGTGACGAGAGCGTTACGAAAAGTGTGATCGGGTGGGGGGGAAGTTGAGAGGGAGATATAAGTTAGTGAAGACAGAAAGAGAGTTACGTTTCTTATATTACTGTAGGAGCAAGAAAGAGCAGTGCACGCATTTTCTTTCTCTCTCCCTCTCATAGCCAATTATGTTTCGATTTAGTTTTACTTCATCCGTGTGGTCTAAAGCGCACACATTATTTTCTACCCCAGCAGCCATCAGTTTTTATTAGTGTATTATGTGCTCACTCCCACTTTAACTTGCTGATTCGGATGAAGAGCGTGTGAATTTCTTAAGTCTTTTCACAGTCGGAATCGAACCCACACCATTCGTGTCAAAGTAACGTAACACCAGTAACACCAGATCAAGTGACGTTTGGGAAAGGAATTAAGTTATGAAACACGAGTAAAAGCTTCCCATTTTGGAAGTCGAAAACGAAAATGAAAGTATATCGAGAGATTGACGTGTATCAAATTTAATACTTATCATTACATTGTTACGTGGAAATTATATATCTGATTATGTAAGTTTGTTCTTATAGCGTCGAGCAGAGATTTTTAGTAACTACCGAACATAGTTACTTAAATAATAATAATAAATTATACCATACTCAACCTAACTACCTGTTCTATGTTTGAGTTCACAAGGGCGTCTATGTATGTGGTCTCTAAAAGATAATTAAAAGATAATTAATTAATTAATTAGAAAAATAGTGTACAGACATTTATACACATTTTTATTAGATATGTAAGACTATTATTGTAAAAATATTTTTGGTATTTAAATTTGAAATATCATATAAGTACCTAGCTATCGCATTAGGCATAACCTGTAATTAAAGTTATTAAAAACTAAATATCATTTAACATGTTATGACATTGCACCTAACTCACTCGAACTATGACTAGAAACCGGCTCGTCACATCGAGCGCAAACAATGTGTTAAGGGCAGCGGACGGTCGAATACCTTGTTCCTCGGCTTATTAACAACTTACCGCTCGAATTACGTCGCAACCTTACATCTAATAATATAAAACATAAGTTGAAAAAACATTTTATAGAAAATACCTAATCACCTTGCTCCTATTTTTAAAGCCTAGTCTTCTAATATGAAATATTATGAAAATGTATCTTCATACAAATCATATATCATATAATTATGTATGTTGTATAAATGAAAAACCGAATTGTTACCAATCAGTACCTAATTAATATTACACGCCGTAATCACGTCTTGTGTAAATGTATAGCACATGTTTAAACCTTAGTGGTTTTTTGATGCTATTATGTATTTGTAAAATTTTATATTGTATCTTTTATGTTGATAATAAATTTAAAAAAAAAAAAAAAAAACTAAGAATTTTCAACACTTGCAAAATACACATAGAAACTTCATCAATAATTGTATCTTAAATATCAATGTGTCAAATGCATGGTAGTGTGTGAAAAGTTTTATATATTAAATTAAAGTATTTTATAAACATTGTTATTAAAATATATTAACGTTCTGCACTTCTCTTACACGTAAACTATAAGTGTGCCAAACTTCATACTCCTACGTCGTCATTATGTACTTTAAAAAAGAAAATAAAACTCGCAAAAGTACAGTGTAGTGTTTTCGACAATCGGCTATTATAACTATTACTATTCTCGGTATCGTATTTTTTTATTACATTAGGAATTACATTAGCAATCGTATAATAATCTGATAAATAACTTTGTAATGTAAAATCAATATTATTGTACAGTATTGCCAACTTAGTGGAATGAATTAGAAATTATAATATTCTGAAGGCGTTGCTATCAAGATTATTGAATGCCCATTCAGAAGTCAGGGCTTATAGGATATTGACATATTATTACAAATATCTTCCTGTGATAGACCTCTAGCAGCCGTAATAGAATTTTGTAGCGACAGCAAATAAGCAAATATTTTCGTCAATATGAGCTATGTTACGGCATGTATAAATTATTATTATTATTATAATTTTTTACACTTTACGCTTCACTTTACGCCGATCTTGTGTAAGGGAGATGTACCTCCCCGGTCGTGAAGGCTCAATTCGGCTGCATGCAAGCATGCAGTGTGGCACTACCTTTTACTAAAAAAAATATTGATGAGACTATAATATGAAATAAAAAAATATTATATTTCAAAGTATAGTATAAGTTATAATAATAATCAATGAAAATTAAATAATAACTAATAGTTTTGTTGGTATTTTAATTTATTGCCCCAATAGTTTGTAAAGGTATACTTAAATATAAGTAAACTCCAGTAGTACGACACTGGCCCACGCGGTTTTTGTATTATCCTCATTTTCTGCCTTCCCTTCATCTTCTGCACTAAAACATGCTTGACCCACTGTTGGTTTCCAACGTCTTGGCGTTTCTTCAGGATCGACAGTGACAACCATTATTGTATGATCCCATTGAATGGTACCTCGAGGAAGATCCGACAACTCCCTTGGGACCGCAACGAATTTAATCAGCTAAGCAAATCGGATGAGTAAGAAGAGATTTCAATTTCTACGCACAAAAGATAGATATATAGACACCAAGAGATATATTTATAAATATTACGTTGCTGACTCTCCTTTCTCCTTGAGTCATTAGCGTCTGTAACCACGGTACATTCGCACTCGAACTTGAGTAAATCAATTAAAGCCACATAAATGGTAGTATTTCAATGTCAAGGTGCGCTTTGTCTCTATCAAATACAAGGTTGATACAAGCGAGAGGCATCAAATTAAACCACATATACTATAAGTGCCTACAGTTAATCGAAACTTAACTTATTAAATATAAGTTTACAACAAGTGTACGAAAATACTATTTTCAAACAAGTTAAATAGCGAAATAACATAAACATGCTTTGTACCGTCTCGTACAGCGAACGGCAACCTCGTCCGGGGTGAATGACCCCGGCCGGTCATAGTCGGCGATCAGCTGCGATACAGCGTGTACGAAGTGAGAAAAAATTTTAAAAAATTCCTGTGGCTAATTTATTGCTCCAATTGATCTGATTTTTGGTGTGTAGTCTGAAAATAGTACACTAAATATGTGGTTTCATTTATTGCCTCTCGTTTGTATCAACCTTGTATATTAACCAGCTGCGGGGACACCCGTTGCTGTGGTAATACAAATATAGCGGTAATTTATCGAAATAAAATGTAGGTACAATTTAAGTGAAAAGTTACATATCTGTTTTTTTATGGTATAGGGGGGCAAACGTACAGTCAAAGCCATTTTCATGAAAACCGACGCCCATAGACATCCGCATAGTGGCTATACAGATGCGCTGCCTTTCTTTCTCCTCCCACCTCCATGGGCCACCGGCTACTTGCACACTACACGAAAGGTGACAGCAGAGCTGTCACTTTACGCCACTCTCGTGTAAGCGAAAGGTACCTCTCCGGTCGTGCCGGCCCAATTCGGCTGCATGCAAGGATGCAGTGTGGGGCACTACCTTTTACTGTTATATCTGTGCGAAATATCATCAAAATCAGTCTCGTATTTTGGGATATAAGCCAGAACAAGCATCGTGGGACGAGATTTCTACATAGTACTACCGGCGCCGGTTAAATTTAATGCACCCGCTACTCCTTTGCCGTACGTGTTGTAAAAAGTTTCTAAACCACAAATTTGAAACCGAAATTAGCATTTATTAAGTCTAATCACTACTTACACCGTTAGTAGGAACCTATTATTTAGTGGGCTCATCATTATAACAATTAGCAATCTTAATAATAACTTAGCGATCTTACTAATGATGTTAATTGGGAAATATACGAACAATTCAAAATTCATCTTTATATTTTAATCACGATATAAAAATAAAACAATTTTAACGAGTTTTATCGCGATTTATTTAATTATATAAAAGCCTGACGTTTCAGAAGCTTTTCCATGGTGGAATGAAATAAACCGCGATAAAATCCGTTAGGGTCAATTCACACCAAAAGCGCAGCGAAGGGCAGCGAAACGGAGCGCAGTTTATGTGTCATTTGTATTTCAACTTTATAATAATTTTTATAATACTTAGTATCGCATGACGAACTCTAGCGAGACGCGCGGATTCCAGCGACGGCGCGAGCAGTCGCTGGAATCCGCGCGGAAGTCGCGGGAATTCGATAATTAGTACTATAGTAATGAAAATAAAGTTTAAATTCATATGACACTGAGAGTGCGCTCCGCTTCGCTGCCCTTCGCCGCGCTTTTGGTGTGAATTGGCCCTTAAAGTTGTTTTAATTTAAGGGGTAATATTCGCGATAACTTAAGACATTCTGGTAATACTGTGATTTTATAATATAAAGATGATATGATGATGAAGATATTTGATTGTAACGATGCTTACTGTGATGATGATATGCTATGATTTTACGTCATTCTCTAAGACAAATGTCGTCTCTAAGTCAACCCTAATTCAAAATGATGTTAACCTTAAATCTGCCTCAATAATAACACTGGTAACGTCAGTCTAACCGACAATTCCTTCAGTTTTCTTTAAGATGCCATTTCTTGGTCTACCTAAAATGAAAATAATGTAAAGCCTAAAATCTACCTACCTAATCCTAAGTCTAGATTAGTCTTGTCAAATTCGAGAACTTAGTATTCAAACAGACACAAACTAAGACCAGGACCTTTTAGGAATAATCATCCGAATAAATCCTTCACATTTAGTCAATCGGACAATAACTCAGGTGATCTTTGAACTGAGAAATTATGTAAATTTGTTTGGCCTACGGGACTATTGTAAATATCCATGGTATTCCTGGCAACATATAATAATTGACCATAATTAAATCACCGTTGGCGAAGGCTGGATATAATTGAGCCTTAAATCAGTTGGAGCTTGTTCTATGCGACGTGCCTAGGAGACAAGTAGGTACAGTTAGCCATATTGTTTCTTACTTAACATGGCCAACAGATGTAGGAAGGGTTTTTTTTGGATGGACCTTTTACAGATGGCAGCATGTTTCAACACGGCCAAAATACTGTTTATCAGACTAGTTTTAGACATATAGGAGGGCAAACGAGCCGCCGGAGCCATTTTCATGACTACCGACGCCCACAAACATCCGCATAGAGGCTATACAGGTGCGCTGCCCTCCTTTCTCCTCCCACCTTCATGGGCCAACGGCTACTTACACACCGCACGAAACGCGACAGCACAGCTGTCACTTTACGCCAGTTTTGTGTAAGCGAGAGGCCGGCACGACCGAGGAGGTACCCTGGCAGTGCCGGCCCAATTCGACTGCATGCAAGCATGCAGTGTGGCACTACCTCTTACTAAAAGATTATTCTGTCTTCGGGTTTAAGTAGGAAGGGTTATGAGCGTGTCGTGTGTGTTTCGACTTTAATACTACGTGAAATTTGCATATACAGGAAAAAAACATTGATGAAAAAATAATAAAACAAGTTTAACGTATTTTATCGAGGTTTATTTAATGCCAAGCCCGACGTGATAATCTATACATATAATAAAACAGTAAAATTTTAGTGTCTGTACATTGAATATATTTACGAAAAACTAATTGGGGGCGATTTTAAAATAGTAACAGAACACTTTTCTATGATTTTTAATTTTTTTGTTTGTCTGTTTGTCCGTTTGTTCGGGCTAATCTCCGAAACTACTGGACGGATTTTCATGAAACTTTACATTAATATAGCTTTCATATCAGAATAAAATAATAAGTTAAAATTTTGAATAATTTTCAGAATAGTCCGAAATCCACGCGGGCGAAGCCGCGGTCGGAAGCTAGTAATTAAATAAACCGCGATAAAATCCGCCGAATTTGTCTTATTATAATGAGTAATATTCGCGTATACCTAAGATATTATTATGGGGTATTCAGATTTAAGTTGCAGGTTGTAGTTACAAATCTAACATATCCTAAAATGTGAAAGTTTGTATGTTTGTTTTTTACTCCTTCACGCTAAAACGGCTGAACCGATTTTCATGAAATTTGGCACACACATAGAGGGTTACTTAGATTAACACAGGATCCCAGGACACAGGATACAGGATTTTATCCCGAAAAAATGTTCCTACGGGATACCATGGGATGATTTTCCATTTTCCACGGAATCCAAATTTACGCGGGTGAAACCGCGGGGCACAGGTTGTTACAAATAAATTACACTACAATAGGCAAACGCAGTAGAAGGGGGAAGGCTCCGATTCGCATACAAGTTAAAAAGGGCCATCTAAGATGGTACGACCAATAAAAGAATACGTGGTAGAGGTATGATCAATAAAAAAAGCGATGAAACCATTCGATACGGAACTTATACTTGTTTGACACTTTTGCGTTTGTACACAATATATTGTAGTTACTTGGCTAGTCGTGTTAAACACGATAAAATATCAAAGGTACTAGACAGAACATATAGGTCTCCGGTCGGGGCAGCTGGATTCTCTTAACCTTCTACTACCTCCTACTTACCATCACTAAGTGCTACTCAAAATCAGATTTGTCTCCCTTGTGTCAGAACCTGGGTACGCCCATGTGTGCAGCATGGAAATACAGTATTACATTTCTAGCAGGTAAGAGGTAGTGCCACACTGCATGCTTGCAAGCAGTCGAATTGGGCCGGTACGACCGGGGAGGTACCTCTCGCTTACACGAGACTGGCGTAAAGTGACAGCTGTGCTGTCGCGTTTCGTGCGGTGTGTAAGTAGCCGGTGGCCCATGGAGGTGGGAGGAGAAAGGAAGGCAGCGCATCTGTATAGCCTCTATGCGGATGATTGTGGGCGTTGGTAGTCATGAAAATGGCTCCGGCTGCTCGTTTGCCCTCCTATATCATAAAAAAAAGCAGTGTTAGCGTAGCACACGAGAAGAAATGTACTTTTTATGTCACTACAGATATTTATCTGTCCCATATTTCATCAAAATCTCTTTAGTGACCATCAGTTTGAACTTAGTTAAAATAGTTTGATGGAAATGATACAGGAACGCTGTTATATTAGGGATATTACAGGACTACGCCTAGGAAGTATTCGAATGTCAATTGTTTTCATGTACAGTTCCATCAAATCAGCTGGAGATGTACCTAGTGATTGCGTTGATCAAACAAATCTCGATGCGCTTCCGTATTCGATGCATCGGATCATATCGAATCAGTGTATCGATTACACATCGATGTTATTGAATTGTTATTTCACAGAAGTACATTGTAACAGAATGAGACGGGCACGATATCTTTCGATAACATTATACCTGGCTATTAGCGTGAAAGAAGATAACTCTATGGATTATTAAAATCTGGAATATAAAAAATATGGATTACTTATAAGATTATTAAAAAAAAAATTGTGTAACTCGTAGAAAATCACTTGTCTTTTCATAAACAGTAAGATGTAATACCATTGTTGTTGATTTGGGTCTACAGAAAGACGCCTTAAAGTGATAAAATGCTTTTTTTTATTTCCAACAATTTTACAAACACTTTTTTTTACAGTTATAGTTCTCGTCAAACTCTGAAGTTTGATGACGAGCTGAGTTTCGTGTGACCATGAGTAGCCGGAAGCTCATTGGATAAGGTGGGGTGAAGGAGAGCAATGGACATAATCTGTTGGATGTTAAAGGGAGTCGATAGTCCCCGAATGACTTCTATTGGAGTCTGGTACAGTCTACATGATATCATTAGTTTAGATAGCTTAAACCAATTCCAAAACCGATATGATTTTGCATGTTATAAAAAGACAAGTAAAGATATAGGCATCATCATTGCTTCTAGTCTATAAATAAATAAATACCTTCGCTTTACGTAGTATTAACAAGGCATGTAGAAATAAGTCTAAATACCTGTGGGTACAGGCTGTTTCAATTATGATATCATATAACTATCTCCGATCATCGAGTTATCTATATCGATTAATCGGCAAAGTAACATCGATAATTGCAATAATTAAGCAATAATGTTTTGTGACAACATTTCTCAAGTGTTATTTTTTTCAGATAAAAAGGAGAGTCAACGTAGAAAGCTGCCCACGCCTGTTTGAAGGTAAAAAGCTCAAATGTTTATAGAAATGAAAGTATAAGTTCCTGCATTCATATGAAGTCTGTGTCAGGGCTTGTTTCTCTTTTATTTTAAAATGACTTGATGACTACAGACTACGAGAAATATATGCATAATAGCAGGAGATGTTTCACATGAAACGGAATCATATCAAAAACCTAGTGGACGCAACTTCGTTTACGTCATAGGTTCCCAAACTTTTTCGTCTAACGCCCACTTTGAAAATCAGTTACTTCGTATCGCCGCCTTATTAGTATTACACCTTGATATTCAAAGACAATTATGTCGTTTCTGGCCCCTTACCGCCCCCCTCTGAGCATCTAGTGCTCACAAGGGGGCGTTATCGTCCACTTTGGGAAAGACTGGTTTACGTGAAACTGTTTTATTACCGCTGTCGCTTAAAAACGAGTCTTTAACCTTCCTCGCTAAATGGACTAACTAACACTAACACTTAAAGAATTTTTCAAATCGGCCCAGTAGTTGCAGGTATTAGAGCGTTTAGAAACGCAAACTCTTCAGCTTGATATTATTAGTACCTATAGGTTGTGCAGACTCACTTCTTGTCTATGGAAGGAGTCAATCTGTAGTCTTTTTTAGTTTTAAATGATTAAAAAAGACATGTTGTAAGTGGATTAGATTTTAAATAATAATACACATATCAAAATTATGAAAAATATGAATTTTAATACCGTTCAGATTTAGTTTCCGTTCCTACCTAATTTATTAAAGTATATTACATTAACTGTTTTTAGTAGTAGTTAGGTAGATATTCTTTCAGCCTTTTGTATATTAAAAGATCAATATTCTTATCAAAAAGCTTTAATGTTTTTACATGGCTCGATCGGGCATAGATACGGGTGCCGGTGCCTATATCGGGGCTGTCAGATATTATAAAATATACCTCTGATAACCAATATCGGCGCCGACAATGTGAAAGGCGAGTGCGTATTTCATATATTTTACTCAGCCCGATATTGGCATCGGCGCCTACTAATATCTCAACGAACAATGTGAAAACGCACAACTGCAAATATTGATACATCAAACTGATAAGCAAATAAGAGTTTATTAACCTATCGACGTACTATATCAAACATGGTTTCCCGCTGAACATATCTCTAAAATTCTAAATATTTTATCATCCGACATAAACTTAATCAAATCAAGGCCCTTATGCATTAATAATAAGAATAAATATAATAATGGCCTGCTAGCCAAATTTCGGTTAGGGCGAGTCGAGCCACAAGACACAAGTGAACTCTCCATGGCCTCATTCCCTTATTCCGAAGGGACGACAATGCGACGCGACCAGAACAATTAATACAGGACCGAGGACCTAAGGTACTCTTCGAGGTATATTGTAACTGGAGTGTATGGAACATCACCAATTTCCGAAAACGGATTGTTATTATAAATTGAAAAATCACAATAACACTTTTTGTTTGAACCGACTCAGGAAGCGAATCCGGGATCTTACGTCTGAGATTAAACATACCCACGATTAAATCATAGATTAAGAGAGAATGGAATAGTATAGAAGACATATTTTAAGACATTAAACCACTGAGCTACACCATGGCTTGTACTTTCACTAGTACTTTTAGTAATGGTTTCCAGTAAAACCATTAATCAAGCCGCGATACAGAGATAGCTGTTACAGTTAGAGATTTCCTGACCTCACACGGTGTGCGGATCCTTATCATAATTACTGTGAAAAATACACTTCGTCGAATTACGAAAAACAAGTGAGAATTGTGAGAAGATCAACAGTTAATCTATCGCTATCATCAGCTTTAATCCGGTTTTAGGCATTTAATTGTCAGAAGTGCAGATACTCTGATATTCTTTAAGCCACTCCAGTCACTATTTGAACATCATATCTTTATAAATAAAAATTAATGTTTGTCTGTTTGTTCTTTATAGAATCATGAATAGAATCAATGATCATGTGATGATCTTTAGCAAAGTTGTTGTGTATATAATAGTAATAGATAAATAGTTGGTTTTTGCCTTTATTAAGGTATTTATGTGTGTGTATTATAACATTATTTAACAAATACATATCATCAAACTACATCATAATATAAGCTTAGGATATCCATGAGCTTTCACTTGATACAGAGTGTACGAGTATATTTGATTTATTCAGTCTTTCATTACTTTTAAAGATAATACTATTTTTACCATCGAAATACTAGAAAACATTTTTACTTACCATTGAATCGAATCGAATTTCACAACAGTGTGTTGGTTATAACGGTTCTCGAATGGCGGCCTCGCACCGGAAGACGAAGTGTTGGACGACCTCCAACCTGGTGGACCGACGACTTGGTGAAGGTGGCGGGGAGCCGCTGAAGTGGCTCGTGACCGTGACCTTTGGCGCTCTATGGGGGAGGCCGTGTCCACCGATGGACGTACTGATGATGATGACGATGATGACGGTGATGGTGATGATGATGTAACGCAATAATAGATAAGTAACTTAAATGATTAACAAACATTAGGTCATTTATATAACAAGGTCCTTCCCTACCTTGGTTAGGGATTGGTATTTTACCATTAGCACCATCATAAATCCATATAAAAAAACAGTCTCTCTCGCATAGAATAGAATAGAATAGAATAGAATAAAAATAAATTTATTCAATGCTCCATAAAACAACGAGACAAAATGCGGCACAAAATATAATACAAATAAAAAAAAAATACTTCTTAAACAAAAAAAAAAGAACATTTTAAATCCTTGGTACATATTATAGGAGATTACAATCCTTATGATGCGGAAGAAACAATGGACTAATAACCAGAAACAGAATAACAAATGCTGCCAATGTGTAAAGATGATTGTACCTGTCTCATGGACGAGGTATTTACACACATTTGTATTTCCATTTGAGTAAATTACTGTTCCGGTACGGAATTGTCTAGACATGTTAGTGACGTCTATGAACAGAATAATTATAACATACCATTATGGTAAAATTTTCCATAGATGCATAGGATTTTGCGCGTGCTGTGCGTTGTATTCCATCGCTTAATCTAATTTGTAACAAAGTAATATGGAAAAGAAGTAATGTATCAGATATTAAATAAATAAATATCTGTGTACTTTACACACCACGTTAGCCAACCCCCTTGTTAAGTACCGAAGGGCTTGTGTTACGGGTACTAGACAACGGAAATTATTTAACATGTTTTATACATTTAAGAAATTTTGTATACTTAAGATTTTTATTATAGAAATACATATAGATAAACATCCATTACCAAGGCGGGGCTCGAACCCGCGATCCCTGGCGCAACATGCTCCACTTATCCGAGCCCCGTACCACTGCGCCAGCCTGGTAAGGTCGTCATATGATATTACGTAAAGATTACGCTCATTTTCTGGCCAAGATAATAATAGCATAACCTATTAATCTTAATAATCCGGTTTGCCTCCTCCCAGACTAGCTGGGAAAGAAGGGGGGGGGGGGGG
>LUGF01005538.1:84662-101841 GCA_001625245.1 Calycopis cecrops
CCCCAACAAAATTGCTGACATAATACTTAAACGGCCCCTTATCATTATCGTCTTCATTTTTTATAGTATAAGGGGGCACACAAGCAGTCGGTGCCTTCTGGTGATACGGACGCACATAGGCATAAGCTTAAAGGTCCACCCCTCTCTTACCGCTTCCCCTCAAAGCTTCCTACCTTTCCGGCCATGCCAGTCTAATTCGGCTGCAATGCAGCAAGCTCTTACCTCTTTGTCATAATCATCAGCTTCTAAGTATATAGATGGCTCTTTTAGTGAACGCTAAGAGCTATATGGATATATGGCAGATTAGTAAAATTTGCATCAAAATCGATTCAGTAATTTTTACGCGATGTGCGGTCAAACAAAGAGATAATAAACCCGTTTTAATATAGATCACCTTCTTATTTTTTCTTATCTTTGAACTTCTTATGTCCACACAGGTCCAAGAGCAGGGTTTCTTAAACTTTTTCAAGTCACGGACCCCAGAATTTAAAACCTCCGTGGATCCCCGTCAAAGAATATTTTAGGAGTATTATATTAAAAACCACTGTATGTACTCAAGAATGTTAAGGTTTACCTGAGCTACTGCGGCCACCTGACAATACGCCACGGACCGTGGACGGCGCTTTAAGAAATCCTGCCCTAGAGGGCTATAGTGCTTGCGCCATCTAAAGGCAATATATTGTAGAACTGGTTGAACAATTGAGTTATGTGCCATGTCCTCACTACGTATTCAAATACCATTAATACTGCTCTGTATACTTTAAGGTAATAAATCATTTCAATTAACATTCATTTTAAGAATTATGTTCAAGGGTTTTTAGGGTTCAGTACGTATAGGAGATAAACCTTTCTTAATAAAGATGAAAACAAAAAAACTTCGTGTATATGTACTGTACTGGAGTTTATTTATTACACTGCACATGATGCTCGAGTGAAAGGTGCTCAAGAGACGTAAGCGACCTAAGCGATGTGAAGCGTTACTCAGCGTCACTGTTTCACATAATTTTAATACTGTAGTGAAGTAAAATTCCTTCTCGACTTGGAGAGTACCTAAGGTAATGAATGCGTGACGAGTCCGTTACGAAAAGTGTGATCGGGCGCGGCGAAAGGAAGTAGAGAGTCAGATTTAAGTTAGAGAAAACAGAAAGAGAGAGTTACGTTTCTTATATTACTGTAAGAGCAACAGCATTATAGGACTTCGCGCCGAAATTCCAAATTCCACCGTCACAACCTAGATCCTCCGAAGTCCTCTACTGTGCGCTATAAGCGCAATTTCATCCCGCGCACCATTTCGATTTGGAATCAGCTGCCCCCCTCGGTATTTCTGGACCGACACGACCTAGGGATCTTCAAGAAAAGAGCTTATTCTTTCCTCAAAGGTCGGCAACGCATCTGTTAGACCTCTAGTGTTGCGTATGTCTGTGGGCGTCGGTGATCACTTTACATCAGGTTACCCAACTGCTCGTTTGCCTCCTATGCTATAAAAAAAAACAAAAACCAGTGCACGCGCACTTTTTCTTTCTCTCTCTCATAGCCACTTATGTTTCGTATACGAAGTTTTACTTCAGTCGTGTGCTCTAAAGCGCACACATTTTTTATACCATGGGTCTTAATGTCAGAGCTGAAGGAATAGGCCAACATGTCTGTATAACAATTAATGTCGTCCCAGCCGATTTCGGCTACGGCGGCCGTCTGTATAGACGAGCCATCTGCGCAGGACATATTATAGTGCACAAGTGTGCGCGCAGACACAAGTGCACTCTCTATTCCCTCACTCTCATATTCCGATGGGACGGCAATCCGACACGACCGGAGAGAAATCAGGCGCAGGACCGACGGCTTCACGTGCTCTCCGAGGCACGGGGGTGTAACACCGCCAAACTTCCTGACTCCGGACTGTTATTAGAAATTGAAACATCCCAATAACAATTTTTGGTCCGACCCGGGATTCGAACCCAGGACCTCATGTCTGTGGTTGAACACGCTTACCACTAGACCACGAGGCAGTCTGCATGACAATTATGACTATGGTGATCTCAAAAGGGTCATACTGTTCATTTGGCCCCATAAACTATAAAAAAAATACTTGCCCTGTCCATGAAACGTATATTTACAAGTTACTAGCTATGCACCGCGGCTTAGCCCGCGTCACATACTAAATGAACTTCACTCCCTTAGGTTTGAAATTTAAAAAAAATCTATCTCAGAACTTCGTGAGCTCGTGCACAATGACTTTATTAAAGATCATTACATAATCAAATACTTAGATTACGATTTTATAAAGGACATAATATTGACAATAATTTTCATATATACCTATAGATTATTAGGAAAAGTGTGTGTCACGTTCTATCTATAAAAATACAGAATTTCAAAAAATCAACATAAATTTCCAGCTTGGCTATTATTGCTTTTTTTATACCATGCCAGTAGCTATCATGATAAGTAATGGCATGTGCATACAAAGTAAAGTGCACCATAAACATACAGTTAAGATGTCTCCAGATAGGCTTACTGCGCCAATTAATATCTAGATTTAAATAACTAGTCGGGACTCTGTAAACATGGCTGGACACCTGGAATCACAAAGGCGGTATAAGAATTTGCTGTAAAATGGCCAGAAGGCTTACAACAGGCTTAGCGACTTCTAGAAGTATTCGAAAGCAGGGATCAGTTAAAATGTTTAGGTGACTAAGTTTTGAAGATGCTAGGATGACGTAGTATAATCACCGTGTTATTCATTGGTCTACGAACTATTAATGCTGTTATTACATGTCTTTGGGCTTTTTTTTATAGTATAAGAGGGCAAAAGAGCAGTCGGAGCCACTTTCATGACCACCTATGCCCATAGACGTAGGTATAGATAGAGATCACGGAAAGAGAACAACGCATCTGGCGTTGCTCTCTTTCTTCCTCCCCACTACATAGGCCACCGGCTACTGACATACCACACGAAACGCGGCAGCATAGCTGTCACTTTAGGCGAGCATATTGAATACCAGAGGACCTCCTCGGCCCAATTCGGCTACATGTATGCACTTAGCGTAGCACAAAGGACGAAAACGGACACAAGGTTATGATAATGATAAATAATATAGATTAAAAAATGCTTTAATCTCTTCCCCCTTATTAATAAACATAGAATAACTTTATTCTAGCATTAACCTAGTAATAAACTGACATCTGTCAAACTCCATACTGTTTATGTGTTTTTTAAAATGGAATTTGTTATTTGACAGATGTTAGTTTATTACTAAGTTAATGCTTGAATAAAATTATTCTATGTTTATTAATAAGGGGGCTTAAGTTTTCGAGGGAACTAAAATAGCGGCAATAATTCTTCATTTAAACATAGACAAGGTTCTATATTTGAATTATCAGCGCCACAGCTAATATATTAAATGGAACAAATATAGAATACGTTTATTGATAAGTGTATTAATTATTACAGCAATTACTTCGATTATATCTATCCCAGCCGTGCACGTGACTGGCACATGTAATATCTATCGAGCCAGGTCATATCTGTGTAGCTGGCGTCTATGACGTCATGTAGGCGCTATGGTATAATACTGTGATCTAGGAATACGTATACTTTGACCACATCTATACTAATATATAAAGCTGAAAAGTTTGTATATTTGAACGCGCTAATCTCTGGAATTACAGGTCCGATTTGAAAAGTTCTTTCAGTATTAGTTAGTCCATTCAGCGAGGAAGGCTATAGACTACTTTTTAACCAACTGCGGTAAAAAAGCGCATTCACGTAAACGAAGTTGCGGGCGGCCGCTAGTATACAATACTGAGTCGAATCAAGTTAAATTGGGATTTTAGAATTTCGAATAAAAGTTCGCGTTCGGAAAGTTGGCGGTGGTTCGCTTTTGTCGCTGGAATATCAGTTGGTCCTAGTTTCTTTCCGATCGTGGTTTACCATTCCATCAGAATAGGAGAATAGAAAGTGCACTCGTGTCATACACTTCTGTACATCTCTCTACATCTCTCTATAGTCTACACCAAGGTGATATTTTGACCAAGTTGTATCCTACCTATAAAGAATCATATACAGAATTGGAATTACTTCCTACTCCTCCTACTTTCTTCTGATTAAATTCGTTGCGGGTCCCAAGACAGATTTAGCTTTTCCCTCGGGCTCCCTGCGATCATATCAAAGGGTCAAGTGTGGTTGCCGCTGTCGATCCTGGCGACACAGGAGTAGCAGCGGTGGGAACGAGTGGTGGGCCAAAGCCCGAAAAAAAGATATCTTCTTCAGCCGGAAGACGTCCACTGCTGGACATAGGCCTCCCCCAAAGAGCGCCAAAGGTCACGGTCACGAGCCACTTGCATCCAGCGACTCCCCGCCACCTTAACCAAGTCGTCAGTCCACCGGGTTGGAGGCCGTCCAACCCTCCGTCTTCCGGTGCGAGGCCGCCACTCGAGAACCTTTCCTCCCCAGCGGTTATCGGTTCTCCTAGCAATGTGGCCTGCCCATTGCCACTTCAGCTTGCTGACTCTCAGAGCTATGTCGGTTACTCTGGTTCTCTTGCGGATTTCCGAATTGCGGACCATATCTCGCAGAGAAATTCCAAGCATAGCTCTTTCCATAGCACGCTGAGTGACTCTGAGCCTATTTAAGAGGCCCACATTTAGCGGCCAAGTCTCGGTGCCATATGTCATCACTGGCAACACACACTGGTCTGGACACTGGAAAAAAAGATATACAGAATCATAACTTTAAATCTTAGACATTGTCAACTCTAGTCGTTGTCAGGGTTTTAAATTCAGATTTTCAATATTGTATCGATGCTACCTATCAAATATACGCAGAAAATTTCACAAAAACCTATCGATGCGTTACGGAGTTCAACGACATTTTGATTTATAAAAAAATGCATTGGACGTTTCATAAGGCGGGATGACGATAAGTCATGTCAAAGGATAGATGAGACAAAAGATATTCTGATTTGTGTCCACCTCCAGCTTTGGGATCTCCGAGAATTCACGCTAAGAAAAAAATTGCAACAATGCATTTCGGCTCTATCTGCGCATCAAAATCTTATACTCGGTTTAAAGTTTGACAAACACAGAGATCGATTTATTGTGTGTTCCTTTTTTATAATTTATACTAGCTGCGCCCCGCGGTTTCACCCGCATAAATTACGATCCCGTGGAAAATCATCCCATGGCATCACATATGAACATTTTTTCGGGATAAAAACTATCCTGTGTTATTCCATGTTACTCTCTATGTGTGTGCCAAATTTCATGAAAATCGGTTCAGCAGTACAAACAAACAAATAAGCAAACAAATATACAAACTTTCGCATTTATAATATGAATAGTATTTAAAAGTAAATGAGATTTGGAAATGTCCGAAAATGCATCGAATATTTTTTGTGTCTGTAATGTATTTAATGTCATTGAAGAGTTTTAAACATCAATCGCCCAACCTTTCTTTAGGGTATAGGGGGGCAAACAAGCAGTTGGAGAGCATAGAGGCTATACTTTCTCCTCCCTCATGAGACGCGACAGCACAGCTGTCACTCTGCCGGTGTCGTGTAAGCGAGAGGTACCTCCCCGGCAGTGCCGGCCCGATTCGGCTGCATGCAAGCATGCAGTGTGGCACTACTTCTTACCACCTATCTCAATTTCTTAACATAGTACACACGGATGTCTGTGGTCTAAGTAATATTAACAGGTCAGGTTGCATCGTCGTTGCACAATGGCATATCCTGACCCTAAATTAATGATTGTGTATTTTGTTTCTTAAAAAAAACTGTGCAATTTTGACCTAAATAAAACGATGACACCGAAATTTTGTACCATTATCACTACTGTGTAAAACTTTAATTACCTTATCCGTATCTTGTAGGGATGGACAGGCACAATGTTAATATCTTTGAATAGTTTTATAACGTAAATAAATATATTGGTTAAACATGTAAATGATGTTTATGAAGATAACACTGACTTAGGAATCACATATTTATACTTACTATATTTCATAATACCATTAACTAGTATTATAATAATAAAACCGAGCATCTACTGCATCCCAAAATAGAACATCTTAGTCAGATAACAAAATCATAAAATATATTTAGCGAAGATCATAAAATAAAATATTTAATCGTTTTCATACTTTTAATAAATTAAACGCTTCCATAAACGGCAGTGTTAAAAAAATAACCGCTCATTGGACATAAATATGTAGAACTATTAATTTAACAAGTGTTTATACGTGTAAATTATATGCGGCAAAAACGCCAGGGTAAAGACCGGCCTTGGCTGCATGCTATGTGATCTTGGGGTCAGCTACGGGTATTCACTTGAAAATTAAAAAAAAAATCCGATTATTTGTGAATTATTCAGAAGCACTAAGCGTTTAACTATAGAAGTATAACAAAAATGGTAGTTGATGGTGACGTATTTGATTAAATCAATAAATATGAAAATTCCCACTATTGAGTAGGCATGGTCTGTACTCTGTGGCACTATGGGCAAACTGCTGGGGACACGTCCTGTAGGGTGGTTGTTAGTAGATCATCAAATTGCATTGCGCTATCCGAACACCGTCTCAAAATTACCAGTTAGTTTTTAAACTACAAAAGAAGAACTGTCGGAATACAAAATTATCTTTCATGACTCATTATTTTTCCATCGTAATTGAATTACGCAGAATATTATATACTTTACTTCAAATTTCAAAGCTTAGAGATCCTACTAAACTACCTACACCTAGTTATTAAGATTTCTGTGGGCAAAACAAGTATACCACTGGGTAATTCAATATCACGGAAAATAGGTTACAGAATATAATACTGTATAAGTTTATGGATAGCTCAGTAGTTTAACAATTTCGCCACTAACGAGCCCTATTCGAGGCTATTCGGTCCCTTTTTACCCTTTCATTATGGAGCCGTAGAAAGCAATTACAGGTAACCTGTAACTTCAGTTTAGTGCGCGGAAACTGCTCGTCAAAATTAACAACAGCGACCATTTTGTTCTGATGACGTTCATAACTAGATGACTATATTTTATTGCTCGGATTTCCTGCGTAAAACTTATGACTGCAGCCTTCCTATTTATAGGTGCTCCTTGTTTTGTTTCATATAGAACTTCTTTGTTCACTCGACTGCGACAGAAGATATTGACACTGCTTGTCCGTATGTAGGTACGTCTAAGTATGCAAGCAGATTTTTTTATTGTCTGCTACTGTCTGACCAGCTTCTCGGGTTTTAAAGCCCGTATTTTGTAATTTATCACGTAACTGATTTGAGATAAGTTCATATTGAATCCGTTTAGCCTTTAGGAGTAATTAAGCAATAGCCTAGCTTATTTTTATGCAGAAACTTCAAGATGGGATCAGCTAGCTGATGCTATCTAGAAAAGTTCAAACGCCTGGAAGATTCCTTAATAAAATGCCAATAAAAAAAACTTAGATTTCGCATTGATAACGTACGGGTAAAGTAACGTATTATAAAAGAAAAATGAGCATAATAACGCCTTTGTTCGGCCCAATTATTGCTTCAGTCAGCGTATTCAGCTGTCAGTATCACACTTACATTTTGTACTTTTTAGAACTGTATACAATGTAATGCAAGTGCCTGATGGAGGCCGCCAGATGGCGCCATTTTAAACTACAGATAACTTTTTGTTTGACGCCTCGTCTCGCCGATCGACAGCACATTCGAGAACATAGTTTATTATTTATATTGGTACTAGAAAAAGATTAAGAGTTACTAGAGTAATATGAATAACACTCGTATCTCGCCACCTCTTCCCATAATTTCAACCATAAAATATTAAGATACAAGTGCGCTGTATTTTCTCTTTTAGATTTAGACAATAGAGGTCTATTACACTACACTATCTATCGGACTATTACACTATCGGAGAGAAACCAGTAGACGTTACGAGTTACGACCGACGTCGTAGCGTGTTTTCCTAGGGGGATGCCCTCACTGCCAAGTCTCTGTTCAAAAAAAAAAACTCGAGACTAGAAGACCTGTGATTGAATACATACTCAAGGTCACGAAGCAGTATTACCACGATAAGAAGAACGTGGCAGAGAGCTCACAGGGAATTTTTATCAAGCGGGAATGAAATAGAATGCCGATCAACTCTCCTTTTCCGAGGCTAGGTAAATTAAGATTGCCTTCTCATACATTGCTATCAGATCGACACTAGCAAATAATAATCCCGCCACTTTCGTTATATGCCATTATTCTTATTTTATGTCAAATGACTAATCTTTATTAAATTACCATTTTTATGCTAGACTAGCTGCGCCCCGTGGTTTCACCCGCGTAAATTTCGATATCGTGGAAAATCATCCATAGGAACATTTTTTCGGGATAAGAACTACCCTATGTGTTAATCTAAGTTACCCTCTGTGTGCGCCAAATTTCGTGAAAATCGATATATAAGATATTATGTAATATATAATAAGATAATAAGATTGTCAGATATAGTTACAGTACAGTTATCATATCATGTATAGTCAGTTCTTTTGCATACCTAATTAGTTAATAGACGCATAAAATAAAAAATTACATAGTGACCATATAACGGGATGATCATTGCTGGAGTTGAGATGAGGGTGCGAAATTAAACATGACCGAAATGGAGATCATGCTCTTGATACATAACTCATAATAATTTAACTGTAACTAAAAACTGAGTTTCTCTAAACTATCAAACAATATTTCTTAGTCATCATTTCTTCTTTTAACATCTGCATTTGTCAATATTACTTATCGATCGCCATAATTTTCAATAAACCCGCGATCATAAACAAAGACGGCGTTTTGTAAAAACTGACGTTATAGCATAAAAATAGTTCACATGACATTTTTATTCGGCGTAATGTCGTGAGCGACGGTAAGTGGTCGGTAATGTTGCGGTAATGTCGGATATTAGTCACAATGTAATCTCCTAGCCGCATGTAGTCACAATGAAAATCAATATCGACATATCATAAATCGACCGCATATGCATATAAGGATAATCGCAGACTTACTGCAATATTGACTTTTTTCTTGGTATGACTTACGCATAGGTATTTCACAGTCTGAGTATAAATTGTTAGCGTTATTTTATTATGTTTTTTCCTTATCGTGTTTTTTTATTTTTATGGGCTTTACAATAACATTTCTGGGCTATTTTACTAACGTTAGCTATGTTAAACATCTGTCGTATAGAACTTAACATAATATTACAAAGTGCTGTTTTATTTAGTTTTATTTTGATGAGACGATTGACTAACATTTTCTTATTTCAGTAGTATTCAAATATCGGACTGGTAGAAATTAAGGAAATAAAATACCTTCAACATTTATATACACGTACAATTTAATGGTGCCATCGTTGGAATATCTTCATAATATTTTACTTTTTTCCTTCTTGTCAAAATAAAGCCAGTGTTATATATCAATACAAGAACAAAAAACATATAACAAAAAATATATCATACTTAAAAGTGTTCGATCGTCCTAAGAGCCGATATGATGTGACAATGTTAGCTAACATGAGATGGGCAAAAAAATGCAAAACTATCTACCGAGAACCGGTCGATTAAAAAAAAGACTCAATCTCAAGTTTGTGCGCAGCTGTCATCGTATGAACTCGAATGAAAATTAATAATCGACATAAAATGCCGTTGAAAAACAACGTCACAGTTTATGGAATATGGCTTTGCGTCTTATGTCGTTTTTCCAATAAAATGTCACGTTATCTAGTTATGTAGTATATTGGGGAAAACGAGCAGTCGGAGCCATCTTCATGACTACCCGTAGACATTCACACAGAGGCTTTATAGATCCGTTGCCCTCCATCCCCACCTACATGGGCCACCGGCTACTTAGACGTTGCACGAAACGCGACAGCCCAACTCAGCTGTATGCATGCATGCAGTGTGGCACTACCTCTTCTATATATGTAATCTTAGTAGGTACCTATGTATTACATGTAGTAATTATTACTGGTCAAAAGATGAGTTTAGATTCTGATTTGATGCGTAAGAGCTGAAGGAATCTAAATGGTTCGTGCAAGAATCGGACAACAGAAAAACTAAAAAAAATGCTTTTACCTAAGTCGTTTTTATAATAACGTGTGCTAAGACAGCGAAAATTCATTAAGGACCCCTGAGTTGAGGTGCTCTTAGTTTAGTCTCTCCCCCAAGCTTGTTCGGTATGGGTAGCCCTGTGCGGCATAGCCTTGATGATCTTTGGACGTTTAAGAGAATGAGTAATTAAACAAGAGTTGTCTTAAATCATTCAGCATAAAAAAACTAAAGGACCCTCCTTTAAGATAAACTTTTACATGAGGTAGTGCCATGCTGCGTTGTAACTGAATTGGGTAGGCACGAGGTTACCTGTCGTTCTCCTGGTACCTCAAATTCACGATCACGATACTGCGGTTATCGTGCGGCCTGTAGTTTCCAGTGGCCTACAAGAAGATAGAAGAGAAGGCAGAAAATACATCTGCATAACAAATATGCATTTGCAGAACTTTTTTTTTTATAACAGATAGGCTTGCGGTTGGCTATTGACTCACCTGGTGGAAAGTGTAGCCTTGGCCGACGATGGAGCACGCTTGCCTAGAAAGTACCTATTCACCCTCGATTTGAAGATTCCCAGGTTGCAGGTATCAGGGAATACATACGCTGGTAGAGTGTTCCACACTTTGGCTGTACGTATGATAAATGTGGATGCAAACCTCTTTGTACGTATTGGTGGAATCTCAACCATGTAGCGATGTCTGTGCTCAGAGCGTCTACTTGCCCTATTGTAGAAAGGTGCGAGTGGAATAAGTTCGTGAAGTTGGGAAGCACACTCTCCGAAATGTATCTTGTAAAAGATCGATAGGGTGGCCACTGTTCTGCGATGCTCTAGGCCAGTGATTCTAAACCTTTTTTTTGTTGCGGCACATGTTTAACGATTTCAAAAATTGGCGGCACACAAAGAATAAGATAAAAAATATTTACATACTACAACACACTGCATAAATAGTTTATGACAAAAATTTTAAATATACTAAATACTACAATAATAACTTTTTAAAAATGTTTCTTTTTAAATGATATAATTTAATAATATTATCATGAATATAGGTATATTTGCAAAATTTGGCGGCACACTTTTGAAATTCGGCGGCACACAAAAGTGCACAATGGTTGAGAATCACTGCTCTAGGCCCTGCTCGTTTGCCACGATGACGTAAGTTAAACCCATCCAGGTAGAGTCATCACTTAGGTCATCAAGAATTCTACGCATATCCTACACAAGTAAATTGGCTAACTAAACATGTAAGACGTTTTACGGTCCAATTATAGCCAGTAATATAAAATTTATGGGCGCTAATATTGATGCTGCGGGTACGCGTGATTATTGCAACTAGTGCTGTTTATTAAACGGCATGAGATAAATATTAAATAGATTATGTCAGGAATATTGCGCGTATACATAGAATATTGTGAAAATAACATGTAGGTATCTCCTAACGGGCCAGTATTAAAAATAAAAGCTTATTGAACGTAAATCTTTAATTAATATGATTTCTAAAGACATTGTGTAGTGAAATAGTTTGTAAATAATCAATTTTTTATATTAAAATCTATTTTTTAAAATATTTATTTTTATTTATAAATCCAATTTTCGGCAGATGGCGCCACTGTCATTCCAATGAATTTTATATATTGCTATGATAGTACATGCTGACGTATCTGTTGCTGGCGTAGCAACGCGCGATACAGCTAGTCAGAAATAAAAACAAAAAATTGTATAAGTTCCTAATACTGATAATAAGATCACTGATAAACATTCTGGAGTGGTTTTTGAAAACATGGAAAATAGCCCAGTTGCATGAGAATTATGTAAAAGCCCTGGATGCTCGAGTGGGGGATCTGAGATCCTGTATGTATCCTAATCAAAAAAGATTATTTTAACTCAGTCTTTCTAGTATTATTTGCTACAATTCGGTTCCATAGTGACAACACTGAAAACGTTTAAGAAAGTAACCACTTTGTTACCTCTATTCTAAAATATTCTCTCTCTCTTTTCAGATAATTAAAAATGGCAACACTAAACCTCTTAATGGTGGCGATCGTCCTCGCTCTGATCTACCACGTACAATCTGCGCCGGGGAGAAGATCGCGCGCGGCTGCTGTAGAAGAAACCACACACAGAGAGAGCAAACTTGAAGAGAAATACAAAGAGACCACCACCACAGAAGCCCCAAAACCAAGCAGCAGACGTAACAAAGCCCTCAACCTGTTCGGCTACTTCCCTCCATTCCTCTCCTCAAGTCTAGACTATGCAGAAGATGACGACGATGATATAACCTTCTCCGTAAACGACGAGAACTTCGACGAAGATCTTTCCAGAACCATCCCTTCCAAACGTCGCCAACAGAACAAGCACAAAGGTGGCAGTCAAGATGACTACGCCAATGACAGACTCAACTCCCTACAATACGATAATTCTCCAATATTCTACATAAGGCTGCCCCCAACACCTTACATGTTCGTGCCTGGTTTGGGTTACGTGTCTCAACCTCCAAGCCTTGGACCACAGATGGCGCCAATGCCGCAGAGTGTGGCAGCGCAAGATCCCTTCATAAACTTGCCGATTGACTTCGTATCGAACGGCAAACCGACTGGTGTGTACCAATGGAGCGGAGCTAACGCTTTCCCTCCTGTCCCTCAAGTAGATCCGTTCGGTTACGGCGGTGCTCAGCCCATGATGCCCTCTCGACCGTCCTACAATGGCTACGCCAAGCCGAAACCAAAACCAGCACCGACTAACTCTAAGATAACCAACCTCAAAGGTCCCTACGTCTTCAACGGCAAGCCGAATGACAGTGTATATGTTCTGCGCGATACATACAACTCTATATACTCCGACGCCCTCCAGAACTTCTATCCATAAGTTGTCCTTGACAGTAGCGTGACTCGTATCGAGTCGGACAATTAGAATCTATTTTAAATAATCTAGCCAGACTTATCAAAATAAAAAAATCATCTAAATAAAATTATAAATCTGTGTACAAAAGAAATAATAAAATCCGCAATGAACAGACATTATAGACAATTGAAATAAAAATAAATAGGTATTAGAAGCGATAAAATTAACACAGATTTAATTATTAATAATTTTTAATAAAAATTTATTTGATTTGACTTATCAATTAACCATAAATTAGTGCAATAAATAGGCCGACCTAAACTGCACACATGACAGAAAGATATGTACAAAAGTAGAGTTTGATTTAATATTGATTTGTGTGAAAACTATGCTTAAGCCTTGCTTAAATAATAAGTTCACTTAAGTCAGACTTTAGGCCCAAGACCTGACAATGGCACTGTCTAGTATATAATGTCAAAATAATTAACAAAAATAGGGACTGAATTTGACTGAAAGTAGAAAGATTACTGTAAAGTAAGTTAGTTACAATAGTAAAAACTGCCACTTAAATAAGTACACAATATACAAATTATGATTTTGTACTTATCTATACAGGGTTATTTTTAGGTCACCGGCCAAATTTTAAAATAAGGAAGTAGACATCATTCCAAGAGTATGTTTTAAATTTTATCGTCTAATTGTAATATTTTATTAAATAAAAATCGATTTGAAATGGTCCTTAAAAATACATAGAATTGTTGTTATTACACGAAATGTATCGACTTCAAGGTCAGTGATGACCACCTACCATGAGTCGCGAGTGTGATGCACGTGGTGACCAAGAAATATGTTTTATAAAATGGGACAAAGTAATTGTATCTAATTATTTTTTATTTCATAAATCGAATATGTTATTAATTCTGAACAAAACCTGAAAATTTGGCCGGTGACCAAAAAATAAACCTGTATGTAACATTCTGCGCGTACCTAATTATGGGACATATTAAAATGTGAATAGAAACAGATGAAGTTGTCAACCGTTGTTTTGAATTTGTATGATGTATGTTGTCCTACTGGTACTGATTTGGTAGTTAATGAAATAGTAATTGGCATTTGGCATTTAATTGACAATAATTAGTGGCACTAGTACTAAATAGGAGGTAGCTAGCTATACGAGAAACTAGGCTTAGCAAATTTTACAATACACACTTATAATAAATATTTATTTTTTATAATGTTCTGGACTTAATTAAATCATTATAAATTGTGTTAAAAGCATTTGTCAAGGACTTAAAAAAAATAAGACATATTTTTATGACTTGTAATAATTTACCTGTAATTTATGTAGGTATCTATGTCTGAATCTACTGTTTAGATATGTGGGTATGAACAATAATTTGGCAAGATAATGTAGGCATCTACAGGATTTAAAGACAAGAATGCGTCTTTTTATTTATTATTATTTAATATATAGCGATAAATAGGGAATAAAACTTAGTCACTATTTAATATTAACACAGTGATTAAAAAATTGTGGTCTGGATTGATATTTATTAAAATAATTTATTTTACATATTGCAGAAGTCACGTACAAAATCACAATTTGGTACTTGATAAGAATATAACTAATATTTTTTTTAATGTAATAAGGTTCTCCGTTTGAAATCTTTCTAGAATTGGGGAAAATGACATTGAAAGAAAGTTTTTATACTACTTACTAATTATTATTTTTTTATAATGTTTTGCAAATTGGCAACACTTTCTTGATTTAATAAGAATAAGGGCATTCCTCATTGTTATACAGAGGTGTTGCCACCCTTCCGTAATGCCCTTCCATGAGCCATACGAAATGTGAATTTCCGATGGCCCATGTGAACCACACGAAATGCGATAGCACTCTCACTTTACAGTGATATCATATGATCGATAGTATGTCCCAGGTCCTAATGGCCCAATTCGTGTGTATACGATATACTTACGCCTTGGTAACAAAGTTATGTAAATTATTCGGCTTATCATAGTACACTTAGTACGTAAAATTTTAGTCTTAAGTAAAATGAAATTTAAAGAAGACTACACGACAATGAAACGTAATAAAATTGTAGATCATGTTTACAAGTTCAAATAAAATAAATATATTTTAGAAGGCCTTCTTTACAGAGGCTAGCTAGAAATGATAAATGCTGAAATTGGTGCTCAAAATGCCTGAACAACGAATAGTTTTAAGTATTATATGTATACTACATTATTTTTGTATATAAGTTGCATCACTTTGGATTAAAATTGTATGTACTATTTATTATTTTATCTATTAACGTACCATATGGTGTGAAAAATGATATTTCTCCGTCCTCCATTAATGTTAAAGTTTATTAATATATTATACTTAATTATTTGTTTGTATTCAAAATTAGTAGTGGTTATTGTAATAGTGATTATATGTAAGGATGCCGTACTTAGTCACCGCAAGACTTTGTCTTCTCGTTTGCCCCCCTTATGCTTTAAATATTTATCACTTGATACTGAATGTGAACTAATTTGCATTTTCTTGCAATTTTTTTACTACAACGTATTTAAAATATATTCTTCTCAATTTACAAGCTTTTGAAGCTGCTGTTGCTTAATATTATGTAGGTACTTTACAATTTTCATAAAGTACGTTTTAGAAATATTAATAATTTATCTGTATTCAGTAAATAGAATTGGAAATTTTAAAGGTCTACTTCGTACGTCTTACACTCATTGATACAAGAAAAATATTTAATTTAATAAATAAATATATCTCAAAGAACTAATGCATTTTATTGCACCTGCCACTAAAAATTCTTACTAATATCCATAATAATATTATAAATGAGAATGTGTGTTTGTTTGTTTGTTTCTTTGTCCTTCTTTCACATCAAATCTGATCAACGGATCGATGTGTTATTTAGTATGGAGATAATTATATGACTGAAGAGTGCCATGGGCTCCTATTTATCGCGAAAAACCACGCGAGCGGAGCCGGGGGCAGGGATTAAGCTTCTAGACTGCAACGCTAACTAGCGGCTGAAATGTGAACCGAATGTTAGCAAAATTTCGTTTGTGTTCGTGTTTTTTGCTTAGTCTTTTGCTGGCACTTGATTCCTAAATGATCACTAGGGCGACGAAAGTGCTGACTATGTTTCGTGCACGGCCCCTAATGTATACCCATATGTTGTGTTTGACGGCCTGTGACTGATGACCTGGTCACGGGGGAGTCGCGGGGAGCCGCTGGACGCCAGCAGCTTGTGACCGTGACCACCTTGTGCAGGCTCTTCGACCGGGACTTGTGCCGCTCCCTAGGGAGGCTATGTCCAGTTGAGGTCTTCTGGCTGTTGAGGATAATGATGATAATGTTCATTTGTCTTAAGTAGGTACTATCACGCAAAAACAACTCAACTAATATGGACAAAATTCTACCCAATGTGGATTAAATTCTGTAATCTTAAAGGAAAACAAATAAATACCTAGTTCACTTGAGGTATTAGTTTCATGCAGCTAAAACCGCGTGCCACTAGTTAGTTGTAAGTATAGTAATAAATAAAAATATGTCTCTAAAACTTTAAATTATTGTAGGGTTCTTATTTCTGGTCGGAGGATAGTGCGAATTGTTGAACGGCTCATACTCTTACAAATTAACCCAATAATAATATTCTTACAAATTGTACAAAATGCGACACCACTCTGATACTATTTATACGAGAATACCGCACTGGTCGTACCGGCCAATTATGGAAAGCGGCAATGTCGTCTATTTCTCTGTCCCTCTCTTATATCGGCAAAAAATATTTTTTATTATTAGGCATTAATTGAGCCGAGCTCTTTATTTTCACATCTATGATAAAATACGATAAGACATCATTACTACTACTCGCGCGTTTAAAGAAAGGGATTAGAAATGGCGGCTCTTCGAGCTTGTACTAACTGCATAAAAATTAAAAGAACAAAAATATTCAACAGTATTATTTTTAATAAAATTTGTTTTGAAACAGGTTCTCTTTTTCAATCATGATATAACCATGTTTATTTTAATTAGAAAACTAATAAAAAGTACTTACTTATATAATTATTATCTACTACACGAAAATTTATCTTATATAAATGTAAGGTACCTATACTTATTATTATTGAAACTTTTAAAAGGCTACTTTTAAAAGCCCAAATTTTGTAGTTATCTTTAGCAGACCCCATGCCCCGAAATCCCTTCCTTCTGGTGGATACAACTAGCGCGTCCAGGAGTCTGGAGTGCGAAGAGT
>LUGF01005547.1:0-21644 GCA_001625245.1 Calycopis cecrops
GCCGCAAGAACACAAGCCGCGGGCCGCATGCGGCCCGCGGGCCTTTATATGGACAGCTCTGCTCTAATACATTATAATAGAACAAGCTTTCTTATTACGTGTGCTGTGAAACAGTTTTCATATAAGTATCTAATTTCCATCGAATGTATTTAGGGATCTTCTAACATTATAAATTAGAAAGTTAGAATAGAAATAACAAACATACAAACATGTATATTTGTTTTCACACAAAATTTGGCAAAGGATTACATTTGGGAAAAATATTTCCGTAAAATGAATTATTCCTTTACGATAGTGCTAGTTAGTGAAGCGCGGCGCACACTAGTTCTATACAAATATGGGCATCGCACGGAAAGAACTCAAGTTTTATTAAAAACTTCTTATCTACAAACTCAACAAATGAGCTACCTTAACGATAATGTAATCTAACACCTTAAAAATTCAAGTAGCCGAAGCTCGTTGACACAAGTTCGCGCCAAACTTCGCCGCCAACCTCGACGGCGGCCATTACCGTGGAACAGATGAGGCTCATCTATCATTCATCTGCGTGTAGTGCGGTTCGCTCACCTCTTGCGTAAGTTCAACCTACCTCCGTATCTCCGTAACGCGTGTGCACATATCGACCCGCTAACTTCATGAACAAACATCAATATGTTCAGTTAGTGGCTCGTCGATAAACAGATTTTCAGCAGTGTAGATGATCATCTATATTTTACCAAGTTCTTGTTATTTTCTTACTCTCTTATTAATAAACATAGAATAACTTTATCCAAGTAATAACCTAGTAATAAACTGACATCTGTCAAATTCCATAATAAAAAAAATAAAAAAAGTATGGAATTTGACAGATGTCATTTTATTACAAGGTTATTACTTGGACAAAGTTATTCTATGTTTATTAATAAGGGGGTTAGAGTTTATTTTACTTAAGAAACGATAGTTGCCCGTTGTATAAAAAAATGATGTGAAAGAGTAACGCTTAACGTAACGTTTTACCCCGCAAGGTCGCAGATTCAGCTGACACACAATCTTTAATACACGAGGTCGTTCTGAAGGGGCTGGCTTGACCATCGCGTATGTATCTTTCACTGCTATTGTTCCAGTTCAAAGAGTAAACCTTTTGAAAGAGACTTATTTATTTCGTCGTAGACATTTATCTCTCTTCCTATTCTTCTATCGACTATAATATTGATAATTCCTGCTTCCTATTAACGATTGATTACAAAACTAGGAAACAGAGTCAATATATCCATTTCTCCACAAACGCGCACAAAGATCCACTATTTCATAACAGAAACTCTTTCAATACTAAGCTTTAAATATAGAATCCATAAGTCACGACACATTAGCATATTGTACAGGGTGTCATCCCGGTCCGCTGCCGGGCCGCCGCCCGGCCTGCCGCCGGCCCCCCGGTGGGCCGCGTGGGCCAGCCCGATGTGTTTATGGCTATATACTTTATCTCCGGTCGCCGGTGTACATCAGTTTGTTTTGAATCTTCAATCTCGACGTGCCTCTTACGTTACCAGTCGATGAACACGATCCTATTTTATTGAACGCCTGGATGTTACGAACCTTATTGGAATGTACTGCCTACGTTTAGATCTACATAATTGTATGGATAACTTAAATTCCGCAGGTTCAAATTATGCGGCATATTAACATCACAAATAGTCGAACCAAATAAATTGCAATAAAATCTGTTAAAGTTTAATTGGGCCGGAGCGATTACTCGCTCACGTGATACCGTGGTAATGCGACGGCTATGCTATCATGTTTACGATGGCCCATTGTGGTTAAGATGAAGAAAGGCAAGCGTCTATCTGCATCACCAATAACATCGGTATTACCAATGCCCTCTTTTATACCTCAACGCTATTACCTATAACCAGAGCCGGATTTACGCATAGGCCCGTGAGGCCCGGGCCTAGGGCGCCACGATTGGGGGGGGGCGGGCACCAAAATTTTCAGGACGATAAAATTTAAGTCCTAAACCCTCCTTTTTGTTTCGCTGCAGTCGGGTAAAAAGGGCGCCGTATCAGACCGGGCCTAGGGCGGCAGTAAGCCTAAATCTAGCACTGATCATAACGCAGTCTCCACATTCTATAATACTCTATAGTCATAAAGTATTAGTCGGAAGTCAGCAGCAAATCCTGCAACTCGTTAAACCATCGCTGATCCGGCGATGAGAAATGACCCTCGAAATTGCATTTCCCTTTTCACACAGAGGCCATTGCGTCTGCGGGGACTTAAAATTGATTTTAGAACGCAATTACACAATTAGAATGTCTACACTGGCCACGATTCCACAGATAATCGTATAATTAAGGTATCGCATATAACAACATAATCTATTCAGTGTCATCTCGCGTATAAGGCAGCAGCGGTCTCGCGACTGCCAACAAAACACGACATCTGCGTAAACGTAATAGGGCTCAAATTGTGCAACGGTTGCGCAATTTGCCCTATCGCGGCCCGGAGGTTGTCCGGTGGCAACTGGCAAGTCTGATTGATGGATGCCTCTGAGGCCAGATGCTGAGGTTTCCCCGGGTTTGACCCGTTAGCCGGTGACAAACCGGAAGCGTGTGCGCATGTGTGAATACGTTTAGAATATAAATATGTAAATTGCATTCGAAGCTATTTTTCATATTTTAATCACGTAATATGGCCATTCCACCTCGTTTGTGGGCCCAGACATGCCATTACGTAAATACCACTATAACCTCATCCATTTTCATCGTGACCTGCTTAAACAATGGACTAAGACATTTGTCACCAGATGGCGGCAGCTCACATCATATTTCTCAGTTTATCTTTTAAATTTTATTAGTTTGGCAAATTCTCCAACAGGTATATGTTTCTTCCCGCTGCACTGTCTATTTGCCGCGGATCCTATCCACTAAGGAATTCCAGCCAGTCTTATGGAAGCACTATGGCAAACGCAGCCGGGACGTTAAATCAGATTTTCCTCTCTATCGAAACCGGGGGATATTTGTAGGGTTCCGTATCTCAAAGAGAAAAAACGGAACCCTTATGGGATCGCTTTGTTGTTCGTCTGTCTGTACGTCTGTCAAGACCTTTTTCTCTAAAATGCGTGAAGGGATTAAGCTTATTAAGCTTTTTGTCAAATACGGAGGTCAGTTACGTCTTGATGCCTTGAAAAAATCACACTTGTAAGTTAACGCAATAAAAAGTTATAGCCTATTATGCACAAATTTTGTATGAAAACGTACTTTGTTGAAAACCAAAAAAATATCGGGTACTTCCCGTTGACCTGGAGCTGTGAAATTTGGCAAGAAGTAAGAACTTATAGCACATATATAGGAATAAATCTGAAAACTAGTAAATTATATGTAGATCATTGGAAAAATCATCATCAACTTATAACTGTAATTCAATGCCTACTAAATGTGTGTGAGCAACCGCTTATATGCGTTTGTCAACTTAAACGGCAGGCGTAAAATTACAATAATAGAAAACCATGCATTACGTTTGGATTACGGAACCCTCAGTGTGCGAGTCGGACTCGCACTTAGCCGGTTTTTTTTCAGTATGGTACTGTAAATGAGTAATCGTTTTGGACGGCGCCCATAGTTCTGCATAATAGTTATGCAGACGCGTTGTCCTCTTCTTCTCTAAGCTCACGAAACGTGACAACCTAGCCGTAACTATGTATCACGTGCGCAAGGGGTGTCAGATACCACCGGTTCCACTACCACTCACAAGAACCTAAAATATAATTGTCCAGCACTTTCTACACTATCATAGGGATGCCATGCTCATCTGCCGTCATAATGGTTCTTACATAAATATGCATGCAATAAAAGCGATAACAATCGGCGGGCGAGCCTAGTGAGGCAAACAGTTATAATTAACTACTTCCTCGCTCACAACTAGTTGAGTAACTTTTTACTTAACATTTAGCATAACCAGTCGGTACAAATCATTATCTCACTTTTATTGTGGTGCAGTGATAACAAGCCTAAGTGGGCCCGCAAACATATCGGCAGCAGACCAAAATATATGATAATTATTTTGAATCTTTTCAGCATTTCTTGTACAGCAAACGAACATCCCGCTAACTGGCTTCTATGCCATTTTTCGTGATTAGCGCGTAATGATTAATTATTTTTTCTTAGATTAATACATTTTATTCCAGATTATACGATACAGTTAAACAACATCAACATTTCATCAGACTGGTGATTTATATTCAAATTGTATGCCACATTATTAATCTAAGAAAGATTTGTCAATTGGCTTAAAAACCGAAAAATGTCAAAGAAGCGGCAAGTTCATTGTTGGTACAGCTTGATCACAGATCCCGCTAAGTAATAGCAGGTAATAGGCGCTAGTTAATCGATTTTGTTGCGATACTATTTTTGTAATCGATTAAACATCAACTGTTCTCGGTAATTGCTTTCCCGGTCCACGTAGACACTTGACTTCGTGTGGTCAGCGTACAGGAAAGTGGGTCGGACAGGCGCGTCACTTGTCACGCCAAAACCGAACACGGCGCAACACTTTCCGATCCTAGTGCGTCACTATCTGCACAGCTTCCATTAGCAGGTGCCGGTGCATTGTAGTGTGGCGCATGTACTCGATACTTGATTTAAATATAAGTTGTAAGAACTATTGCGGTAATCCATTATCGTCGAATCGATCATCAGAAGAGAAAATGAATAGTTTTTATTAAAAATACAAATATAAAAAATATTTTTTAAACATCAACAATTACATCTACGGTAGTAATATTAATAATATCAGGTGACCACACTACGTTAGCCTAGAATCTTGTAATTAAGTAACGTAAGAACTATTAAATATTTTTATATATTTTCAAGCTTAAAAAAGTAACAATAATAAGAAACATATAAGCAATTTTATTTCACATTCGAACTCGCGACCGCTTGCTTTATCTGCGGCATACATGCTAAGTTACCAACTGAGTCTAACAGCAGGTAATGAAGTAAAAGAGAGTGCACTTGATTTAGCGGACAACATTGTGCACTGTTCATCTCTCCTACTTAGTTAGTAATCTACAGACGACCTTCGTAGCCAGCGTCGGTGAGGGCTTAGGGGGACTGCAGCCGGGGACCCATGAGGCTTAAGACCTTGGTGTTGAGAAGGGGACCATAAAAGGGTCCCCTTCTCAACACCAAGGTCTCATAGCCCCGGGTCCCGCCAGAGCTTAATCAGGCGCTGATCGTAGCCGGAATAGGAACAAGAACACTATTAATGTTATGACTATTATGTAAAACGTAATATTACACACGAGTATGTAATAGTGTTATAGATACAATAAACCTACATAACAATTTGAACAACTCACAAACTGGGTTAAACAATTACACGACAGCTCGTCCGCTTACGTGAACAAAGTAAAGCGGACATAAACTGGTACTATAATTGTTCTCACTTGTATCTTCACACTAGCTTAACTCAGCCGCAATTGGTTCTTAACGACCTGTTACTATACCTACAATTATAATATAAATAGTTTTAGCTAATAATATTTAAACAGACAACGAATAAGTTTACCGCTGTCGATCCTGGCGACACGAGTAGCAGCGGTGGTAACGAGTGGTAGGCGAAAGCCCGATAAAAAAAAGATAATGATTAACTACGTGATACTACGGGGCAAACGAGCAGTGGACGAAATTTTCATGACCATATACATCCGCATACAGATGCTTTGCCCTCCTTTCTTCTTCTAGTTAATTAATAAATTAATTAGCCATTTTTAATGAATTGACAAACGTTCTAAAGTTGATCAGCAGGATGTAATGGGTATCGAAATGGGCGTCCAAAATTGTCAAAGATGTCCACAGTTAAGGCAAATGTATACATAGCCTTTTATCACTCCCTCTACGAGCTTTCTGGTATTTCCCAAACCATAAAATCCCAGCCATCACTCGAAGCGAGCGAGCGAGAGGTCCCCGGTCGTGCCGACCCAATTCGTCTTTCACGACACACAAATTGATTATTCGTTAGAGAAAAAAGCCTAAGGTTGTGTAAAATTAGCATGTCCGACGATCTCGGCACCGACGGAGCTCCATCACGACGGCATCCTTCTCACGGTTGAATTACGACTGAATCGCCATTCACAAGGGAACTCGGCACAATTAGACAGGGAATGCGATGCGTTTGGCCGTTTATAGATCTACTAGCTGTAGCCCGCGGTATCGCCCGCGTTTCATTTGAACGAAATCACTGGTATTCAATCTAAATTTCACCCCTCTACTTCACGTCCTTAGGGGTTGAATTTCTAAAAATCCTGTTTTAGTGATTATTTACACTATGAAAGGAACCCTTATACCAAATTTAAAGTTTCTAGGTACAGTAGTTTAGGCTGTGCGTTGTATGTCAGTCAACCAGTCACTCAGTAACGGAAGAGTATTTATATAGAGATTAATTAATATACCTTTGTATTTATATCTAGATAGACTTTTATCTTTATAGACAGATCTAGAAAGGCTTAGAATACGACAACTTTAACATTATTTATTGACTACCAATGCCCTTATTCATCCGCGCAGTTGCTATGTTGATACCCTCCCTCGCTCTTCCATCTTCAAAGCGGCCATTGGAGATAAAGAAGTAAGGAGAACGGACGATGACGATTTAATAAACGCTAATACTAAAAACAAACTAATAGCACAAACATCAAAATATAATTCTCCAAACGTGTAATCCAAACACTTGGCTTGAAGCGTGAAACGAATAGGAAATGAGAATAGCCAAAAGAATGTCGACCGAGATCGCCACAAATAAATCATAGTACGTTATGCTGACGTGGCGCGAGCGGCCGCACGATAGAAATCTGAATGAGTCCTCGTCGTAAAACTCATTGTGGAGGGTTCGTTGACCTCCATGATTCATCGCCAAAACTCGATCCTCGATAATCTTTTTTGATTGAAAACAACAATCGGAAATCAATTGTAGAGACGGTGTTATTCTGATACTTTTGGTATTTTTTTTGATAATTATAAATTTATCTTTATACAAGTATGGAAGGATTGACGTTTAGTTAACTGGCGTGGACATGTGTTGTTTTAATATTTGTGATGATAACGAATAAACGCTTCTAGTGGAAGGTTACGTCTTCAAAAAAATACGTATATGACATGCGTTGGGAATAAAGACATGCGTTAATTCCATCTCATCCAAATTTTCGAGCGGAACCGTGCTCAACTTTGCGCAACACATAATAATTCCTAACAAATTTTCTCCGATTTGATTTCCAACAGTAAAACATAATAATTGCGACGTTATATAACGTATAATGAAAACACCATCAATCGTATTACATCATTAACCAGCAAGGCATTAAAACACACAAACATAAATAACGAAGCGATCGTGTCGGACGAGCGCGACGTCCGTGTGTCGACAAAAGGAAGAGCTCACGAAGCACGATTTACGCCCGCGATTATTTCTAAACACCTGCGTTTAATTCAACAGAACACAGCGTGTAATCCGAGTTCCGATATATTTGCTCCGCCGTAATCGAGTGGATCGCCTGTTCCGCGGCCGAGGTGTGAAATATCGCGGCCGGGCCGCTAAATGCGCCGTGAAATGTCGGATAAATATGCAACATTCCGTGTAGACCGGTACGCTTACAATGCTCGTGTCAATAGGCTGTGTACATTCGCACTAACATATATTGCATCGGGTGTTAAAATAAAACACGCTGTTATCTTCTAAACGACTCACGAGGCACGTACATTACGATGGTTTACAATAACTTCGAAATACTAGACTGAATTATTGCCGGTTTGCTTCGCTAATGTTGAAAACGGTAATATGGATACATTTACATCATACATCAGTCATAAACATCGTCATTATCTCAGCAAGGAAAAGGCGTCTTCTATTTGTCTTTCAACTATCGTAATAACCTGTGGTAAGGCCTATTCAGAAGGGACCACAATATACATATTATACTACTGTCGATTTGTATTTAACTACCAAAACAAACCTTGCTGAGAGGTGCTGTGGCTAAGACAAACAAATAACAAATAAAATACAAACTTAATTTAAGTTAGACAAATATAATAGATATTTCAGAGTGAAATCTCATTTAAATCGATCTTGCAGTGTTGGTGATTTCTCCGGACTCGCATTGTGACACAAAATTTTTGTCACCGTAATGCGACAGGTTAATAAAATGGTTAAATATCTATAATATAAATAGGTTTACTATAAGAGTGAAATGTTAAGGTAATAGAAGCAAGTTAGTAGGGGATTAAATTACGTCTATTACCTTAAGAGGGCCCTTCGCATAGTTCAACAATAAAATAACGCAACACTCAATTTGCCTATCAGGGTAAACGATTTTTAAAAGTATGATTGGTGTAATTTAGCTGTCTGTGGTCCCACGATGTCAATTCCAACGCGCGATGCGACTTTGGCCGCACAGGGGGGCAGTGTGTCGCCATCGCGTGCGGCGAAATAGGAAACTGGTGTTTTCGAAATTATTTTTAGTAATAACGTTTCTCACGCTTTCAACACTGCGATGAGCATTGGCACACGGCATTGTCTGAGCAAGTCGATCTAGCGATACCTGGACGACTGCGAGGCTCGTCTTATCGTGATTGGATTTATTACTTAAGTGGCATTCATTACCACTCGAATTGTATTGTACTTTCAGTGGCTTAAGGAAAATAAAACAAAACGTTATGACTTATGATACATAATTTATTTAAAAAAAATGTGCTAAGTATGACACTATTAATTATTATTTAAATTCGTTTGTGTCGTATCTTTTTAGGGACTATCGAACCGGAGAGTTGTCCCATTTTTCCGTATCTAAGGCGCTTTACAAAACACGCTTCTTTCTTAATTATGAAAGAGTGTTTTTCGATCCCTGCGTGCACACCAATAAGAAAAACCGACAGATACGAGACAAGAATGTTATTGTTATTTGTATATGAATTATTTTTGGCAAAGAACTTACGTGCGTACTACACGCACGTTTTTATACGCTTAATTTTTGCGCCGCCAGTCCCACTCTATGGTACGTAAAAAATGCAACAAAAAAACATCCTGCCGCGTTCGATTGTAGCCAACATTCATAAATATGATCTCCATCATTAAATACAACTTACATAAAACCTAACCACAGTGGACAGCCGAGTTTATAAGTAGAAACTAAAGTTTCATTACCATTTTATGTTTAGTCGTACATTAGATATTATTCTGTTTAATAACAAGCGAAAGTCTGGAAGCCATTACAGAATAATGATATTTACAGCTGCAATACATTCCGTGGGTCGTATAATTAGCAGTAATACAATATTATTTGCGGCAGTTGTGTTTACTGAACGTGTAATTGACTGTGGAAATGATTTTAGAACTCAGTTTCAAATGATTTTCCTGCCAATGTCTTAGAACGTGAGCTCAGTATTTCAATCAAGCAATTTCGATATAAATTAACGTCAAATAAATACAAGGGATATTAATTTCATGGGTCTATAAATTTTATATTTATCCGTAGGTTTAATTGTATAGTATAATAGTATAGTATAAGAGCATAATATTTTATTACAAGTGAAAAGTTTTTAGCATTATTTTATTTGTGGAATTTTGTTTATAATTTTTTAGTTCATTCTACGACTATACATCATTCAAAATCTCAATAAAAAGCTGAAGAGAAATAGCGGATAGATCCATAGGGAAGAAAGGACTCCATAGCCAAGAGCTCTGCTCTTAAAAAACCAGTTTAACGACTGCAGTAGTGATATCACAAAATGCTCTGTAAGAAAACACTGGACGGCAAATTTTCCGCTGCTTGTGTCATTTTATCAGAATTGCTATCGGCGACGCGACGTGTCGATAGGCGTGATAATAAGACATCAATACTTATGTTGTTATCATTAACAATATCATACCTATCTATATTTCCACCAACCCATTTTTATTGTTAATTGAAACAGTCATGATCAAGACGTTGAGGCTTTGATGAACCATTCCAACGACAGCGCTCTCCACGAGTGAATAGATGAGTTGTCTATTGGATTCATAGCTCCATGTTCTTAACAAACTACTCCTATTTGCACCTATGTTCTAATATTATAATATGTCTGTTGCAATTATTCTTTATACATCATGACATGAATATACTATTTGAACAGCGTTCGTTACTTCTTCTACCTTGTCAATAGCACCATTTTAATTGACCAATTAAACATTAAACTAAAATATTTAAAATTATTAAAAAATTGATTTTGCCGGACCAGTTATTATATCTGAAATCTGATACCTTCATCATATAGATACTGAAATCTGATACCTTCATCAGGTCGGCTTTAGTGCAGTTTAAAAAGTTTTCAGCGTTATTGAAAATTAATACAAGCTACAAATAAAAAAAACTTCAAGGACTTGGCATAAAACAAAAGTTTACAGACAATGAAAATGTAAATATTCATATATATAATATTTAGTGATCACCTGAGTGTTGTGAACAGGTACGGAAATATCCTGCGGGTGTATTGACCCGACCACGTGTTGATAGTGTAAACAAACATATTACATATGTGAATTAATAAACATGTGCTGCAGGAAACCCTTCGGAGTTAAATATAGGGCGCGCGCAGACGCCGGGGCGACTCACTCGACGGTTTTACCTTTTCTATATTGATCATGAATACAAACTATACGTTATTATCATCATAATCATGAACATTATCAAGGAACTCGGGAAAAATATACAGGGTAATATGTAAAACAGCAGCAAGCTCTTAGGGATAAATAGCTGGCTTCTTTAACAACATTTTTTACGACTTTTCGTAATTAGCTATTTTATTTTTTCATGCAAAATTAATAATTTATTGAGTTTTGCCAAAAGTATCTCAAGATATCTGAGGACTCCAACCAACCAAGTCCTCAGATATCTCAAGATATCAACTAACCAAGTCCTCAGATATCTCAAGATATCTGAGGACTTGGTGGTGTTTTAAAAATAACCCTGTACATGTCCCCCGTGTTACGTTACGGCTAGCCGTTTCCAGACAGAGGGTCGTTTCGTATGACGCGGACCGGACGGCGGGTTAAAGATTAGCTGGATTGTCATTGACGTTCTATATTCTCGTGGCTCACGTTTAGTTGACAATACGGACGGATTAACAATTAATTATAACCAATTCCCTTATTTAATCCTTCGTCTTTGATGCGGATGGACTGATGAGATTTAGCAGCCCTCGATAAATCAAATTGCATTTGACTTTAAGCTTCAACTAATTTCTTTAATAACTATTAGCATGTTTGCGATGCCAGGGCGAGAGATAGTTTACATAACAAAAGATATTGCCTGCGACGACTTGATTAATGCCCGATTTACACGTATTAAGTAGTTAAGTAGTTAACTAAATTTTAACTAAATTTTAAGTACTTAATTGCATGTTACATGCAATTAAGTACGGGCATTAGTTCAACAGGATTCTAAAACGCATTAATAGACAAAGACAGTGATGCCTACCAGATGATGAAAAACCATCCGATGATCATAGACAAAATCAAATCCCAGACTCACCACGTTCTTGTTTACCTATTTGTGGTTGGCATGACTGGCATAGGAAATCTTCAGTTTCGAACGTACCTGAAACGAAAAAGAAACGTTATCAATTTTTCAGTAATGATATACAGTACCTAGGTACACTACATACAGAAGCAGTAACGAGCCTGTCATCCTTCAGTTTTCGGATTCACCAAATGTAATTACATGTTGTATATTTATTAATTTCCATATTAGCTAGCACCACGACTAGCCATACAGATAAAGAAGTGCCGGTGCTTTCTCGTGCCCCAATTACGCGGCTTTCTCTGAGAAGGATACGCGATCGCAGATAAGAGGGAAACATCATGTATACATTACCGAGCCGGCTAATTGCTCCACCTACAGCTAGCGCGGAGTGGAAATTAAGAGTTCATATTTTATTATAGACCAGCTTTGAACCGCGGTTTCACCCGCATTATATGATTATATAAACTTCATTCCCCTAACGTGGTGCCTTAGTGGTCAAATTTCAATAAATCATAGGTACTTAGAACATGAAATTAGTTACATTACAGGATGAACCCCACCAAAATTCAAGTTTCTAGATACAGTTTTACAAGGCCAACAAAATGCGACGATGCAGCTAAAATAAAGAAATAAAAAAAATAATATGCGTAAGCACATCTTTAACTACCTATTCCTTAGAAAACACAATTCATACGTCTTGCTTACACAATATTTACGTTAGATGATTTTATTAAATATTAGATAAGAAATTCAATTACAAGATAAACATATTGTAATCACAACAGTTTCCCCGATGTTAGGGTACCGTCGGCGCCGGCGCGGCCGGCCGGAAGGTCTCTCCGGTCTCGCTGGCCCACATTCCGCACAGGTGAATCCACTTTGTGATCCGTTTTTATGTTTTAGTACGTTTTACATTTTAGTGCCTATGGAGCGAGGAGATAGCGAAAGATAGCGGACTGAATGTATGGTTTTTGATACGGAAGAAGGGGCAAAGGAACAGCCGATGCTCGTCGCCTAAAAACATATTTAGTTATGTGTTCGGAAGCACTGCGGTAGCGTCTGGTTCAGTGGTTCTACATGGATTGCGTTGTAAGAAATTACGTCTCAAACGCTCAGTTGTGGACTGTGCCGTCGAGGTGATGAAGGTGAACTTATGCTGCATAAAGTGTTACATGTAAGTCCGTACGGAGCATCCGTTAAGCACTAAATGAGCCTTAGGATTCAGTAGCAATGTCCGATAGTGGGGTGTCTGATAATAAGCATTGAGGCGACTACGTCTATTCAACTTAGGTATCTAGCCCTTATCCTTTAGGACACATCATTTTGCAATCACTCGCACTTTTCTCGCCTGACACTATGTGAGACTATATAATCCAAATTCCACATACATACAAGATGGCTCTCTTTCTCTACGCTCCATAATATTTTAGTACTCGATAAAACCACTTTTATGATAAAGGCACTTATGCAAATATACATTATCCAAACGGAAAATGAAATGAAATCGTTAATTTTAGTAAAATTAACATAACGACTTTCTGTTCGTAACAATGAATTTTTTACGATAATATGTTTAAATTAAAACTTATATAATACGAAATTCTTATGTAAAGTCACATTTAATATTCATCTGAGAGTAGGTGTGAGTGAAATGAATAAAAAGATTTTAATGGACAAGAATCTGTTACCTTTATCTAACATATATCTTACATATATTTACATATACATATCTTACACAATACATACCATTTTCTATCTATACATAAAGAAGGGGAGACAGAAATGATAGATGGCCTGATGGCGATAAGGTCCGTTAAAACAGTTTTATTAGAATGCGTAACATTCGTGTAAACAAGAAATTCTTATAAAATAGATACTATCTATTAGTATCATTTAAAAAATGTACAGGCAGACTTGTGTTTTACATAATCAAGATTAGAATGAAACTGTACACATATTACGTTTTGAAATAACACGTCCGAAAAAAATTTACGATTATCTTTGGTTATATTTTTTTTTTCTAGTCAACGAAGTGCCGGGGAGGGGCTAGTTTGTATACATTATAATATGGCATAGGAACACACTACACACCTCTATACCATTGATGGTACCAACACCACCAGAGACCATCTCATACATACATGTTTTCGTGCACTTCCGCCGCCTTCATTTATGTTTCCCAATAATTCCCAACACTATCAGTATTGCCGAGAGTTTCGCTTTGATGATGGCCCATAAAAGTGCTTTTATTGGGTTTCAAGTGCACATCTTACAGATACGATTTCAGATCGTCGAGTATCGGGTTTTTTACGATCGGTAAGTATGTAGGTACAAGCCTCTCTGAGAAACGATACATCAACAAACGGACTCTCAAAAAAAATCAAATGTAGTAAGTGGTAGTGCTCCACTACAAAAAAAATGGGCCCGCAAGTCCCGAGAGGTACCTCACATTCTAATAATGGCGATGGTCCCTATGTCTTCTTACTTCCTTCGCATTCATCCTTATATTTATTCTGTATTTTTATGGGAAAGTCTAAAATGTAGTAAGTTCTCGTTTTTTTTTTTATGGTATAAGGGGGCACACGAGCAGTCGGAGCCATTTTCATGACTACCGACGCCCACAGACATCCGCATAGAGACCACAGATGCGCTGCCCTCTTTTCTCCCCCACGTCCATGGGCCTCCGGCTACTTACACACCGCACGAAACGCGACAGCAACGCTGTCACTTTACGCCGGTCTTACGTAAGCGAAAGGTACCTCCCCGGTCGTGCCGGCCCAATTCGGCTGCATGCAAGCATGCAGTGTGGCACGTGAAAGGAATATGAAATTAAGAGGTGAAATCCTTTTTTTTTTCTTTAGGGGAATGCCCTGGGGAATGGGGTATGCCACCAGGAATCATGATGGGGGAAAAACTAGCAGGGAGGGGGGTGTGCAGGATTAGAGAGCCGAAAGATACTTCTCAAACGTACTAAATCCTTGAAGAGTTTCTTCCCACGTGCAGATAATAATCCCCCATGCAGTGGTTCTTTTCATTGTTAAACTGTTACTGGTACCGCTCTTAACTAATATGAAATACAGGTACCGTTTTATTTTTTATTTGTGTGCGTGTGTGTGTTTTAAAAGTTTTCTGACTTCTGGAACATAGTGGCTGGGACCACATCCCACCGCACACCGACCGCCCGTATCTTCAAACAGACCGCTTCAAACAAAACTATGCGATAACGGTTTTGAGAAAAATGCGTAATAAATGTATTCCAAGGATTAAATGCCGTCCGATGTACTACGATTCGTGAATTAAAATAGTCTCGCCAATATAAGGACATGAATTATATTACGACGACGAAGTCAAATAAGTGAGAAGTTTAATTCCTGAAATAAGCTCATCATCTTAATAACAATGCCCTATCAAATTTGTAACCCCATAAAAATATGACAGTAGATTTTATCTGTGATAAGTCGTATGTAAGTAAAATGTTAGCAGAAATCAAGATTTTTATGAGCAATAAACCTTAATTATTAATGACCGTTAAATTATCTGTTTTTTTATAGCGGAAGCAAACGAGAAATCATTACCGTACATTCGTTAAATCATACAGACGCCCATAGACATCCGCACAGAGGCTATACAGATGCGTTTGCCCACTTCCTCCTCCTCCTCCTTAGGCCACCGGGTACTCACGCACCGCACGAAACGCGACAGCATAGCTGTCACTACGCCAGTTTCGTGTAAGCAAGAGGTACCATCCCAATCATGGCGGCCCAATTCGGCTACATGCATGCATGCAGTGTGGCACTACCTCTTACTAAATAATAAATAGTCTACAGGTTGCAATGGTATGACTGTTAGGTCTTAGCTTCTATTCAAGTGTTGAGAAATAAACTATATATTAACGGCTGTTAAACTAACAGTAACGTTACACAACTTCAAATATCAACTCCAGTATATTTTCGTTAATACATAATTCATTTGTGTGTCGCTCGCTGTTAATTAACAGTAACTGGTGTTTTAACATTTAACAACGCTTATCAACTCGATAACGCTCACTGGAATTACTTTACAGGACCACTGGTCATATTTAGTTAGATCGTTACACGTTATTGGTAAAGTGTTCGTAATTATATGTTTATATTGATAATAGCGTAAGGGATCTAAGTGTTTTACGAATTACGACATAGGGTTGTTGGATCTATACATAAAAAGCAAAAAAAAGCAAGCAAGCAAGCATAGCCGAAACTACTCTGCCTAGAAACTAAAATTTGATCATTTCATTATGCACTAATAGAATAAGGATAGAAGGTAAGGACTTTTAAAAAATTCAACCCCTGAGCGGTGAAATAGGGAGTGAAGGTTACAAATCATGTGACGCGGGTAAAAACGGAACACAGCTAGTAAGCAATAAAAACCTTTTCCCAATTACCAACATAACCTTCCGAACAATGTCTTTCATGCCTCTTTCATCCTTCATCACAAACCTCCACCAGTTACCTAATAGACAAACTGTGCGAAACTGGAACCGTCCTCGGCATGTCACATTTATACCATTATCATATCATTGTATTGTATTTTACATATCATCACAACATGAGGAGTTTGTTTCGCCGGTTCTTCTCAGGACAGGGCTGGGGTTGAACCGGTGGTAGATTTAATTGTTGACGTTCAAAAGTAATTCCTGTAATTCTTTGAATAAAAACTTTTCACTTTCATTTTCATGTATTAAAGAGCAAGTGGCACCAACCACGTCATGCTAACGCGGCATGAATGCACCAATATCTCTCTAACCAGAAAAAAAAAATTACTAACATCATAAAGGGCTTATTAAAATGACTTTAAACCGGTCACTGGAGAATCACCCCATCGGAAGCGAGAACTGGGTAATTAAGACGGGGATTGGACAACTGAGGCTCTATCAAGGACCCCCAGGGAAATTACATTACACTCGCTGCGAATAGGGATAGCGGTATCGTTAGCAATAATCATCTTAGTTGCTGCTCCGCTTGCTATTTTGCAAAATATTACAATTAAGATGCAAAATTAAAGCACGACTACATGCATATTAGGGGATTTATTTAAGGTCTGAAAAACTTGAAATTTGGCATTCTTCGAGTAATGAGGTATGGGTACTCAATTAAATAAACCATTAGAATGATTTGGAAGAATTTCTAAAAGCAATTCGACCTAATTATGTATATTACGCTATCTATGCGAATATTAAGTATTCAAAACATAAAACTACTTTATCGCGGTCTGTTTAATTATTTAAAAGCCCGACGTTTGAGAAGCTTTAGTGCAACCACGGTCGCGGGTGGAATGACATATCAGTCTACTCGTGATTATGGTTGATGTCTCAAGTTACTAAAATTATGCCGAGATTTTTCAATTGCTTTTTCTATCTCGATCTAAATCAAAATGAGTACGACACCGAATTAGCCATTTTAGCATATTCGAAACAAGACAGCGATGAAGGTGATAAGCCCACTTGGTTTAAAAGAATCATTTTTCCGTTTAGCAACTAAGAAATAAAATTAAACGAAGTAAATATTTTACACAATAAAAAGGCAAATTCAAAGTATTCAATTCTTATATTATCCTCATACCGTCCACAGCTTCGCATATAAAAGCCACTGACAAGCGAAAGAGTACGTGGAAAAATAAAATAGGAATATTGGCCATTCAAAGTGCACAGTGTTCCATATTAGTCGCAGCCTCATTCAGACGCCATAGCGGGCAGCCCAAGTACAAAATGTCAATTAATTGTTGCCACGGAGATAGCTGCGCGTGTGTTGTCTGGATAACTACAGACATAGTAAGGCTTAGGTTAGTCAGTGCATGCTGCATAACTGCGGATTTTAGCCAGCACTAACGAGGAGGTACCTTATAGCTTACGCGATAGCAAAATAAAGTGACGGGTGTGCTGTCGCATTTAGTGCGGTATGTCCGGTGGCCCAAGGATGGGGGAGGAAGCAACGTATCTGTATAACCTCTATGTGGATGTCTATGGGCGTTGGTAATCATGGAAATGGCTTCGACAGCTTTGCTCCCTATACTATAAGGGTTAATTTACACCAAAAGCGGAGCGGAGAAGGGCAGCGAAGCGGAGCGCAGTTTATGTGTCATATGAATTTCAACTTTATTTTCATTACTATAGTACTTATTATCGAATTCTCGCGACTTCCGCTCGGATTCCAGCGACTTTCCGAGAATTAGCGGGAATCCGCGCGCCTTCCCTACCAGGCGGGTTGCTTCGTTTCGCTGCTCTTCGCCGCGCTTTTGGTGTGAATTGACCCTAAGAAAATACTGCATAGCAGCCGAATGGTACGACTGGGACGTACCTCTCGCTCACACGACACCGGCCTGTTGTGACGGGTATGCTATCGTCTCGCGGGAGGGAAGGAAAGCAACGCAACTGCGTAATCAGATTAGTGATGCGACTCGAGTAGGAATTTGCGACTCGAGTCACTCAGTAAGATTGTTCCCTCACTCGAGTTATACTCGAGTAAAAAAGTCACTCGAGTAACGAGTTCACTCAGCGACTCGAGTGTACTCGGCGCGACGAGTTCACTCGGGTAGGACTTTTTTTCACTCGAGTATGAGTTTGACTAATTGACTCGAGTAAAACCATGAGTCGAGTCGCATCACTAAATCAGATAGCGATGGTCATCAAAAGGTTCCGAGTATTCTTTGTCCCTTTCATGGACATAAAAAGGCTTTTTAATGCGCGTCGGCCAAATTCGGCTTGCCCGGCTTTTGTTCATCTTTTCAAATTTGACCAGTCGCAACGAACTTCGGTCGCACGATTCGCGTACGAAAATATTTTTTTCTATGTGTGTGTACTAAGACTCAAAATTCTTAATAATTTAGGATGTCCGGCCCTTGTAACCAAATTTCCGGTCTGTTCTGTCCAGCTTATAATTTTGAAGACCTAACAGCCCTATCCGCATGCGTATTGAAAATGAATGATGCGGAGAGCATCATTCATTTTCAATAAGGTGTCCAGAAATAAAGCATCCTGCCCACTTGTCTTGTTTGTTAGCTCAAACCGATCGCCATATTCGCTCTCCGAGATTTATTTCACTCCATCACTGATGTATAATTACCTTAACTCGTTCGTGCCGTGTATTTGCGGTCGGGGTGACACTTATGGCCATCACAATAGGGCCCACTTTACGACGACGGGAGATATGATAAGTTTGACGCCCGGGGCATGGTCGTGAATATCTTACGATCTCAAAGTGTGCATTGAATTCATTAGCCCTACATACCCAGTAGTATGTGTGTAAATAGAACGGAAGCCAGTGTACATAAGTCAGCTTGTGATATTGTGGCACGGACGGGCCCTACCTGCTCGTGGTCGAGTTTGACAGGTGAAATATTCGACTTTATCTGATTATATTTGTTTGGACATAGTTATAGAGCGAGACCATTTGTATTTGTGTAGTAATTAATAATCGGTTTAAGTTAAGGTGCTGATAGACTTGAGCATTCATTTGTATCAGAACATCGAGCATTCGCCGTTTTTATATTTGTCGAACTGAACAACGAGCCGAGCCAAGCATAGAGCCAAACATAGCTATGAACATTTTCACGAGGGGACGCGAAACTATGACCGAAGCTTGGCTCGGCAAAAAACTCGAAGCAATGCTCGCTAGAATGCTCTCGTTTATTTTTCTGTATGTAGCATTCGCATGAATGCTCAAGTTTATCACCACCTTTACACACAGCGACAACAAGTTTGGAAACTAATTGTAATCTAGCTAGTTCTCCACCTTCATATAAAAGTTACACTGTTGCCGGTTATTTAAAAACGGTCTATCGGGGAGTAAGCCGATGAATGGGTGGAGGGGAACGGAAGTTTAGTGGAAGATATATGTAAAGACAGAAAGAGAGAAAGCAAAGTTTCTTATATTACTGTAGGAGCAAGAAAGAGACTGCTCTTTTTGCGAGCGCACATTTTCTTTCTCTACCTCTCATAGCCTTATGTTTCGTCTATGAAGTTTTACTTCTGTCGTGTGGTCTAAAGCTCACACTTTTTTTTTAAGTAGGTACATTAATGTCATGGTGCCTGCAGGTGGATTAGGTAGATAGGTACGGCAAGTCTGTACGTATGATAATAATTAATTAGTAAGAAATAACTATATTGAATTATGCGGATGTATATGGACGTCGGTTACTATAAAAAACCAACCAGAATAAAAGTAAAATGTATCGTACATTTTACTTTTATTGCATAATACAATCAAAACTGGTAAAACCAATCAAAATCTCACTTTCTTAATTTAATTAATAACATCTACCATTCACCTAATATAAAAGTATGTTAATAAATAAAGCACCCGTCAAATTACATCAAAACACAAACAGAATAAATAATTCATTTTGCATCGTCTAGGCTTCAAAAATTTGGCTGCACTTCAAAGGCCGTATTCGCACGGCGCGCTCGCTCGCGGGTATAATTCGAAGAGGAAGTAGAATGCGCCGCAGCCTCCCACTCGGCGCGTCTGGCGGCGCCACTCGAGACGCTCTGTGTTTATCTGCGCGCAGCCTCTCCGCCGGTGGGGTGTCGCGGATTATATCGGGGTGAACGACCCGCTTGGGGTAGGTCGGGGTAAAATTGTAATACAATTATGAATGAATTTCTAGCAATGACTTCGTCAGCTTGATCTAAATTGCTGTCCGTACTTATTGGAGGTAGAAGTATGAAGGATGAAAGAAAATATAAACGTCAATATTTGTCGTTCGTTTTTTATTTCAAAGGAGACTAGGCTTTAGATAACTTAGTCGGCGTGTGACCTACTTCTACAACGGCTAAGTGCTCGTCGAGACGGTCTTGGTAGAAGCAACTAACCTCATTACTAGGTCTTTACACACATAAAGCAAGATAATATTTCGAGTGAAATCCTAAAAGACTTTTGGACTTTCAAATAAGGTCTACGTTCCACAGTGGGCTGCTGGCTGCTGTATTTTAATAACAAAATGAAGTCAATTATAAAATTCTACAGCGTTCTGAGCACACTATTATATGCCCCGTCGAATATTCTTACGAGATAATGCGGCGCGCTGCTTTACATTACGACGCAGATAAATATCCAGCCAATTGAAACGATTTACCGTGCGATCTACATACAATCGACACCGTCGCATCTGCACGCTGCGCGACTCGGTCCGCCTGCATAAACAGCCTGAGATATTACAACTATGTGTTAATGCCTTCCTCTCTCCGCATTTAGCGAAATTCGAGAGTTCTGGACAATACGCCAAAGATACAGAATCAATTGGTGTGTAATGTATGCAGAAATTTACAGCCCCAAGACTCAACTATATAAATTGTGCGCAAATTATATGAATCGAAAATTATTTTACAATAATATAAGGAGTAAATAATAATAATTGTCGGAGGCCAAGACTCACTTCGGGTCACTGAGCCAGCGGAGTAAGTAAGTAAGTATAATACAAGCTGACTTGACAAGAGGTAGTGCCATGTTGCACTTGCGCGCCCAATTTCACTGCACGCGCGGTCTGTCTAAGATAAATTTCATGCGTATTTTTGAGTATTCGGTGGCAACACATTTACGTAAAAAAAATATTGACATCTGTAGTATCACTCCTCCGTACTACTCACTCCGTAAAACTGAACGCTATTCTAAAATTGAACAATTAACATATAACGTAATAAAATCGCCTACTCTACATAAAAAAATAAACATTTACATTATGTTTCTGGCAAATTTATTTACGGAGCGACAAATAAATAAAGATTAAAAAAAAACTAAAAATATCCACACTTCTACATCCACTTCCGCCGAGTATCGTAAGTGAATTCAATCGTATTATATTTCTTCTAAAACGTTTTACGAGCGGGTTATTTCTGATGAGAAGCAGCTCGCGGCCGCCCGTCTGCGCCGCACCGCTTTATTGTGATCAGAGATGAGATGTTTACTGTTCTGCGATGTTGTCTGCTTCCATATTACATCATTGGTTCATGGAAGATTTGTCCAGGCTGCGCAGTCAAAGTCAAAGTCAAAGTCAAAGTCAAAAAGTTTTTATTCAAAATAGAATTACAGGAATTACTTTTTGAACGTCAACAATAAAATCTACCACCGGTTCAACCCTAGCCCTGTCC
>LUGF01005556.1:2662-19493 GCA_001625245.1 Calycopis cecrops
CCGAAAACATGTATAACCATTAGTGAAAACCTATTATTAAACTTCCCTCCTGTGATCCTATTCATATAAAGTCACTCGTTTTAGTTGCCAGATAGATTTGTAGATTAAACTTGTTTTTCACTTTCAGTAAATCTAAAGCAACTTCTAATTTATATTTAAATGTATATTTCTTAGTTTTCATATGTAGAGATCGATATATGACACTAGATTCTCTCAGCCTATTCCAATAGGGAACTGGTGTAAAAATGGATGTTTGTATGCGTGTAGCTGATTACAGAATGCCCATAGTTCATAACACCGACAACCGCATTATCGTTGTGCCTGCCGACGTTCCTCCTTTTCTCTAGGAGGTTATAAGAAACTCACAAGCCGCAAGAAACGCAACAGCGTAACTGTCACTTTGAGGTGGTTTCGTGCGATCGTGACGATCAAATTTGACCAGCTAGCAGCCTTCATTGGCATGCGTATGACAGTATTACACCAATATTTCGGGAGAGCAAGTCACCGTGTATCGAAACAAACTTGTATCTGAAGTGCAGGCTTTATTGTATGAAGTCTAGGAATGGGGCCGACTAAATTTAATCTCCTTTAACTCCCAAAAGACACAAGTTTGTACGTTTACCGCAAAAAGATACCCTTCAGTCAAAAAAGTCAGATAAAGTGATTTGTCGACTTTGGAAATTACACGCTGCATAAATTTCTCTCTATCCGCAACATCGCCTGACTTGTTATAATAGTCACAAGGTGGGACTGATCTTTATCGTAAATTCGTTAAAATAGAAATTGTGCTGCCACCGTCGATACAACTCGGTCGTTTGTGAACTACTAATGTTCAATAAAATGTCCTTACACAAACGAACAAACTTCAATTAGGGACATAAGAGTAGATTTGCGAATAATGTAAGAAATCTTGAATCAACTATTGTCAAAAATCAAGTCATGCCTAACACGTACATAGGTGGTTAAGCGTAACACCTGAATTTACACTTAACCGATCACTTTTCACACGAACACACTACTACTCACCTCATTTATCATGCCGAGTGCCTTGAATCGTTTCTGAACATATAAACTTCAAATATGAAAGCAAAAGGACTTGATTGATTGCTCAAAAGTTAGTCACCTCCTGCCCTAGCACAGTTATATAACAATCTTTGTCTACATTGTTGATCGTGGTTAAGATGCTTTAGCTTCGTACTCCACTTTGTTTTTATAAAATTCATAATGTTTTATGTGTTTTCATGACTCTGCGACACTAATTACGATCGTTTGATATGATAAGACATTTCTGTTTCATTTCGGAGGTAAAGAAAAAAAAATATTATAATTTAGAATAATTACGGTTATTTTACAAAAATATTTTAATACGCTTTTGCCGTTCAGTTCTAGTTAAGCTTCTCGTATACACTGGAAGAATCAAACTTCTTTGCCTATTGAAATATTGTACAAGTTGAAAATTAATAAATAAAACACTAGATACAAATAGTTATCAAAAGAGAAGAACAACAAAATAGAGTCTGCTTCTCGAATATTTCTATTAATAGTTACATTACATTTATTTAGAATTTGTAGATAAATAAAGCAGCCATCTAAATTATCCATAAAAAAAACTTTTTTTAGCTAATGAGTTTCTAGATCATGATTAAAATATCAGATTTATTAGTTATTGAAAACCACTAAGGTTTAAACATGTGCTATACATTTAAACAAATTATGTGACTTTATGAAGTTATACTCACTTCTATTGCCCCGTTTGGGAAAAAAATATGAGAGTGAAAACGCTCTCAAAGTGACACCGTTGGTTTATACATAATTTACACCAAATAGGCCTTTGAAAAATATACACTATAAGAGGAAATCGTTACATAATTCTGTTATTCTACTTCATGATCTAGAGCTCTTTTTCAAATACATTACATTACTGTAAAAGGTATTGCTGTATTTGTTTTAATTAACTCCTTCTTGTTTATACTTTTGATGTTTATTTTTTATCATATAATTTTACAGCAAAAAGCCTTTAGCCACTGGCATGGCCTTTCTGGGATGTGGGGCGCAAGATTAAACCGAATACTCCCTAAATTACTTTTGCTGAGGGTCATCCCTGTAGGTACACCAATAACATATTTTCACAATATACTACTGCGGCGAACACATTCACATATACAATGGGTATATACATGCATTTCTTTTATTTACAGGGATAGTAGTACTTCGTATCTTAATTATATGGTCCTCTTTGATCATCATTTTCCCGGTCAATTCCCCTGCAATCCGGAAATGGCATTACCTAATATAGGAACACATTAAACTTTTCATTCTTACGATTATAAGATAAAGTTATTACGTCAATTATCTTTATATATGTATATACTTCTTGTGTACGTGGGTATCTCACTGAACTCCAAAACGACTGGACGAAATTTTTTGTGTGTGTTGAAGGGTATTTTAGAATGGTTTAGATTCATCAATCAGCCCGGTAGATGACAAGACGTCTGTCGGGCAGCTAGTAAGATATAGTTTTGTTTTGTTATATAATTTTTTTTCCGTTTCGGTCGCGAAATGCATGCACGATGGTGTGTAAATACCCACTATGGTGCCAAGAATCGCCTCTTTGAGTCACGGTCAGGTGTCAGGTCACGTCGGCGGCTAGACAGTCCTTCCTAAGGGTGTACGTTGATCGTATGGGTACAAATTTATTATATTATAATAACTTTTATATTGTAATTATATAATAACTTTGTATTATAAATATACTATCTAAAATTGAACAATATTTTCAAAACGGAGCAATATTTCCTAAGAATAACTCGTTGAACCATACAACCAAACTCTTCAGCTTTATAATATTATTTTTGAATAAAAACGAAATATATACGAAGTAATTTTGTATTCATGAATTCGTGATATAATCGCTTATTTCGCCGAAGTGCGTTTGACAGTTCGTTTACTTTGGTGGAGTTTTATCTCACTGTTGAATGCTAACAAGCTGTTTATAAACCAATCGATTGCTAATAGTTAATTTAAAAAATGATTTAAATAAATATAATAATATACCCTAAAGATGATAGAGTAACTTAACGAATAAATGTTAACATAACAGAAGAATAGAACAGAAAATTTTTCAGTTCTTAATTTATACAAGTCGACCCGTGCCCACTTCGATGGGCGTCCAAAATAATATAACTCTCTATTAGTGAAAGAGGGTAAAATCAGTCCAATCGTTTGAACCCCATTCGATGAAAACAATCATTTTTTTTTTTGCTTTTATATATAAAGTATAGATATAGATACAACAACAACACATCTTTACGCAGTTCTGTAATGGGGTAGGCAGAGAGTACAGAGTGCCACATACCACGTCTTATATATCGTTGTTTAGTATTAAAGTATATTTAATGTCAAGATTATCGGAAGGATTCAGAAGGGTCTTGAAGAAATAGCCCAATACGTTAGAAGGGTAGCGAGGCGTTAAGAGCTTTCGACTATTATGTGGGCTGTAACGAGGGACACTGGCTACGATTGCTCCCAAAGCCTTTCTTTGGATTGTATTTCACAAAGTCTTTTATTAATAAAAAATATATTTTATCAGTGTCGGCAAAAACGCTATCAGTCCAACTTTTATAAACAGTTGGCGTAAAAAGTTTAAAATGAAAATATGAAAAGAAGAAATAGAAATTCAAATGCCGAGATCCCTATGGATGATTAATCAGAAATTATTTGAATATCGCCGTTGGTATTATTCCATTTGATAACTTTTTGACTTTTTGTTTGCTAATATTGGTGTAATTCACGTATGTTATGGTTTCTTTTTAAAGATAAAATGTTGTACACGTTTTCTGATAAGTTATTACTTATAATGTCAGTGAAATCAACATGGTTGCATTTCAATTGATAATATTATTTATGTTATAAATAAATAAAAATAATATAATCGATAAGTTTAAAATATAAAATATTAATTTCATAATAAGTACAACAAGTCTTTTGCACATTGCTTACAACGAAATCTAATTTGTCATCTACCCGAGTTATTGATAGACAGCCGACGATCATACTCGCTTGGCTTATTGTTGCGGCGTTAAGCGTATAACTCTATTCAACAAGTTCTATTGTTTGGGAAATACTCTAAAAATAATGCAAATAATTAGAAACGAGATCACTGAATATACACTTTTAGGCTACACCACTGTGGAGTAAAAGGTAGTTATTAATTTTTACCTCGAAAAAATGATATTATTTTCATACTGAATTATGTTTAGAATATCTAATCTAACTATAGTATATTTTGGGACATCCGAAATAAAAGAAGTCCAGCTCTTATATAAATTTGGCCATTGTTCTTTATAAGTTGCGCTGCGAATTAAAAATGTTTGCTGTGCCCTCAGGCGCGGTCTCGGCTTCATTAGAGCCTGTTTCTCGAATATTCTGATTAATGTTTACCTTACATTCTTGAGAACTTGTATTTCACCGACCTTAAGATGAATAAAATAGGCATTCAAAAGACAAAAATATACTGGTAAATAAAAATACATAATTACTCGGATACGATATTATGTTTCTAGCCTACACTTTAAAGTACAGATTTGTAATTGGTTGCTTTTTATTTCACTTACACCAATTAGAGCTTTGAAAAAGATATACATTAAGAGAGAGCGTAATTGGATCATTCTACAAACGAGGTATAAGACTTATGACGTGTTTGTCCCTAATGATAAATTCCTTTTGTGAAATGTATTATTAATTTATTTTTTTATCATTTTTTTAGTAAGACTCTTAGTAAGAGGTAGTGCCACACTGCATGCTTGCATGCAGCCGAATTGGGTCGGCACGACCGGGGAGGTACCTATCGCTTACACGAGACTGGTGTGAAGTGACAGCTGTGTTGTCGCGTTTCGTGCGGTGTAAATAGACGGTGGCCTATAGAGGTGGAAGGAGAAAGAAGGGCAGCGCATCTGTGTAGTTTCTAAATGGATGTCTATGGGCGTCGGTAGTCATGAAAATGGCTACGACTGCTCGTTTGCCACCCCATACCACAAAAAATTTTTGCTTCGCAGCGAAATGTTTTTACCTACTGACATCGAAACTATGTGGGATGAGCATGTAGGCCTTAATCAGTAACCAAATACTCGCAAAATTACCTTTACTGTGGTTTCATCCCGTTTCGCTGGTACTGTATTTTCACGAGTTACTACTGCGGCATACACATTCGTATACACAATGGATATGCTAATGTATTGCTTTTATTTACAGCGACAGTAACCATCTTTTGTAGCTTTTATAGGAGCGAGAGGAACCTAGTCCCTGCTCGTCACCCTAACTAACACTTTTATCCATTCGCAATGCAGAAATGGTTAATAACTTAAATAGGACACACACAGTGGAACTAACATTTAGTTTTGTGTATTAAATATTATATTCATGAAATTAAAAATCTACTACTCCTGCTGCAGCAGATATACCAAGCATCAGTGTCTATTTTATTAGCCGGAAATTTTTCATCCTAAAACTATACAAAGCCTTATATCCTATTTAGACTTTTATCAAGATAATTTAAACCTATCTTCCTAGATAATTGTACAATCAACGAAAAATCTTTTAAAAACCGCGTAGTAGTTCCAAAGACTATCCTGCTCAATCACACAAACTCTTTAGATTTATAATTTCTGAATAGAAAAAAATACAAACAAAGTAATTTGGTATTCATGAATTCGTGATATTATCGTTTATTTCGCTAAAATGCGTTTGTCAGTTCGTCTACTTTAGTGGAGTTTTATGTCGCCGTAGAAAGCTAACAAGCTATTTATAAATCCATCGATTGCAAATATTTAATCAAGAATTTGATTTAATTTTACAAACGAAACGAACCGGAACATGTATGGTATGGGCATTGTTTAAATATGATTTTCAAAAATGATGGACTTTTATTTTAAGGGGTTTAATTTTATTTCAAAGCTTTGATCAGACGTTTAATATTGCAGTACTAATGAAATATTTTTTTTTAAATAAAAAAAGCAATACTTGGTTGTAGGTAACAACAAGGTACTGTGTCCACCAACCACAACCACGAAATCATCGGGAGAGTTGAGGGTGTGTAATTAGGATTTTTCCCGGGTCAAATGAGGGTAGAATTTAGGTTTCCTTGACATACTGTCAGAAAAACGGGTAGACAGATGAATAACAAATTTACTATTGATTTCTGTTTTATTTTTTAGAGTTCTGAAAAGTTACAACAACTGTGATTATGATAGCAATATAATACTATTAGTAATATATTTTTTATCACAAACGTACCACTATAACACAGTTCGGAACAAACTGTGCAGTGTAAAATATAGAACGGTATTTAAGATTCTAAAGAATGCATGTTTTAGCGCTAATGCTTAATTAACTTTCGACCACAAATTCTGCCAAGTTGTCTGTTTCACGTCGGATGTGGATATAAATGAATAGCCGAATGAAGCTTTTACATTCCACTATTTACTTTTAACACTTGGCAACTTTTGTATAAAAACGTGGACTACAAAGGCGGTTCCATTTGTTTTACTGTGTGCTGTAAGCTATTTATTTGGCAGCTTTCCATTATAATATGACGTAAATCTATATTAGTATTGTAAAGTGGTAATTTTTTACTTTGATTATTTGCAGGAATAATCATGGGAAATACTATTGCTACTAAGACGTAATTCTCTGTATTCACACTGGGGTGCTTGATAAGATATTTAAAGTGGTGGCTTTGTATTTATTCCATGATGGACAATCCCCTAATACGAGTATTAGGTAATCATCAGTTACTAGATTGAAACCCAACGAATTAATACAAACGAACTATATCAAATTATACAGCTGTAACTGTATAATTTGATATGGTGTATGTTTACACACACATTGACTGATACATAAAAGTGTAAAAATGAACATATCTTACACCTTCATAGTCTTCAATAAATTATAATCTCAAATGTCTATGACATACACATACGCAGATATGATTTAGATTTTTTTGTCTTAAAAATATATATTTAGTATTAAAGTATATTTAAATGTCAACATTAACGGATGGATAGTATAAATCTACTTAACTGATTATAGGTAACTGTATAATATAATGTTTTTAGGTCTGTTTTGGTACAGAAATACCGATTTTTTTTCTGCTCTCCGATTTGGGTGTATTTCAATTCCTTATGAAACGCGTTAGTATGAAATAGCCATACATCATTATCAATGAAAGATAATTTTGTGTCACGAATATACACCGCCAACGAATGTAAAGTACGATGAATATTTTGTTCCCAACGTATAACTTTTCAAAGTTCAACACGAGGTTTAGTGCGGACTGTGAGTATGAAATAAAATGTTTACTACGATCTACTCGGGGCGAGTTTAGAGGAAGCCTTCGCCGTAAACGTGTAATACCATTAGCGAGGGTACAACGTCCCTCCTGTAATCCCATTCATGTAAGGTCACTTGTTTTAGTTTTCAGGTAGATTTGTAGATTAAATTTGATTCACACTTTTTGTACATCTAAAACAACTTCAAATTTAAATTTGAATGTAAGTTTGTTATTCTTCCCGTCTGTGTGACTGTATGATTAGATCTTCAAAATTACGCAACAAATTTTGATGAGTTTTTTTTATATGTATACTAAAGTATGTATGTAAATGTATACTAGCTGCGCCCTACGGTTTCACCCGCGTAAATTTCGATCCCGTGGAAAATAGAAAATCATCCCATGACATTCCAAAGGAACATTATTTCGGGATAAAAACTATCCTCCAATCCAAGTTACTCTCTATGTGTGTGCCAAATTTTATAAAATTCGGCTCAACAGTTTTTGCGTGCAGAAGTAATAAGCAAAGAAACGAACAAACATACAAATTTTCTCATTTATAAATTATAATATTAATAGGATTAACTCCATTTTTGACGTCCGAAATCCACGCGGGCGAAGCTGCAGGCGGAAATTAGTTAGATCATAAAACGATATCATTCTAATTATCAAAATAAAATACTAATAGACATCGTGGGTAGCCGGAAATTAAATTGAATTAGGATCTGATGGCCCATTCTGCACTTAATGGCGTATTAGTGTTACAATAAAAACAGGGTTGGTAACGTATAAAGAGCTGTCCTAAAAATTATAACCCGATATCTTTCGTATAATCCCTAAATGTAATTTCCTAAAGCATTCATTGTAAATTTTATTCATTGCAATAACCCAAAAATATAGCAAAAAAATTTTGAATATTCCTAAAAATTTCGAAATGGCGATAGGCACTTTGGTACACAATTAGTTAGAATAATCATCGAACGTCGTAATTCTTCTTCTAATTTTGACTCGGAACAATTTCAATAAGTCCGTGTTGTCGGAAAAACAGAATCAGTTCATTATTTAGAAGCTACAGATGGATAGATGCGTGAACTTTGTTACATGAGTTAAAAACAAAGAACCAAGAAGAAAGTAAGAAAAGTACAAAGTAAAGGTAGTAAATGCCAATCATACTACATTAAACAACAAACTTGTAGTTTGTAGTCTCGGTTGTTTGGACCTGGAGGCATTTCATTTAAATTCAAAGGAAGTTTGTCACGGGCTCTCAAACAAAAATATCAACTAAATGACTACGTTCAGTTAAGTTTTATATAAAAATATTACCGCAATAATTTCAGCGTCTTTTTTTCGTTTTTTTTCGTTGTGAATACAAACTAAAAGAAACAGTTCTTTGGACTGCCAGCTTTTTAAGCGACTCAGAGGGGTTCGAGGATTCAGGAGATTTCAAATACACTAAGAATATTATAATAATATATTTTTAGTAGAAAAAAAATATTTTTATAATACTTGAACAAAATAATACTCAGGTATTTTTTTATAAATTGAAAGTTTAACTTGGTTAATTTTTTTATGGATTATCTTCAAATACCAAATATTGAAAAAAATATTCATTCAATATGCATTAACCACTGAACAGACATGGATGAATTTTGACAGATCTATATTTATTAAAAACTAGCTTTTGCCCGCGGCTTCGCTCGCGTAAAGAAGTACTATTGATTAGGTATAGTTGCGGCTTTACTTTTGTTTAGCGTGTTTAAAAAATTTGGACCTACAAAACTTCTTTGCACACAATATTCTTTACTAATCTGTTATTAGGCGCTAAAACTATCAAAGTACTGGATCAACTTACTCGCGAGCAAGCAACATAAAACTGTTCATGAGAGAAGCAATGTTCTGTCAAGTCAATACCCGCACATTTAAGAGTTTGCCCCTGAGACTTGTTTTTTGTCATGGCAAAGCAGACTTTTAGGGGAAACTGTAAATTAAATTCGTTGAAATTCGAACGGGGTATCATTCGGTATTAATGGGATTCGTGGTATCAATACAGTTTCCCCTTTCGCACACCCAGTTAATATAACGGCTTCCACAATATTGCGATCTAACGCTTTCACTTGCAGCGTCGTACCGTTACAAAGTTTTGGTGGTTTTAAATTTCGCAACAACATAATTGGAGTGACCACACGTAGAATAAGATTATGATAAGGCAAACCTGGCGGTTTCAATGAATTTAAAAATTCTACAGGGTAATTAGTAGCGTCATGTGTATTAACCACAGTATTAATCGAAGTATAGACCTTTTCTTCGGCCTCAAACGACATGAGCAGGATATCGTTGATAGCTGCTGCTTGATCTTTGGATCTTTAGAGTCAGTATGGCACGCTCACATAACCATTCCATAGGCTTGTCATGTATATGAAAAATGTCTGGATACATTTTATACAGTAATTATTGTACCGTAGTAACAACCGTGCACAATTCTTCCGGAATGGTTATCATTTCATCACACGATGGAAAAACGCCATTAGGTACCGATTTTAAGAATGAGATCTGAAAATCTACCAGCAGACTCAATTCCACCCAAATGTGCTCTCATATTTTTAGAGAGCTTAAAAATATTAACCTGGCGTCTGGCTCTATTTCCAAATTGTATTAATGTTATTGACTAAGGTAATCCATACTCTTTAAGTGGACGGCCGCCTAATGATAATACGGCATCCTCTAATATCGACAGGCATTTGTTAAATATTAGATCCGATGAGTGCTCTACATTCACGTCACCTTGCCTTTCCAGCTGTTCTTTAAAGTCCTCAGAAAGGTATTCTTTGTATTTTTCCCAAATGTATAAGGGGTCGGAAACCTGGCAGAATAATAAAATTATAGCAAAAATCTCTCGAATCATACGCGCTGCCTCTTCAAGAGCTAAATCCAAATGTCGATCATTTTTAATAAGTTGCTTAAAAATAAAGATTCGTTTCTAACTTCCGTCGGTCGCTACCCAATCCGTCGGTTTAATAATAAAGACTTTCATATAAACTTTCAATCCCTGTTTTACCCCCTGAAGGGTAAAATTTCCAAAAACGCTTCAACACGTTTCTACTCATTTTTAAGAAGTAGCTTAAAAATAAAGTTTCATGTTTCTAACTTGAAAAGGGACGGTTTTCCATACAAACTTTAAACCCCCATTTCATCCCTTTAGGGGTTGAATTTCTAAAAATCGTTTCTTAGCGGATGCCTACGTCATAACATCTACCTGGATGCCAAATTTCAGCTTGATCCGTCCAGTGGTTTGGGCTGTGCGTTGATAGCTGGCTATGTCACGTTTGAGTTTTATATATATATATATAGATAGATAACCTTACAGCTTGGAATAACCATATTTGATTAACTAATATAATTTTGGCTAACGTAATCAAAAAGGCACAGCTAATCTATTTATATAAAACTCAAACGTGACATAGCCATCTATCTATTAACGCACAGCCCAAACCACTAGTGACTAGACGGATCAAGCTTGGCATCCAGGTAGTTGTTACGATGTAGGCATCCGCTAAGAAAGGATTTTTAGAAATTCAACCCCTAAGGGGGTGAAATGGTGTGTTGAAGTTTATATGGATTTCTTCGAAAATAAACCCGGGTGAAACCGCGGAGCACAGCTAGTCATATATATGACTAACAAAGATATTATATAATAGTGTATTCAATAGCTATTGTCCATTATTTCCTTCCTGAAATAATTTCTAGTACACCAATTTTTTTTTTTACTGTTTGATAAGAATGAATAAATACTGTGCATACATTAACAGTACGCAATAAGTAGCTGGAAACAACCTCCACTAACGAGAACATTCATTATGCATTTCCCTTTTCAAGCTAAGCTTCGGAAAATTGCGAAGATACATTTTTCTTTTTCGGTTAAGATTCGGATTAGTTATGACTAAACCATTATTTTCGTATCCTCATTATAAATAATACAGGTCAATGCTGATATCATTTAGTAAGAGGTATTAGATAGTCACAACTTGTTTAATGGACGGTTATGATTTGTATATACCATATTTGTATACTGTAAACGGGACTTAATCGCGTTTTTATAAAATCGAAGTATTTACCTCGACTCTCGACGTTTCGGCCGCAATGCAACGGCCGTGGTCACGAGTAGGCTGTTTACTCTTGACCACGGCCATTGCATTGCTTGCATTGCGGCCGAAACGTCGAGAGTCGAGGTAAATACTTCGATTTTATAAAAACGCGATTAAGTCCCGTTTACAGTATACAAATATGAATACAAATCGTGAAAGCTTAAAACAATTTATTGTATATTATACCAGCCAAACCCGATTCCAGGACAAACTAATTTAGTCTAATTTGCCAAGGATCTAGTTATTTCCCTCCACCGAAGATGCTGCCACCATGCCGTGGTGGAGACTGGAAAAGCTTGCGTGCCTTTGTGAACCCCAAGGCTATGCCGGACAGAGCTACCCACGCCGGACAGGCTGAGAGGCCAGAATATGAACATTAGCTGAGAAGAAGAAGAAGTGAGAAGTAGAAGAAAAAGAAAAAATATAAAGACACAACTACTTTACTGTTCTTAGTAACTATACACAATTACCTACAACAAACCCAAGTAACGGAGTTAAGAAATTAATTTGTAATTTATTTCACGAGAAATAACTCTTGAATCGATTCCATAAAAATATCCAAAATAAATACACGTAATAAGCTCATACTAATAAATTCTTATTATAAATAAAACATGGGCCTTTTCGACGATATGTTAAAAAAACGTGTCAGATAACGATCACGAGACCAACATAAGTAAATACAAGGAAACAGTACGACTTTGGAGATTACGCGCTGCATAAATTGCCCTCTATCTGAACATCGCCTGACCCATAATGGTCACAAGGTGGGACTGATCGTTATCATAAAAATAGAAATTGTGTTGCCACCGTCGCGTCGATACAACGCGGTCGTTTGTGAACTACTAATGTTCAATAAAATGTTCTTTCACAAACGCGCTAACTTCAATTAGGGGTATGAGATTAGATTTGCAAATTGCGTAAAAAATGTTGAATCATTCATATTAAGGGAATATGAAATTCCGTTGGCGCAAAAATACAACTGAGCTAATTTAGTTGTTTGAATTATTTACTACATAATTCATAAAACAACACCGTGGTAATTACGTCGCAGCTAAAAAAACTCGAAATTTTACCGTAGCAGTACCGACTGCATAATTAATATAGCCAAATTGCTCTTGTAACTTTTGTGTAGGTATTTACAGGTCCTTTTTTTAGTGCATTTGCATTATGTGCATTTATTGAACATAGTTTTTTACCTTACACTAGTAAGGTAAAAAACTATGTTCAATATGAATCTGAAGCAAAATGTGCACATGAGACAATCACTGCAAAGCGCTACCGGTCAAGCGTTAAGTTTACGCCTGCCTGTTCAATGTAACAACCTGCGTCTTACGCTTGACCGATCTCTGTTCACACGACATACGAGGTGTATATCGTGTGAACAGAGATCGATCCAGCGTCATACCGAGTCCCTTAAATCGTTTCTTAACATATTAACTACAAATATGAAAGCGAAGGAACTTGATTTATGGCTTAGAAGTTAGTCACCTCCCGCCCTAGCATAATTAAATAACAATTTTAAATACATTCTTGATTGTGTTTAAGATGTACCTTGAACTCCATGTTATTTTTATAAAATTTATTACTTTTTGAACGTCTTGATGACTGCGACACTCGTTAAGATCGTTTTATCTCAGTAAGACCTTCCTGTCTCTTCTCAGAGATAAAGAAAAATTATAATGTAGCATTTTCATAATAATTTAGAATGTCTCCGCTTTTTATACAAAAACTAGCTGCCCGACAGACGTTGTCTTGTCATTATTGGAAAATATGTTGTCATGGTAACGCCCAACAATGTGGCCGAATTGTCAACCCGTTACTTTACCCTACAATATTGTATATTCGAGGTACCGACTGCAGCGCCATCTACCGGGCAAATTTATGAATCTAAACCATTCTCAAATCCTACAAACCTACAACACACACAAAAAAAATTGTCGAAATAGGTCCACTTGTTTAAGAGTTCAGTGACATACACACGCATACACGAAATATGTATACAAAAATAGTTCTAGTTTTTTATTTTTCCGTAGATTCAGTTCTACTTAAGCTTCTCGTCTCTTCTCTTACCTCACAAACTGGAACAATGGCACTACTTCAACTGTTGTAATATTGTTCACGTGCCAAAATCAATAAATTAATCACTAGATACAAATAGTATTTAGGTATCAAACTTATGAAAAATTTAGGAAGTTACAAGCTGTATTTTTGTTTAAATAATGCCTAGGCTAATACAAATAAAAAAAGGCTTCATTTGTGGTCTGAAATTTATGCGATACGCTACGGATTAAAAATGTTTGATGAGCCCTCAGGCGCGGCTTCATTAGAGTTTCTAGAACATTCTCATTTATAGTTGCATTATATTTATTGAGAACTTGTAGGCCAAGAGAACCATCCATCCAAAGAAACAAATTGTCTATAAAAGTAGCATAAATCTAACTTTGATATAATTAATTTCTAGTTCACGCTTGGCATTGCAGATTTCTTACTGGTTGTTTGTTCTCTATATCATTTACACCAATTAGAGCTTTGAAAAAGATGTACTGTGAGAAGAAATCGTTACGTAACTCGGTCATTCTAGTTTGTGATCTAGAGCTGTAATTACGATATTGCAAGAAGTTTCTAAGTAGATGTTGCTGTGTTTATTTCTAATGATTCCTTTTTTTCTTTTAATACTTATTTTATTTTTTTATCATGTTAGTTTCGCAGCGAAATGCATTTACGCGCTACCCTCAGACCTTGGTAGGAAGGTTTTGTGAGGTTTTAAAATCGGAACAGTAGTATTTCAAGAATAGCGCTTTCAACTACACAAACAAACTGTTTCACAGCTTTATAATATTTTTTTACAAAAACAAATAATATAAACAAAGTTATTTTGTATACAGGATTCATGATATAATCGCTTCTTTCGCCGAAGTGCTTTTGACAGTTCCTTTACTTTGGTGGAGTTTTATCTCACTGTTGAATGCCAACAAGCTATTTATAAATCCATAGATTTCAAATATTTAATTAAGAGTTTGATTTAATAAAGGAGACGAGCCGGAATATATTTACACTATTGTTAAAATATGAGTTTCGAAAATGATAGACGATTGTTTATTTAAGAATAATTTTAATACAACGTTGATCAGGTTATTAATATTTTAGTACTGCCTCGTGGTCCAGTTTTAAACAACTTCAACCATAGACGTTATGTCCTGGGTTCGAATCCCGGGTTGGACCAATTTTTCGAATCGGATTTTTCCAATAACAGTCCGGAGTTGGGAAGTTGGCGGTGGTATTAAATATTGACAGTTTCATCTACTGACTGCTGACTGACTTAGAAAACCCATGTAAAGCGCAAGCACAATGAAGTAAATACGAAATTCAAATTCATGTTCGAAATAAACCACTGCTATACAACGCCATTATTAATCGCGTATGTACCTATGGCAGTCAGTTTTGAGGAATCGTAAGTAACAGCAACATAATGTATCTACAAAGATCGAAAAGCGCTACCTTGCGAACCATTGTAAAAACATTCATTTTTTGGTTTGTTCGACCATAGGTTTGCTGTTGGTGAAATACATAATTATTATTTAAATATACCCATTATAAAAGAGAATACAAAGTACTATATATCACGAACTCATAAATACACAATTTATTCTTTCATATTTCGTATTCTTTCTATCTAGTATATTTTTTATTCTCATGTGTGTGCAATGTGCATATCGAGTAGGTCTAAAAATCGGCCAACATCTATTTATCATCCCGATATTCCCACGGGGTCGAAAGTTACGCGGGTGAAATCGCAGGGCGCAGCTAGTGATAATATAAAAATTTGTATTTAATTAAATTTGGGACGTCTGCTGACGTCAGTCTAGTCTTCCCCCGGGCCTACATCGTTCCACATTCGCATTATACATCTGTTTTGTTAACCTTTCATAAGCCGGTTTTGAATGTGATGGAAGCAAGGCAAGTGTCTAAGGATCGCGATATGTGGGACTGAACCCTCTGTCAGGGAACTTGGCGTGAAATTGTGTGGTGTTGTTGTTGTAATTACAGCTCTAGTACGAAGTAGAATGCCCTAGTTACGTAACGTTTCCCTTTAATAGGATTGACGACCGGCTGGCGCAGTGGTACAGGGCTCGGATAAGCGGAGCATGTTGCGCCAGGGGTCGCGGGTTCGAATCCCGCCTAGGTCATGGATGTTTATCTATGTATTATATGTATTTCTATAATAAAAATCTTAAATATATAAAATTTCTTAAATTTATAAAAACATATTAAATATATTCCGTTGTCTAGTACCCGTAACACAAGTCCTTACGGTACTTAGCACGGGGCTAGGCTAACGTGGTGTGTAAAGTCCACAGATATTTATTTATTATTTATAGGATTACTAGCTGCGCCCCGCGGTTTCTCCCGCATAAATTTGGATCCTGTGGAAAATCATCCCATGGCATCCCATAGGAATATTTTTCGAGATAAAAACTATCCTGTGTATTAATCCTTGTTACTCTCTATATGTGTGCCAAATTTCATGAAAATTGCTTCAGCAGTTGCGTGAAGGAGTAACAAACAAACAAACAAACTTTCGCATTTATAATATTACTAGCTTCCACACGCGGCTTCGCCCGCGTGGATTTCGGACTTCAGAAATGGTGTTGTTATTATTATACATAATCTAATATTATACTGTAATATATAATATATTAAATATATACTTATTGTATGAAACAATAAACCGCTTTGAGAATTGAATTTGTCGCCGCGCATTTTAGGCGCTTTAGATATTCAGTTTAAGTCAATCTTAGCGTGATAATAACTTTTAATCTATTTGTCCAAATTACTTAGTGTAAAAGACAAAGTTTATCTACATTCAATACGTAAAGTGACAGATGTATCAATTATCATAAGAGTTCGATAAATATTCTAAAATGTGCATCATTAAAAAATATCTAATTTAATTGAATATTTGTTTCACTATTTTGGTCATAGTGACTTACACATAAAAGATAGGTATATGCTGTCGTAGATTTTTATTTAGAACTATTTAAGATAAATAATCCTACAGTAATTATCTTTGTGTAACTCCAACGATTGGGACAGCGCACGCCAATATTGCTCTCAGGGGGCTGATTTTTTTCCGACTTACTTACAGTTATCCATATATTATAACCAAATTATAAAAAAAATTTAACTTATTATGTTATTCTGTTATAAAAGCTATATTATTGTGAAGTTTCATGAAAATCCGTTCAGTAGTTTTTGTGTGAAAGAGTAACAAACACACTCACAAACTTTCGCCTTTATAATATTAGTAGGATTAAGATTACGCAAAAACGAAAACCTAATGACCTCTATCTCCCTGCTT
>LUGF01005556.1:36468-54699 GCA_001625245.1 Calycopis cecrops
ATCTAAACGCGGTACGATTTTCAATATTTTTTTTTTCTTTTATACCCATGCACTTCACAATTGTTACTTGGTTTCGGCATTTTTTACTAAACGCCAAAATCGTACAGTGCACAATATTATGTGAACGCGCGAGCGTGCGACGGCCCTGTGTCGCCGATATCTTCGAAGATAGCCCGAGCCGTAGGTAGGTATAAAACGCGTGACCTCGAGCGAGTGACGTACGCCTGGTATGATATGTCCACGGATATTATAAATAGAAATAGAAAAGTTTACATAATACCTACACTTGCAGAACAATATAGATATTTCTAGGAAATACAATGTTTGTGCTTTAATAGAACACTATGACATTTAATGCTGAAAAAGCAGCTCGCTGAATGTAAACAATTCCTCGGCTTAAAATAAACAACAAGAATTGTAAGAACAACTTATTAAGAAACGGAATAAATAAAGATAAAGGAATTTCAGAAGGAATGAATGCGTAATGTTCGATGTATATAAAAGGGCATTCTCTATTGAAGTGGCTCGCAAAATGTACAGAGATATAAATATTTATTTGTCGTCTCAGTAAGTATGTTAGTATTTGTTTGATTTACAAAAAACTGATACATAATTATAGATTATTATTATATACTATTGATTAGAATTACTCCAAATTGTATAGAACTTTAAATGAACATTAATTTTAGGAGGTAAAAATGTAAAATTCTTTAATAATTGCTCGCACATTAAAATATAAAATCTTGTTTACAAAGATCGTCATTCTGCATTCTTTTCTATCTTAAGTGTATAATGTAGCATACACAATGGATTTGTAAGAAGTGTTGCGGTAAGGTATACATTATTTTTTATATCTCACCAGAGCTCAGAGGTATTATAAATATAATTTATATTGTTACCTAAATGCCATAAATTATTTTTTGTCATAGCCTTTAATCATTAAACTAATACAGAGTGTATTAGTTATAGTAACAATAGCAAGCAGGTCGATAGAACAGATAAGTAAAGAAAAAAATCAGACAACAAAATTCAAACCACAAAGCCCCTAACATATTTTAGATCCTACAAAAAAACAAATTCAGTTGAATTTAAGGTCATATTCACTGTAAAATTTGCGCTTCCAATTTAAATGGAGCTTGTATTACTGAGTTAGCGATAGTTCGTTCGGTCATCACTTCTACCTATACTTTGTGAATTGGACGGTTGGTTCTACTTTGACTCATTTCTTGCTTTCGATTTTGGCTATTCGTGTTTAGGTTTGCGAGTTGTTCTCTTAGCTTGATTTTACGATTTCCGAAATAAACTTGCCATCCAAACCGGTTTCACCTCTTTTGTTTTTAATTTTTAAATAATAATACAATTGCCGCACAGCACAGCTCTATATATCCCTATATATAGTCCCTATATATAAATTTGATAAAAATGAGATATTATAAATATGTGATCACAATGCTAATTTTTAGGAAAAGGTCTATGTGCTCATTACATTTATATTTAATACGTGAAAATTAAATATATACAAAAGGAAACATTATACAATATCTGCGAAAACATGTCTGTTTTATTTTATTCGAATACTCAACAACTTTCAATAAATGCTAAAAACGCTGCAGAAGGTGAATTATTCCTGGACATAAAATATACTACAAGAGTTGTAATAACAACTTATTAAAAAATTATTCCATTTCAAAAGCAATGAATTTCTTATGACTATATATATATGTATACAAAAGGGCACTCTTTATCGAAGTAATGCGTAAAATGGTAGGAGATACAAATATTTATTTATCATCTCGGTAAGTGTGCTAATTTTTGTTACAATATACGAAAAATAAATGAATACTAATACGAAAAATGCAAACAATGTTTAATCGTAATAATACACAAACGAATATATTCGTATAATGTATTATTGAGATTTATATCGGTTAAAAAAAAATTCAATCTAACATATTTGACATACCATATAGAAGTTTATTTATTTTATGATATATGAAGAGACCAACGCGGGGGTATGAAAATTTAAATAATTATGCGAAATTAGAATATTGTAAATAAAGCTATTATACTAATGTCGTCATTCTGCACGGTTTAATATCTATTGTGTATGATAAAGGGTTGTGAAGCGATCTACAATAGAATTATACTAATAAACATGAATAAACATGCCAGGTGCTCATGTATACAATAAACAGTTATATGATGTTAATATTTATAATTATATTAAATAATTATCATATTATTACCAATAAAGGGTTACTTATTGGTCACCGGCCATATTTTCAGATTTGGTTCAGAATCAATAATACATTCGATTTATGAAATAAAAAAGATTTAAAAAATAATTAGATAAAATTACTTTGTGCCATGTTAGTTAAAAACATATTTCTTGGTCACCTCGTGGCATCTGAATCGCGAATGTCGCTCGGCCGGCGTCACTGACCTTGCAATCGATATATTTCACGTGTGAACAACGATCGATGTATTTTTAAGGACCATTTAAAATCGATTTTTATTTAACAGTATATTACAATTAGACGATTAAATTTAAAACACACTCTTGGAATGATGTTTACTTCCTTATTTTTAAATTTCGCCAGTGACCAAAAAGTAACCCTGTATAAAAAGAATCACATTAACGAAAACTAGGTAGCTAGAGTGATAAAACTTAAAAAGGCATCAAAGTTTTAATCGGAAAACAACAGATATTTTAGATCAGAAAAACAAAAGAATAACAAATGCTTGCAATTAGTGGTAACTCGTTTCAGTTCAATTTCCGTTCATATTCTCTGTAAAATGTGTGCTTCCAATTTAAATGGTGCTTGTATTACTGAGTTAGCTGTAGTTCGGAACTGACAAAATTTACGTTTAGTAGCGAAATATTGAATTAGAATTTATATAGCGACCTAAGTGAAATTGGCGAGTCTCTAGAAATATTATGAATAAATTTTATGTCATAACGAGAACTCGTCGAAAAGGCGTTTCAATTTTTGCTCATATGAGTTTACTTTCAAAAAGTGGATTGAGAGGTGGAGTGGTGGAGGAGTGTCACGCTGCATGCTTGTATATAGCCAAATTAGGCCGGCACGATCGGGGAGGCTCACTTACACGAAATCAGCGTAAAGTGACAGCTGTGTTGCGTTTCGTGCAGTGTGTAAGTAGCCGGTGGCCCAAGGGGGAAGGCGGAGGAAGGAGTATGCAAATGTCTATGGCCGTCGGTAGATATGAAAATGGCAACGATTGCTCGTGCGTCCTATATTTTTTTTTTATTTATTTATTTTATTCAAACATTACAATAATAAATAAAAAGCAGACCAAAAACCACGCAGGTTTGTCTGGAATGCTATTCTTATATAATAATAATTTTAACTCAAAAATAAGATATATCAACATTCAGGTATACAAAATAGTTTAAAAAAGAAATAAAATTAAATGAAAGCGAAATGAAATGAATTTTATAAATAGGTTGGGGTTAGAATAAGTTTACAATTTTTCCAAGAAATGTGTTTTTAGTTTCTGTTTAATGTTGTTTCTAGTTATACTTTTTACAAAAGATGGATCTAGTTTATTAAATAAGCGAGGGGTGATATATGAAATCCTCAGTATAAAATAATACTTAGTTTATAATAAGCAATCATTGATCACAGACAAAAGGTACGAAATACAACGTCTGCCACTTGTGTGTAACCTCATAATAATCGCCATACCAATTGAGTTATTTTATTAAATAATATACTAGCTGCGCCATACTATTATATATGCTAAGTTAATCCATGTGTGCCAAATTTCATAAAAATCGGTTCAGTAGTTTTTTTGTGGAGAAGTAACAAACAAACAAACAAACATACATACAAACTTTCGCATTTATAATATTAGCAGGATAATTAAGTAACTCGACATGAATGGCTTTTTTAAGTTAATACAGTTAGTCAACAAACACTGAATTGTCTTATAATATAAACACTTCAGTGTTGTTGACTATGTGTATTAACTTTAAAAAAGCAGAATTTAAGGGGCACCCAACATTATTATTTATGTAATATTAGTTGATTTAGATTTTCATCACTTATGCAACAATATTATATGTATACAAAAATAACTGATAGTTACACTGCAGTTTTATGTCAACGCGAATACAATGTACTTATATTGAAATTATTAAATAAATTTTATTGAACTTAGTAAAGTTATACTTTAGCGTATTCTAGTTACGACTAGTTTTATTAAGAAAAGTTATATGATCGTTCTGGAACACTAATTAGAAAAGTTGGCGTCTGGAAAGAAATCCATCTTATGGCTGCTAAATGGAATGTCTACAATCTTTTGCGTTCTTTCTACATTCAGCATTGATTAAGAAAGTGAGCAAGTTTGTATACCGTCCCGCGGTTAAATTTAAAATGAATTGGACTACTTCTCTGTAAATTAGAAAATATAAAAAACAAATGAACCGAGGTAAATATTACATGGTATTTTTATCAAATGTTTGTTGTATTTTGACATTACTTAATATCATTTCACGTCTTCTCTTTGTCTGAATTTTGTATACTAAATAACTCATTAAATCGGTTCAAAAAAAACCATTTAACCAACCATTTAACTGTTGTTAATCAAGCTCGGTAGGTAAAGTGCGGATAAGCTATATCTGTATATAATATTCCGTTAATATTATAATTAAATAGTAACAAATAGCTAGAGTACTTGAAATTATTCCAGGTTAAAAGTGGAATATCAATAGTATTTGGTCTTCTTGCCACATCAGATTAATCATAAGAGGCATGTATTTGTTTTTTTTTTAATTGGTTTATTTTTGTTTTATCGCCGCCCTTGCTGGCGCAGCGCTTGTTCCTAAACTTTGGTTTAAATTCTTATGTATAGTTTCGCGCCTGATTTAAAAGTTTAACTTTTGTTTCTTTTTTAAATTTCTTTTATTTAGAGTTTTTGGTCTTGCCGCGGCATGTATTACGGCGTAGGAGCTAATTGGGACAAGCAAAAAAAAATGCAATTTTTATTCACTTGACTTTTTCAACTCGGACACAAAAGCGAATGTGCAAATATAATAGTTCGAGGCTACGAAGTAAGGATAATAATTGAGGGTAAGTAAAGAGTTTTATCTAAGGGACTCCCTCGAGTAGCCGCTTGATCTTTTCATGTAATGTATTCACATTTTCAGCCCATCACGCTGTTCCCTTTTCTTCAAAGAGTTAACATACATATTCAATTTTTCTTGCACTGACACATTTCCTTAGGCATAAAAAGTGAACAGAATGCTGAGATAATAATAAAGAGCTGGTGCTGCAATGTAACAGATTGAAATACAAGTCGTTTACGTATATTTACAGAGTAATAATTTCAATTATTGTTGCATTAAATTTAACCAATTAATCATATACAGTGCGACACACTTATCTGACCCAGTGGCTAAGACTGGAACTATAACCACCTTTAGGGGAGTCCGGGGTTGGTTCTTAATTTTTTTTCTAAAAGTAGCATAACATTTTATGTAAGCTATTATACTACCCATTTTTAGGTTTGTTTGATTAAGTATTCATTCAAGATTAAATATCAAAAATAATTTTACATAACGGACGATTAGAAATGGAGTTAAGTAGGTAATGAATAGTGGAAAAAAATGCATGTCACTTTTAACCCCGCGACTGGGTTACACCACCGGTTACAACAGGTTGTTACACCACCCGGGGTAAAAAGTTACACTGAAAAGCAAGTGCATTGTCAGACTTTTATTACGAGAAATCATAGATTTCTGTAATAATTACAAACTATACATTGTACCCATTCCTCGCCAGCTATACATTGGTCAAATGGTGCGCACGCAGACACATCAGTCAGTCAAAAATTGCCATCTTCTTCAATTTCGTCGTCCGAGTCTTTTAGCACCTTTCACTTTACTGCACTGTTATCTGTTCTTTGTCTCATTTCTTTTCTGTTGATATTCCTTTGTTGCCCGCCTTTCCTTTTTTAGTTAACTTTCCTATTTTATAAGAAGAAAGTGAATTTATCAATATCTTCTTTCTTCTTACTTTGTTCCAGCGTCAATAATTCATTTTCTCAGCCGCATTCGTTGAATAGCCGATTTTCACGTTCTCCGTGATATCTTCTTAGTTCTAGCAGCAGATTTTGGATAGAGTCGAATAGAAGAATAGTCGGAAGAAAAAGTACGTTCATTGTGAATCAAATTTTGGATACATCGCAAAAGACTGGGTTAGTATAATATGGAGCCCTCGCATTTTCTTACACTAACTCCTAAAACATCTTTGGTAAACTCTTAAATATAAGGTGTATCTTCCACTTTTTCATTCGTCCACAATCAATAAAAAAAACAAATTGAAGTGTCGAAATTATGATAGTCGTCAAAAAGTGATACGGGGCATGTTGTGACATGTCACTACTTACCCCGAGTTAATGTCACTTTTAGCCCTAACACCAAAACTAACCTTTCAAGATCATGTAGTGAACGCAGTTATAAATGAAACTGTATGAATCTAGATTTATTACATAGGGAAAGCATAATTGCATTGAGTTCAAGCAATACACGTCTCATCTTTCAAATTTAGCAGGCTGTAGGCCAATATTATGAAAAAATAAAAAAGTTACTTTCCTGTCTTTTTCTCAGCCACGTGCACGTGCTCCTTCCACACAAACGTTAGGCCCATTAAGGCTCGTGCGACGTGTGGGCCTTTGGTGGCATGACTTTTATCTCTTTAAAGCATCAATTTATCTCTCTCCATTCAGCCTCTATCGTCGCTGTAACAACTTACCCGTGTAACAACTAGCCCCGGTCTCCACTAACCGTCACTTTGAAAAGTCAATCTGTTGTCAGTCAATAACACATTTACCGTAAAGGGATGCGAGAAACATTATTTTAAAAGTTTTTTATCTTTTATACAAGAAGAGTAACATCTCCAAGTCCCTTGGGAAAAATTGTTGATTGTTAGTAAATTTATTATTTCTAATTAACTATTAAAATACCTAATAGTTACCATGATTTTAGTATTGTGATGCCATAATTTTAATTTTAATGTTTGTCTACAATGTTCTTTCTAGAATCATAATCTACGCATTTGAGAATGAGATGCATACGCATATGAAGGATTCTGAATTGGTACGGCCAATTTTCAGCAGATGGTGCATGATAAATTTTATATATTGCTGTGATAGTCCATGCTGATTTATCTGTTGGTGGTGTAGCAACGCGCGCAGGGTACAGCTAGTATTATAATTGTAGAACAGGCATATACTATCGAGTTTGATTTCGTTAATTTTAATTTAAAACTAGTACGTTGTACTCTGGAGTGTATTTAAACGTGTGAGCTGCTCGTATGTGGTCGCACCTCGCATAGTTTGTGAACCTCAATTGCAGCATCCGACGTAAAGTTACAGAAGTCTGGACTAATCAATTCTGCTCTAGACTAATGCTGAGTTGACTCTTCATTAGAGATTCGTACGGTGATAAAGTAAGTTAGCCTGGGTATTTTTTTTTTAGAACATAATTTATACTTTACAAATAATGTTTACTTTTGCAGGAATATCTATTCCTAAATATATTTTCTCCTGCGAAAACCGATTGAATTCTTGTCCCTGATAAGGTAGTAAAAAGCATGCTTTCATATCACGAGTTCACTAACCGTGTAATGTGTTATTTATTGTATTATCAATTTTAAAATATTTCATTGTGGTGATATTAAATAACAAATAAAATTCCTAAGTAAAGTTAAATTGTAAAGATTACATTCGCGGGATGAATTTACATTCTTTTTCATTTGTGCAACAGGGAAAAAACATATACCAAAGTGGAAATATAGTACTTTCCTGCCTTGCGACACTATTAGTCTTTACATTTCTTTATTCGGAAAATTAATAAAAAGCGAACAAGTCAGGTAGATCAATGTGACTGTTCATCTATACATCTATACATATTATAATAAAGCAGTAAAATTCGTGTGTCTGTACATTGAATACATTTACGAAAAACTAATTGGGGGGGATGTTAAAACAGTATTAGAATACTTTCAATGTTTCTTAATTTTCTTTGCAAATCTGTTTGTCAGTTTGTTCGGGCTAATCTCCGTAACTACTAGACGGAATCGAATGAAACTTTTTGTGGTGTATAGATACTAAGCCTGGTCAACATCAAAAACACTTTTACAGCGGTAAAATCTCTTATTCCTACGGGAAATCGGAATTTCGGTATACTGCAAAAAAACATATCATTTTGATTATATTACTACGCTACGCAAACGAAGTCGCAGGCACCAGCTAGTAATATGTGTGATTTGCTTACTAATATCTCGCAAGTATATACAGATAAAATGGTACCGTAATTATCGTAAATAAACTTAACCATGACGCAGTAAAACTTTTATTACCTACCCAGGACGCGGACGTTTCATATTATAATATTTTTATTTTACTCCCGCCATTATATTTTTTTATCTGTAGAATGCAAACTGGAAGCAAGACTGGCTGACGTTAAGCACTGGCCCATAAACATTATTCGTTTAGCATGTTCTTACGGAGAAAAATGGCCGCACTGTACTGAAACAAGCCAAGAGTCTAAATTTATTTTCTTTTAAATATGATTTCTGGTTTTCCGCAAAAGTTTTTGTTAGCGACTGGTTGTTCCCGTGGGAATCCGGGGAATTTTCAGAATACTCGGATCAGAGGATTATGAAAAAAAGGATTACCTTATACCAATGCTTATTCACATTAATATATTTTTAATTTTAAGTAACACATTAATTGCATTATTAATAATTTATGGTTGTTTATCTGTGTCGGAATTCGGATTCTACCAAACGAATATTCTTGTCACAAATACTGTATAATTGGTTGTTATATTTTGTGAAGTGATAGAAACAGACAATCTCGTATGGAATAAAATTCTATCGACGTCTACCTAGGTTTCCGCATGTAACTCGTTGTTACCTACATAATCATAATAATATTTACAGAACCTCCAAAACATTGTAAAGTTTTTAGAGTATAGTAGCGTCAATATTTTTAGAGTAAGAGCAGCAAGCAGGTCAGTCAGTTTTAAAAATTAAGCACCGGGCACTATAGGTTCTAGAGTTTTTTAGGCCATTGGAAACTCGCAGACGTCACAAAACATTGTCACTTAGAGACGACGTCTTGTGAGCGATAAGTCTCTCCCAGATCACGCTGGCTTAATACTTAGCAATGCAGCATAGCACTTCCTCTAATACACATATAATTAATAATCAACTGGTAAATTGTATTTTATTTTATTATTTATTGTAATTCATCCACACATATTTTAATATTATTTAACTTTTATGAAGATGCTTAAATTTACTTTCATTAGCAGAAGGCTGAAACTGAAGCGAAATTACCTGTTAAACAAATAAAAGAAAACAAAATAAATCGCATCCTCACATCCATAACTTAACGCTTTACTTTTCTCGGTCGTGTCAGCCCAACTCAGCAATAAATTACCTCTCGCACTATTTTACTCGACGGACGTAATTTAAATCTGGTGAACATGAAAACAGTTGAGCATTTTATTAAAACGCCCGCGAAACAGTGCAACCATTTTGTTTTTGCGCTCCGTGCGCCTAATTTTACACGAGGGATAATCTGGCCGTAGCGTATGCAGCACTCGACCGCCATGTTCCAATTTCAAAATAAATTACTTCCTAGATTGTTTTCTAGTATGTTGTGATAATTGTTTGTAGTGCGCGCCGGATTCAATCAGGTTGGGACGTTATTATGGCGTATATTGATGGAAAGACATGTTCCATTGTAAATTGTTAGATGCTATATATGTATGCTTGCGTGTAGCCAAATTGGGCCAGCACGACGGAGATACGTCTCGCTTACATGAGGCCGGCGTTAAGTGACAGCTGTGCTGTCGTGTTTCGTGCGGTGTACAAGTCGGTGGCCCATGCAGGTGGGAGGAGAAAGGAGAGCAGCACATCAGTACAGCCCCTATGCGGATGTCTACGGGCGTCGGTAGTCATGAAAATCGCTTCGACTGCTCATTTGCCGCCCTATGCCATAAAAAATAAAAAAGAAAACTATGGCTCGCATAATAGCTGAGCTCATCACGTCTCCTGGTCCGTTCCTGCTAATCAGTCTCTTACCTGCCGCTCACTTTCAGTATTTACGTCATAAAAATATACTTAAGTAATCCTGTATACTTACAATGGCTTAACTTAAGACATTCTTGCATCTAGTTTTGCATTTTACCGATAAAATATTCAAAAAATTCAGTAAAATAAAAGTATATAGATATAGGCGTGAATCACTACGTAGGGTAAAGATGCCTATTATGAGATAGTTGCCAAATATGAGATAGTCAGGTTTTGGCGACACTAATCACGGCTGGTATTTGGTGCTACTGTCGTTAGAACCAGTGCGGGAACAGATCAACACTAGTGTTACTGCCTCTCCGCCCGCGGTGAAGTTTGCTCGTATGCGTGCATTTTTCTACGAAACTACAAAACTAGATTTTTGTCATCCAATGTTTACGAGGTATGTTAAATCTTTATTACTACAATTATTTATTTAAATTTATCTTCGTCATGTCAATTATATTGTTAATTTTATAATTCCTTCGCAATTTTTTTGTATTTTCTATGTCCAAAAATATTGGGGAGCCATTTTGTTTAAAGTAGACATTTTCCTAATATGAGACATGTGGGGTCCCCTAAAATGAGATATCTCATATTGGGATATATAGAAATATAATTTATCAAAAACTTGATTTTAGATGTCACCAATGAGAAGGAAAACCTGGAAAGGAAAGGAAAGGATAAAGAAGATCAAAAAGGCAAAAAATAGGCTAAATGTCAAGGACGTTTCAAGTGGGCACAGGAAAATTGTGGAGAAGTAAAAACAAACAGATTTCTGGGTTTATTGTGATCTAAGAAGTTATATTCTAAGAATATTTTTATATGTGCCTTTTAAATATCTAGACAGGGTGTAACAGACAACGTAACGATAACTTAGTATTAACCACTCAGCCCGCAAAACTATGAAACTTATCCGGAATGAAATGAAAAAAAAATGATTTTTAATATTTACGCCTCGCGCGCGACATATGAGAAGTCAAAAAATAAATTTAATTTCCGGATAAAAGTTTCATAGAGTAAGATGTTCAAATTCATGAGATGAGTCTTCATGCTATACTCTGTCTGTTACACCCTGAATATATATAGGTACCTAGATATAGATATCAGCGTGATTATGTTGAATCTGACAGATTTATTATCTTAAATTGAAAAAAATATTTTTTTATTGTTAATTTTTATTGTTCAATTATTATTTTTTTTATATAGGTAAGTATGTGTCATTTAAAGTCACTGTGTAGGTACATCTAAGGCTAGGTACCTTAAAATAATAGATCTTGGAATTTGTTAATTTTGATACCGTTTTCATTATTATAATTAGGATAAGTCACTTTAAAATTATACTTATATGAAGTCATTACTAGACGTCACCTAGAAATACTTTTCTAAAAAAAATCCCAATAAAAAGTTTAATTTTTAATTTAGATTTTTTGTTCTTTCTTTCAAACGTATATAATGTACCTAATATGAGATACTATCTCATATAAGGAACCTCTAGTATCTCATATTATGAGACCATTTGTCTGAGACGTAATTTCTGACTTTTCTAAGATTATTTGATGTAACAAAAAAAATAGTTATACTTAATGCTAAAGAGTCTTTTATAGTCAAACTACATTAAATACTGAATCGAATAACATAATTTTCATAGTAATCAGTAGAATCAGATTGTTTTTATGGCAAAAAAACAAAATGGTATCTCATATTCGGCATCCTTACCCTAGTATAAAACAATGTCTCTTTTCGCCGTCTGTGTGTCTGTGTGCTTAAATCTTTGAAATTACGCAACCGATTTTGATGGGTTTTTTTAATAAATAGAGTGGTTCAAGTGGAAGGTTTATATGTATAATAACTCTATTTTTTAAATCCTAAATCCACGTGGGCGAAGCTGCGGACGGAAGCTAGTGCGTAATATAATATTTACAACATCTTGATTAAGTGTATTTAGGAAAATTATACTTACTACCCCTTTTTCTGTGTATTTCGTTAGTATAAGGTAAACAAGTCACAAATGTAATCATATACCAATCATATTCAAGAACCTCACGTAATTGTTTTTTTTGAGGCAACGCCAAAAATTGGACTTTCGTCTCATTTTTTTTCTTGAGCGCAAAAGAGAGGAACATATTTGACTGTTTTGCTCTTAACTAAATAGCCTTATAATAAACAATTTTAAATATAACTAGCTGCGCTCCGCGGTTTCACCCGCGTAAGCAACAAGCTACTTACACACCGCATGAAACGCGACAACATAGCTGTCACTTCACGCTGGTCTCGTGTAAGCGAGAGGTACCTCCCCGGTCGCGCCGTCCCAATTCCAGTCCACAATATTGATATTGACAAAGTATAACTATTAATTATTTTTTCAGCCACTATTTAAATTGTAAATAAATAATTAATAATGGTTTTGGTTCTGACAGCATTCGACTCTGATATTTTAGAGTCGAGTGCTGTAAATAACGACTTGGATTGCTTTGTCATGAATGTATGTTTGTATTATAACCAAGTCTTTGTCTATACACAGGATTTACAATAAATGTAACACACAATTGCGTAAAATTCATCATGTGTGATAAAGGTTAAGGGTATGCAACAAAATACACCAAACTTATTGTTTTATAAGTACATAGTATGTGGATTTTTTTGATACTAGTTCAATATTTTTTTCACTATTTACCAATAGGGTTTAAATTTAAGTGATTATTATTAACCTATTTCTATTATAAAATTGTGTCTATCTTAAAATAAACATTACAAAGTTATGTTTTTTTTTTCACACCAAATGAGTGCAGTCTTCGGGATATGTCATTTTCTTAATTTCTATCTATATATATTTCTTATTTTCATGCCCGTACGTCCCGTTCATACGGAACCCTCGGAGTGCGATTCAGACTCACACTCGGCCGGTTTTTTAATCTATACAATTTTTTTAAAGAGGAAAGACGTATGTAACGTACGTAACGTAGGCCCCATGGGAAAACGGGTAAACTTCACAGTAAACTAGAATCATAAACTATGCATTTGAGAATGCGATGATCTTTAGTAAAGTTGTTCTGAATGCGCCTGCGAAGGATTCTGAATTGGTATAACCAATTTTCGACAGATGGTGCCACTGTCAATACAGTATGCTGTGATAATTCATGCTGATTTGTCTGTTGGTGGCGTAGCAACGCTCGTAGAGTACAGCTATTTCTAACATATAAGAGAGTAAAAGTCAGAGCCGTTAGATAACCGCCGATGAATAGAAGCCCTCCATTCTTCTTCCCTCGCCAGTGGGCCACCGGAAAATCACAAATTGCATAGCTGTCACATGGCAGCGATGTATGTATTATGTGAGCGAGAGATCTGATACTTGTTAAATGTAATATTTTTACCTATAAACAATAAACTATAACACTCATAAAAAAGTGGAGAGAAAGGTACATAGGATAGATAAAGATAAAATAGGGCAGCAAAATTCAAACCACAATCCCCCATAGATGCAACACAAATTTAGATCCTATATAAAAACAAGCGCATGCAGTCAGTACTCATTCCAGTTGAATTTGAGTTCATGGCCGCGATAAAATTTTCGCTTCCAATTTAAATGGAGCTTGTATTTCTAAGTTAGCGATAGTTCGGAACTGACAAAATTTACGTTTAGTAGCGAAATATTGAGTTGGAATTTATATAGCGACCTAAGTGAAATTGGCGCATTTCTAGAAATATGTATTTTGAATAAGTTTCATATCCATATAAATGAAAACTCATCGTATAAGCGATTCAATGTGTCTGCTTATATGAGTTTGCTATCAACAAATTATATAAAGATGAAATACTTAGTTTTTAGTTTTTTTTTCATAAATATAATCTTTGTCATAGCACCATACCATAGAGTATTTCTGCTACTCGCACGTCTCATGAACATCATCATATGAAATATAATATTTTCTATTAAAAATACACACTGAAATGCTGGTTAACTAAATGTATACATTAAAAAAGGCAGAAAATAAGGGATAGGATATTATATTCTCCACATAATAATAGTTACTTTAGATGTTATACATCATTTATCCAAGTAACAGAAATAATTATTGTGTAATATTCTTAGATGAAGTATACATCTAAGGTAATATTCAAAATAGACAGTTTTTTTTATTAATTTAGTTATTGACAGTTAGTTCATTAACAGCTTAATACAATGAAGTAAAAACTTAGTCTTGGATTTTTCGATATACCGAAGTTCGCCGATATAGTCTAAATTGGAATAAAGAAATAAATGAACATACCATTGTTATTATACCTACTTTGAATTATATTATATTTCTGACTAAATAGGAAAGTAAGCAAATTTGTTTAATATCCCATGGTTTAATCCTACTAATATTATAAATGCGAAAGTTTGTGGTTGTAAGTGTTGTTTGTTTGTTTGTTATTCCTTCACGCAAAAACTACTGAACCAATTTTCATGAAATTTGGCACACACAGAAAGTACTTGGTTACAACATAAGATTACTATGGGATGCCATGGGATGATTTTCTATTTTCCACGGGATCTCAATTTATGCGGGACGTTTAGGGCGCTAGTTTAAAATAAATCACTTTACTTTGATTGCTTGTCGGTAAAAAAGGTAAAAAGACGAACTAAAAAGAAAAAATATCACATAACATAATATGAGAAATATTTTATCAAAATATTTGGTAAATGTTTTGTTCATTTTTATTCTTCTTCATTTCTGAAAGCCAGATGACAGACAAAACTGACATTTATGGATAAAAAGGAACTCGAAAATATAGTTTAGACAAAGGATAGAAATTGTTTAGATTCAACTCCTGTTTATAAATTTTGCTCAGCCTTTTGTACCATTATACCCAATTTGTTTATGGTCCATACGAATGTGTTCTATAATTTATTTTAGTATAGTTGATATCTATCTTTCTATTTCGAAATAATTCCTGGTTTTATATTAGTTGGGGAAAGAGTAGTAATTCAAATAGTAAAACGTAAAAAGTCAGATAGATGGCCACACAAGTGTAAGCAATTTTCATTTACTCGATTTTTCAATACCGACACAAAAGTGAATTTGCAAACATAGCATGTAATAGTTCGAGGCAATGAAGTAAAAAGGGTTTTATCTTAGGGACTTTCTCGAGTAGCCACTTCATATTTTCATGTAATTTATTCACGTTTTCAGTCCACTACGCTATTCCCTTTTATTCAATAAGTTAACATACATATTCAATTTCTCTTGCACTGACGCGTTTGCTAAGCCATAGAAAATGGACAGAACGTCAAGTCTAAAATATAGAAAACTACACTACTAATAATATACAGGCGAGAGGCATTAAATTAAACCACATATACCATAAGTACCTACAGTTAATCCGAAACTATTAAAAATAAGTATACGACAACTATACGAAAATATTTTTTTCGAACAAGTTAAATAGCGAAAAAATGAATTCATGCTTTGTATAGACGCGAGCCGCCAGCGGCAAGCTCCCGCGGGGTGAATGACCCCGGCCGGCCGTAGTCGGCGATCAGCTGTAATACAGCGTGTACAAAGTGAGAAAAAACTTTGAAAAATTCCTGTGGCTAATTTATTGCTTCGATTGATCTGATTTTTTTGTGTAGGCTGAAAATAATACACTAAGTATGTGGTTTTATTTAATGCCTTTCGCTTGTATCAACCTTGTATAATGAACTAACATGCACAGAATGAGTTCAATGATTGTGGCGTCTTTAACCATTTTAATCATTCCACTTCTCGACATACGCCCCTTAATTTTTATAGAAGGTCCAATTTTCTGCCACTGGCATCCGCACCGGATCCGAAATGTAGATCATTATTTTCGTTAATTGTATTGTAACTAAAAGTCTTTCATTATCTTCATTCAAAAGGCTGAAGAGCTCAAGGCTCAAGAGTTCTAAATACGGTGCAATACAATTGAAATCTTTTAGAGACCAATGATAAAATAGGCGTATAATAATAAATCGGCAGTGAATAAAATGCAGCAAGTTTCTAGAGTAGAGGACGCATTGAAGATGACTATCGGCCAGACGCTTGTCGAAATGCGTGTAGTAGCCAGTATATGAGTAGCAGGCTGATTGGCTTCCTTGTTGCTCTATGAGACATTGGCTTTTTAAAACAAGGAGATGGATGATCGATAAAGACTAATGATGATTTTTTTTAATAGTACAAGGGGGCAAACGAGCCCGACTGCTCGTTTTGCCATTTTCATGACTACCGACGCCCATAGACATCCGCATAGTTTACACACAGATGCTTTCCTTTCCTTTCCCCTTTCATCCCCGCCCTCCATGGGCCACCGGCTACTTACACACCGTACGGAATACGACAGCAAGCTGACACTTTACTCCGGTCTCGTGTAAGCGAGAGGTACCTCCCCGGTCGTGCCGGCTCAATGTGGCTACATGTATGCATAGTAGCATGGAACTACCTCTTACTAAATGATGATGTAATAAACTACGTAAATAACACATGTGCCTAACTACACGGTTCCGCGTCGGTGTTTATACAAGTACTCCAGTATAGTAGTAGTTATATTCCCTCTCAAATGCAAACATTTTGCCATTAATTTTTCGCCAACGCTTACCCTGTTGAGCGCGTATTTTGCACTTAACGATCCCAAATTATGCCACAATCTGTCATTATACGTCATCACTCAACCCGATACTTGCCGTGAAGTACTGTAATTAAATAAAAAGGTAAATGAGTGACGTTAGACACGTAACTAGGTACTGTATTGGCTTCATCATTGTCGTGTATTGCGCGTCCTTCTGACCCATTATTTTAGTATTAAACTAGCTTCCGCCCGCAGATTTGCCCGCGTGGATTTCGGACAACAATTGAGTTATTATACAATATAAACCTTCCACTTGAATCACTCTATTTATAAAAAAACCCTATCAACTTTGATAGGGTTTTTTAAATTATTTGAAATAAAAAAAAATACGCAAACGACTTCGGTTGCGTAATTTTAAAGATCTAAGCATACAGACACACAGACGGTGGAAAGTGACTTTGTTTTAAACTATGTTTCTCAATGTTTACTAATTTACTAATTGAATTCCATCACAGATAAAATAATCCCGAAATTATTTTAATGCGTTACATAAAATCGCAAAGGAAATGTCATCACGGAATTTGTATAAGGGAATCCTCTTTCATAATCCGCGGATCCCCGTCGGCTAAAATTCCCCAAACTCCCACGGGAACAACCGTTCGCTGGCAAAAACTTACTAAAAGCCAGAAATCATTTTTAAAATAAAATTAATCTAAAACTCTTGGTTTGTTTCTGTGCGGTACAGCCAGTTTTGTCCTCCATGCTAAACGAATAATGTTTACTTACAAATACCTAACGTCAGGTAGTCTTACTTCTAACAACTTCTAGTTTGTATTTTACAGATAAAAAATCATAATGGCTTCAGTAAAATAAAAATGTATAGAAAGTCATGAACGGGTAATAAAATATTATACTATATTGTATTTACGAAAAGTATGGTTTTCGTAAATACACTTAATCATGAAAGTGTAAATTTTACCATAGCTTTTTCTGTGTATTTCGGTAGTAGAAAGTAAACATAATTCATATTTTTTTTGAATAAATGCATGTTAATGCGTCAAACAATTGATTTTTCTGAGCCAACTCCAAAAGTTATCCCTTATGGCTTAGCTCAATCTTTTTTTTCTGTAGCATAAGAGAGAAGAGAAAATTTCTTCGTGTGATTTTAAACTTTACTATACAATTTTACTCTTAATTTAATAGTCCTATAATAAATAATTTTACAAATACGTCACACCACAAGAGGAGAAAAGTACTTTCATTTCTTTCCCACTTGCCCGCACTCGAGAAACCAAAGGGTACTTTTCTACCGCTTTTCAGGGATGAAAATTCAATCTTGGCGGAAAAATATATTTTTATATTTCTTAAGCCCTGCGACAATAAATATGACATGCTATGCTGAAGCAGTTTTAAAGCACAATAGTATCCTCTAAAATCTTTATCCAAGCCACTTCAATTTTTTTTTCTTATTTTGTTAATCTCTAATAGAGTCTAATAGAGAGAGAGAGAGAACTCTAAATAAGCGTCAATTCGAAATTAGTGTGAAGCTGAATGT
>LUGF01005556.1:63435-74084 GCA_001625245.1 Calycopis cecrops
CTGGAATGGAGATTAGTTCTTTTGTTATAGAGGATACGATAAAATTGAAGTTATTCTTATAACTTTAGTTATTTATAAATTTATAAATATGTATTATTAGTAAGAGGTAGTGCCATGCTGCTTTGCTGCCGAATCGGACCGGCACGACCGGGGTGGTACCTCTCGCTCACATAATACCGGCGTAAATTGACAGCTATGCTGTCGAGTTTCGTACGGTTTGTGAAGTTCCGGTAGGCCATTGGGGGGGATATGGGAAAAAGAGGGCAACGCATCTGCATAACTTCTGGTTGTGCGGATGTCTATGGGTGTCGGTAGTCGCCAAAAGGCTCCGACAGCTCGTTTGCCCCCTTATGATATTAAAAAAAAATATGTTAATAAACCTGTAACAAAACTTCAGTGTTACTAGTACCTAAGTAACATGGTTTCATAGACGTAGCACTCACTCAATATATTACTATACAAGAGGTACCTCCATTGAGCAAGCTAGAGGATCTGTTACTTAGCGCTATTACGCATTGCACCTAATTTTGACAGATTTGTTATAGACTTATTTTTTCCTTGAATATAATCGGCCAAACGAACTGTCGGAGTCATTTTCACAACTACCGACCCTTAGAGGCTATACAGATGCGTTGTCCTCCTTCCTCCGCCCCCCCTCATGGGCCACCATGTTAAGCACGCTGTTTGTAACTAATCTGTAATTGGCAGCGTACATGAACATGGTGTACTGGTTCCTGTCCGCGCTACCGACGCTACAGAAGATGGGCCGCCTGAAGAAGAAGGGGAAGTTCCGGCAGAAATAGCGCTACGTCCGTTTCCTCAACAACTTCCGACACGGAGTGCCCCACTTTATGGGCAAATAAGAAGGGGAAGTTAATGCAGAAGTTCTCAACTTCCGCTTCCTTAACAACTTCCGGCATGGAGTGCCCCATTTTATAGGCAAATAGATATGACAGGTGTTCGCACATTATATCGACTCGACGCCGCGTAGACAACGCGAGGTCCACGCGTCGTCGACGCTTTGTCCACCTATACAACTTACAAAGTTGACGGTTGTGTTGTGTCGGCGTCGAGTCGTTAGGGTCAATTCACACCAAAAACGCGGCAAAGCGCAGCGAAGCGGAGCACACTTTCAGTGTCATATAAATTTATACTTTATTTTCATTGCTGTAGTACCTACTTATAATCGAATTCTTGCGACTTCCGCGCAGATTCCAGCGACTTCTCGCGCAGTCGCGGGAATCCGCGCGTCTCGTTCGAGTTTCTCATGCGATAATAAGTATTATACTTAGTAATTATTATAAAGTTGGACCTTAATAGGAGCTTGAGCCTGCGAAACCTTCGTACAAAAATATAGCGATAAATGATTGGATACCTGTTTTATCCTTCCTCCCATGTTCCATGTAGGTATAATTACAACTTATTATTTACTTAAATAATAAAAGTTAATATATCTTTGCGTTTTTGTTGTTTTCATTTGGTTTATTTTTTAAATACTAGATATAAAAACGATTAGGTACTTAATCGTTGTCATCTGGTACAACCAAATTAAACGGAAGGCTGATTATTTATTATTGGTCTGGTCGCTTAAGTCCTCTAAGTTTATAGCTAGGGACAGCACTGCATTTCCAAGATAACGCAAAGCATATTTAAAATAAAGTCATTGATAAAATTTAACGAGTCAATATCTAAAATTTATTATTCGGAAAAAATGCTGCAATCGATGAAACATTGATTTTGTGGAAAGTTAAACAATGTTAATAAATGCACTTATATACTATGTAAAAAAAACTGTTTTAATTTCACTCCCACCGTATCTTAGTATCTACCTATAATTTGTTAGTTATATTATTATTTTAGAACTTGTATAATTTTTTGCATTATAATACATCTCTCATTTAGATACACATACTAAATAAGTAAAAAAAATAAAATAAAAAAAAGAGGAAATAATTTTAGACATCGAGGCGTAGAAAGAGAATACACTGTCTACGCATCGAGGGCTTTATCAATAAAGATCTTAGATCATATAGTAAAAATGATCTAAGATAAAGATAGATTAACTTTACTCCTAGTATAAAACTAGAAAACTGTCAAATTCCATAATAAACTATGGATTTTGACAGGTACTAGTTTCATACTTGGAGTAAAGTAATTAATCTATGTTTATAATTAAGGAGGCGAGTGCATACTATTATAAAGACAATGGTTTTGCACTTAAAACTTAGTACTTACTGTGAGAGAATTGTGAAATGTAAAAATTTTACCTTAAACACGAAAAAAATACTGTCCAATATTGTCCGTCCAAGTCAGTGGCGTAACTATAGGGGATGGATGGAGGAACTATAGGGGTGGTTAACGTTTGAAAATCAATAAAACTGATGATATAATTTATTTTTTTTAGTTTTTTTTTTTATTTTAATTATTATCTGCTATTACCTGTCCTTCAATATCACTAGTTATTAGGAACTCTTGTTTGATATTTATATTAAAAAATTAAAAAATTTAAAATAAGTCCCATCTCCCCATCTTGCCCCTTGGGTAGGTTAAGATAGGCGATGGTACTTATTACATAATTTCAAGATTATTATTATTACATTAGGTACGTTAAAAGTCTTAAATTGATGAGTACTGGCAAAATTTACATCTGTTTAGGTATGGTACTCTTCATCTTCGACACCAGCACAACAACAGTGTGCCCATTTTTTACACATAGCACATGTCACCCATCATTCTGTATACTCTAAATAGTGACCTGTACATTAAAAATAGGGCGTATTTTCGGGATCGCTCGCTGTTTTCTGACGATGACGATTTAACATCGCAAATTTTCTTCGGTTTGGTCACTTAAGCTTTCTTAGCATCTTTTTTTTTGTGTTTTCCATAGTTATTTTCCTAGTTTTTTCATCTGCTTAGCATCATCTGCCAGCTTCTTTTTCTTAATCGTTTCTTCCAAATCGTTCTTTTTAGAGCGAAGAGGTAATTTTTGGTACAATTGAAACACCTGTTTCATTACAATTGTACCGAAATTCTATCAGGTGTTAGTTTATGTTCATGACCAGAAAATTAAAGAATTGTTCTACAACCGGTTACTGCTCACTCTCGATGTCTATTATGTTATACCATAATTACATGGCTCTCATTTTTTCTGCATTCTAAGAATATAGAAATAGAAATATTGAGATCTGTATAGCGTCACACATTATAAAAATTTATGCTTTGCGAACTTTAATAAATTACTTATAAAACAAAAAGTGGTATCCACACGGTAACAAGAAACTACTTGCCTGTTTTCGTGAATCTTCACACATGAAAAAAACACCGTATCTGTTATGACAATAATAATTAGACCACTAAGACCAATGAAGTGAAATGCAAAAATTACAAGGGATTTGACAAATTTCATTTATTTCCAATTATTTAACAAATTGGCGACCTAATCGACGCGACCTCTGCGCTAACTAATTGGCATCATGATGACACATTGTCATGCACTAGCGGTATTCTGATAGGTCAAATGTAACGCTGTAGAAAACCATCACCCCGTCTTGCCCCCCTCTCCCCTACCGCTCGAGACCCGTGGTAAATTCATCGGATGGGCCCCCGAAGAAAGGCACCGAAGAAGCTTTTTCTTGTATATATATATTTTTTTTATGGTATAGGAGGGCAAACGAGCAGTCGGAGCCATTTTCATGACTACCGACGCCCACAAACATCCGCATAAAGGCTATACAGATGTGCTGCCCTCCTTTCGCCTTCCAGCCACCGGCTACTGACACACCGCACGAAACACGACTGCACAGCTGTCACTTTACGCCGGTCTCGTGTAAGCGAGGTACCTCCCCGGTCGTGCCGGCCCAATTCGACTGCATGCAAGCATTGCAGTGTCTTACTAAATGTCGAGAGTTGGTAAGTATACTCCTCTGACCGGGGCCCCTTCCGGCTGGGGCCTGTGGCATTTTGTCGACTTGCCAACCTGTAGCTATGCCACTGGCTCCGACCGTCCGTCCTAATTATAGTTATATTACTTTTAGTAACATTACCCCTTGTTTTAGTAATATAGTACTTTTTACATCAATATTACTGGTTATATAAGGAAAAAAGATAGGTAGATGGGTAAAAAAAAGTAAAGATAAATACAATAATTGACAGCAGAAACGACTAGTGTTTATTGGCAACCGAAATATAAAACAAAGTGCGCCAGCCCCCGGCAGCACACAGATACAAAGTGTATTCACGGACGCTGGAAGCACGGCCGACTACACTAATTAATGACCAATTATTACAATATTAATTAACTGAATACAATCCTCCAAAAATAGCACGAAAATTTTCCCGATAGCAAACATTTTCCTTTTGTTACGCGCGTAATATTATTCCTTTTTCTCTCAAGTAAACTAGTTATAGATATGAATTGACCATAGATTTAGAATGTATGTAGTGAGAACAATTCTAAATCTATGGCATTAACATAGCTCTTACCTACTGTTATTATAAATTATGTATAAATTTAAAAATAAAATAGTTGCTTTTCGGCTATTTATAGAAATATTATGCATCAAAAAAAAAAAAATTGATGAATTGGACTAATTAAAAATTGTTTTTTAAAATTATAATAAGAATGAGCGATCTATCATATCGATCGATAATATAGATATCGACAGTATTTAAAAAATAGCATTTCAAGTACCTTTCTTTGTTTTTTTTTGGTAACGCAGGGGAATACTTTTACGTACGCTACCCAGAAGCCGGGTGACTCAACCGGATACAGTTGCGGGTTCGGCTACTGCTCCTACCGACTGATCCTCTTCGGGTACCTTCAGCCGATATAACAAATAAATAAACAAACGGAGCACGCCACGCTGGTCATCCTAATCCACGCCGCCATCTGCTGATTTAGACCTCCCAGCTGAGCTGCTCTTAGTCTGGCCTCTACCCCCAAGCCTGTCTGGTATGGGTAGCTTGGTCCAGCATATCCTTGGGATCACAGAGACACGCAAGCCCCCCCCCCCACCACGACAAGGTGGCAGAATCTTCGAGAGGATCCGGCTTTTAACCTAGATATTATATCCATCCAGGCTTAAATCTAGCTGTAGATCGATAATTCTATGAGTGGATTCGTACAAATAACATCTATAATGTAAAACACAGGAGAGAAATATAATAATAATAGTATATAATTAATAAACAATAATATAAAAAGTATAGTTCATTAGGTTTAAATACTGAATTTTGTAATATTGTTCTTGCTGTTTTCCTAATTTCTGAACTTATTTTTGCAAGCTACTATTAAGTATAGTATTACATGTGAACTTTATTACTTGTTACGTCTACTGTATACTATATTGAAGGCGAATAAATGATAAATTATAACGTGCGTGACGAGGCTGACAATGAAATCATATCATGTAGCTGTTTGCAGTGGTGCATATGATGGAGGCAATTGGGAACCATTGTCCGTCGCCGCTACCCCGAGTGGCGTCCATTGTTGCTACACACGTGCAAGCTAAGTTACAGCGGGACTCGACCAATATTATAATCACTTTTCTGACATTACATAAGAAGCGGGAGCAGCTAAAGTATGGGACTATTTGCTGCAAGACGCGACTCCCGTTTGACCGCTCAGTTTATTTTTTATTGTACATAGGGGGCCGCAACGAATAGTTGTTTTTTTACAAATGGGTTTTTACTGCGACGTCACATAAGAACTAGCAGTGCCAGGCGCAAAACCCGCGTACTTTTATTTGTAGTAGCCTTCCTCGATAAACTGATTATCTAATACTGAAATAATTCTTTAATTCGGACCAGCAGACCCAGAGAATTAGCAAAACTTTTCAGATTTATATATTAGTCCAGATTTCACAATTAAAATGTCTCCTTTCATCTTCCCCACGTCAAACTTGAACAATAAAAGCTCACCATCGGCACCCTCTCCTAAAAAGGTATTACGGAGCCACCTAATTGGGTCCCCGTGTCCTCCGGGCTCGAGTAGGGCGAGGGGCCACTAGGTGTATAGGGCTTGTACAACACACAGTCGATACTGATGTAGGTCACCGTGTCTCCGACTCCTGTATAGGTATAGGTCTATGCTAATGTTATTATAAAGAGGTAAAGTTTTTAACTTAGGTAATCTAAATTACATATCTTATATCATTGATCAAATATATATAGTAATGTATGTCAGAAAAAATATATTATTATGTACTTAGGTAATCTTTAGAATTGCTAATCTGATTATAAGTAATATGCTTTCAGTAACACAACACGTTATGCTATATTTTATAAACAAGCTTTATTTTTGTCGAGTAGGCACATCATATACAGATGGCAAAGTATGGACATTAGTAAGAGGTTGCCGGCCAAATTTCGCTGCAATTCAGCATGGCATGCTGAATTGCAGCGAAATTTGGCCGGCGCGACCGGAGACCATTGGACGGGGGGTAGGGAGGGCAACGCGACTGTGGCACAACGTCCATGGGCATCGGTAAACATTAAAGGTCACTATTTGAAAGGGGACACACTTATACTCCAAAAAAAGGCACGGGTCTACAAGTATTAAGACACAAGTCCTTACGGTACTTAGCACGGGGCCAACGTAGTGTAATAAGTCCATATATATTTCTTTATTATTATTTAATATAGTAGCTAACAATTCTTATTACTTGCAGGTACTTGACTAGCGGACCAGCGGTAAAATTGAAGCTGCCTCGTGGTTTACTTGCAAAGGTCCCGGGGTCCAGTACCGGGTCTATCATTCCGGGGCTAGGTCTGCCGTGCTGTCTCCTCGTGTCTCGGAGCGTGTCTTAACGTCACAGTCGCCATCAGCCGTCGTCGTCGTATGATTTCTATATAATGTAAAAAAAAATGTTTAGCAAGAAATGAAAAGTAAAATGTAACGTGTTTAATTTTTTTTTATACACAGATTGTACACGTAGGACATCGTTAGTAAATAAATGAATAAGATAACCACTTCAACTTCAATTAAATAATAAATTCTGGTTGCTTGTGAGTTTGAGTGAAAGAGAGTTATTTAGCAGAGGAGAAAGAGCGTTGTGTAAGCAGCCGGTGGCCCATGGAGGGGGAAGGAAGAAAGAGGGCAACGCATATGCGGATGTCTATGGGCGTCGGTAGTCACAAAAATTGGCTCCGACTGCTCGTTTGCCCTCTTATACTAAAGCAGAGAAAGGAGCTGATATTCATCATTATCATCAGCGACAATCAGTATATCGCTAGACAGACGCCTAGATAGTTGTTACTACACAACTCTAGCACAGGTACGATGCTCTATTGCACACGAATCGTGCCGGCACGGATGGGGACTTACACAACATCGCCGCCACGTGACAGCTGCGTTTGTTGCGGTATATGAGTTTCCGGAGGCCCTTGGATGGTAGTACTGAAGGCGGGTGAAATAGCGGCAGTGGTCATTTTAGGCTTCGACTACTCGTTTGCCCCTTGATACTGTAAAAAGATAAAATCGTGCCACCCGCGTGGACTTCTAATTGTCGCCTCTTTTTAACCAAAATCCGCTTATTGTCAGTATGTGAGAGTCCGTAGATCTTTTCTTTTCTTCTCACTAGATAATATTTATTTATCCGAACCCCATCGCAATGAACTCGCAACCCGCACGAAACGCGACATACATTGTCAACATCGCACGTCAATATGTGCGTCTTCAGTCGTATTCGCCCGATTTGGCTAAGGTAATTTAGGTAAAGGCCGGCAACGCGTCTGCAAGACACCTGGATGTCTATGGGCGGCGGTAGTCACAAACCTGCTCGTTTGCCTCCTGTTACATTTTTTTATCCTTTTTTTAGTGTTGTGTTGTGTTTTCCCACTGCCGGGCAAAGACTTTTCCCAAACTTCGCTAATCATCCCGGTCTTTTGCCTTCTACCACTAATTTTTCTGGAAGGCATCGAGATCTTCACGCCAGCATTTCCTCGGCCGTCCTATTATAAAGGCGAAAGTTTGTAAGAATGTTTGTTACTCTTTCACACAAAAACTACTGAACGGATTTTCATGAAACTCTACAGTAATATAGCTTTCATATCAGAATAAAAATTTTATAGGGATTTTTTATAATCCGAAATCCACGCGAGCGAAGCCGCGGGCGGAAGCTAGTAAATAAAAAGCAGAGCTTTGGTACCATCTCTCACGACCGTGCTCTAGTGGCACGCATGTTGAACCACACGGTAGAAAAGAAAGACTAAAACTGCTATAGGAGTTCAGTTTGTAATAAGGACTAAGGATTTTTTAAAGTACAGGGGGCAAACGAGCAGTCGGGTCACCGAGATGAAGGCGATCTCCGGCACCCACAGACATCTGCAACACCAGGGGTAAAAGGGAGTTTGCGATGTTACACCCTGATTTATGCTTCAGAAAACACGGTAGGCAATCCGAAGCCTGCTTCTTTCAGAGTGGCGAGCTGTCGATCCGGATAGGGGCATGAGGGAATAGAGAGTGCGGTTTTTTCGTAAGAGGTAGCGTCATGCTACATGCATGCATGCAGCCCATCCGACTGTATGCAGCTGATTAAGGCCGTTACGATCAGGAAGAAGAAGTAGGTAAGAAGCCGGTGGCCTGTAGAGGAGGAGAGGAAGAAGGCAACGTATACTTATAACTTTTTTGCGGATGTCTATGGGCGTCCGTAGTTACGAAAACGGCCCCTTTATAGTGTAGAAAAAAACTGGTTTCGAGGCAAACACTAGTTTGTCTATCTCACTTCTTGGCATTCTCAAAACTGCTGTAATCTTAAACCTCCAATGCGGATAATTTTTCAGGCTTCGGACTAAAAATTACAGTTATTTAGTCAGTCATATTGAGTCAGCAGTACGATTATAATCCTGAGGTTAAAAAAATCAGTTGAGCGGCCCATCAGGGTCTTCTTTAATAAGCTACCTACGTAGGTACATATAGGTAGGTATTAATCTATGTAGGTTAGCTAGGGAAAATCGATAAGCTAGTGCGATGAGAACTCCAGATTTTTAAATACATGAAATAGATTGTCCATCATGTTTTTAGTGAGAGGTAGTGCCACGCTACATGCATAGGTCGTATCGGTATGTATGTATGTACATACATACCGATACGACCTAGGGATCTTCAAGAAAAGAGCTTATTCTTTCCTCAAAGGGCGGCAACGCTTCTGTTAGACCTCAGGTGTTACGGATGTCTGTGGGCGTTGGTGATCACTTTGCATCAGGTGACCCAACTGCTCGTTTGCCTCCTATGCTATTAAAAAGTGCATGCATTTGAATTTTACCTCTCTTATCGTGCCGGCCCAATTCAGCTGCAGGAAAGAGGTGGACAACCTATATATTATATAATATACCATTTATCTCTCCATCTCGCTCGCTCTATACTTAGTGGACTTTGAAACAGTAGCAGATAGAGCACTGTTGTCTTTAGAAAGTTTGTTCGGAACTCTCAAAAGATGGACAAAGAAATCGTAACAACTCGTATGGGGTACGGCTGGTTATATATTAGTTTTGTTTGTTTTCCCTGATGCCCATATATCCGCATAGAGGTTAAATAGATGCGTTGCCCTCCTTCCTCCTCCTTCCTCGGTGGGCCACCGGCTACTATCGGGACAGTACAGCTGTAAGTTTACGTAGCTATCATGTAAGCGAGAGATACCACCCTGGTTGTACATGCATGAAAGGAGGGCAGCGCATCTGTATAGCTTCTATGCGGATGCCTATGAGTGTCGGTAGTCATGAAAATGGCTCCGACTGCTCGTTTGCCCTCCTATACATAAAATAAAAATGAATGATAGTGTCACTCTGTGAACCTACCCATTACTTATCATTTATTTACTATTTATTTTTTATCTACCCGTAATATAGCTACATGAAACAATACACAGTGCAACTTTGTTGCATACCTGGTCGCTATCATTTTTTTAATCTATCGTATGTGTCACTTTAATTGTACGTCGCCAGTAATAACCCTATCGATGTTATTGGAGGTACAAAGTAAAGTGGCGCCACAAAGGTGAAACTGAAACTATACGTGTCTATTACACATTGGCTGGGTGGTACACGTAATACAGTTTTACGTGTAGAACAATTATAGAAAGGCCTTCAAATTTATTATAAATTTCACCTTCTATGTTGAACTAACTTGTTGAGCTCTTCGGTTTTACTCGCATTGTAAAACCAACGGTTGTGAAACCAGAGGGTACACCTAGTCTTGTAAAATAACTACCTACATGTTTAAAAAGTTCCTAAGTTTAAATAAGAACTTTTTAAACACACTTTTCGTGCGCAAGTATACGCACGAAAAACTTACTTATATTTACGCGTCTATCTTCTACGTTGTCTTGTTTTACGTTACCATTTAACATTCGCTAATATGTCTGAAAGGGATGGGTTTGGTGTGGCCTGTGAGTAGCCCGTGGCCCATTGGAGATGCAGGTGTGCATTCGCATTGCACTGATGATAATAATTAACGTTGGTTGTCACCTAATGGCTCCAACTGCTCCTTTCCCCCTATGCTGTTAAAATAAACCTCACAAAAAATATATAAAAATTTTCCAACCATAATTGAATATGCATTAAAATACGCACACAAAAATATAGCTTTGTAGTGGACAAAGGTGTATTTTTGTGTGCGTTTTACACATAACGTTGCACACATATATAACTGG
>LUGF01005561.1:0-32535 GCA_001625245.1 Calycopis cecrops
ATAAAGTAGTCGTGGAATGTAAAGAGCACTGAAAAGGACATACTACTTTGCTTAGGATTGTGACTTCATGTTTACTGGCACGGATTTTCAGTAACATCTCGGTGTGGGAGGGAATGCAGTGACATTGACAGTGATATTTTATATCTATCATCATATTATTCTTTATCACACTTACATAGGTTCTACTTGAGTGAATTTTAGGGAATACAGAGGTGGAAACAAACAGCCCTCAACTCTCCACTGCCGTGAATTCAAAAAGATGAATAATTAGCTTCTGTTCGCGAGCTTTCGCTGTCGAGTCTATACAGACCGGAATCCTAAAAAAATATTTTAATATTTTTTGTAATCTTATTTCTTTTTCTGTGTACTCCTTGTCTAACATGACATTTTAATAGCTGCTTATCCTAATTATACCTATAATTAATCCTGCAGTTGTTGAATAAAAGCCGATGATGAAAACGCTAAATTAACTTGGAGACAGCCGCGTCTGTGGCAGTGTACTCGTATGTAGCGAAGTGTACGTGTCAGAGGTTGACTCAGCCCTCTCCGTGTTACACCGTTCATACACGGCGCAGCATGGGTACAGTCAGTCGGGAAAATATGAGATAAATCACTTTTACATAGCTTAAGGGGATAAATTCGTTACCTATTTGACGAAACGGGACTCGATTTGCAAAATATGCAACACTAACAGACCGAAGAGATCCTAGAAGGGTTTTGTTCATTGTGTAATTAAAAATTATATTTCAAATTAATGTTATTGATTTTATTTTGTTTGGTTGATAACTAAATACCTCTAATAATTTTTCATAATTACTTGAAAATACAAATCATAAAAGTTAAAATTAATATTTATTGCTGGGACATAAAATAATTGGTTATAAGTGGGTATGTGATACAAATAATGATGTACTGAAGTGGTTGTTTTACCTTCTTTTGAGGTATAAGGGTCAAATGAGCAATCAGAGTGGCAGAGCGTATCATGACTACCGACTCCCACAGACATCCTCATAGATGCTACACAGTTGCGTTGCCCTCCTTCCTTCTCCTCCCTTCATAGGCTGCTTACACACCGCACGAAACGCGACAGCACAACTGTCACTTCACGCCGGTTTCGTGTAAGCGAGAGGTACCTCCCCGGTCATGCCTGCCCAATTCGGCTACATGCATGCATGCAGTGTGGCACTACATGTTAAATGTTCGTAATATATTAAATTTTTATAGTGACGACCTGGTTGGCACAGTGGTACAGGGCTCGGATAAGAGAAGCTTGTAGCGCCAGGGGTCGCGTATTCGAATACCGCCTTGGTCAGGAATGTTTATCTATGTATTATATGTATTTCTACAATAAAACTCTTAAATATATAAAAAAAATCCTAAATTTATAAAGCATATTAAATATATTTTCGTTGTCTAGTACCCGTAACACAAGTCCTTACGGTACTTAGCAAGGGGCGAGCCTAAGACGGTGTGATATGTCTACAGATATTATTATTATTATTATAGTCGTAATAATAAACCAGGGCGGGTAGGTAATAATCGGCTATTTTTAAGTTAATTGGAATTGCTCATGAAAAGTAACCTAAAACCTACTCTAGATTATAATAACACATTTTTCACGGTGACTGTACGTCCGAGGAGCCCAAAATTAAGCAAGCCCTTCGAACTGCAGTGTGATGATCTACCTATATACTGTGACACAGTTAACTAGATAGTAAAATATCCACAATATTATTTAATTATTTGATAAATTTTATGTATGTGATAAGGAACCTGAAAATTAAAACAGATGCTGAAAAGCTTTTTAATTCCGTCATTCCGGTTCTATCAGAGTGACCCTCCGTCACATAACAGTGACGTGAATTTACGGCTATACTTTCGTCTTTCGTGTGATACGTAATAGTTTTTATAATTTTGTCTGAAATTGGGGCCAGACGAGCGAGCGCGACGATAAGTACAAATTAACATAGTCTTAGAGCTTCGATAATCACTTTCTCTCTTTGTACTTAATAAAAAATGTAACCAAAATCTTCCATTCTTGACTAAGGGTCAATTCACACCGAGACGCGACGCGACGGGACGCGGCTTTGATGTCGCGCTGCGCAGCGCGGCGCCGCGAGTTGCCTCGCGGCGCCGCGAGACGCATCTTTAAATCGTATCATCAACGACGCCGCGCGGTGCAGCGAGACGCCGCGCGGCGCAGCGGAACGTGTCTACTCGCCGCGGCTGTGCCGCGGGCGACCGCTCGATGATCGATGTTAGAAAAACATCAATGTTGACATCGATATTAACATCGACCCTTAAACATCGATGCTCGATAAACATCGAAAGGAAAACATCGATGTTCGGAAACATCGATGTTTTTGGTAGGTTATAAAAAATAATAATATACAAGTATAATGTAAAATAATAATATATATTTTTGTAAAGTTTAAATGTATCATTATAATCGTTAAAAAAATATGTTTTCGTAGTGACAAGTATCATCGAATAATATTTTTGGGAAATAACGTAGTATTTTTCGTTTTCTATTCTATTAAACATCTACTACAAATCTCTTATAATGCAAGCAGGAAATAAATTATAACATAATAATAAAACGAAGTCGGGACGGAAATAGTAGACAAGTCGCCACAGCGGCCTCAGGGCGCTTGTCCACCGCCGCCGTCACCGTCACGTCACCGAGAACGAGATGACGGCGCCGAAGTAGCGGTACGTACATTTACATTACATTACTTAGCCGCGTGTCCACCGCATACCGTCACCCGAGCGCCGTCATCCCGGCCCGCCGAAATTGCGAGTAGATCGGCGTGACCGCTAGATCGTCGCCCGAGATTTTGACGGGCCGATGTGCCGGCAAAACAAAACATATATGAACTTGTCCACACACTGCCGTCGCCGTTGCCGTCGCCCGTCGCACCGTACACGAGCTCAGTTATTGTTTTGTTTGTAATCAATTATCATTAATTAGTATAACATTGTAATAAAAATGGCGAAAATTTTTAAACACGATATTTATTCATTATTAGAAATTATAGAAAGTAAAGAATGTTTGTGGGATAAAACCAAGGAAGTGTCCAAAGATAAAGTTTTGCGTAGAAATGCATGGCGCGATTTTTAACCATTAATCTAGCCATCACTTTATTTCTTCGTAAAAGTGACTACCAGGCATGACAGCTGGAATAAACTAAACCAGCGAAATCGGTCGCGGTCTCGCGGTGGACAAACGATCGCCGTTACGTCATATTGAATTCGGCCCGAAATAATATCGTTCTCGGCTACGGTCCGGTGACGGCGGCGGTGGACAAGCGCCCTCAGGCTGCGCCTCGCAGCGCCGCGCTGCTTCGCGCGGCAACGCGAGACACAGCACCGCTCTTGCACGCCGCTCGTCACCGCCGCGTCGCGATACGTCGCGCTGCACCGCGAGACGTCTCGAGGTGCAGCGCAGCGCCGCGCAACGTATCTGAATTCTCACAATGAAATGTGTATCCTTTCGTGTAGTAAATAAAGTATATTTTGAGTTGCTCTATGTAAAATCTACGCGCGGCGCCGCGAGGCGTCGCGTCTCGGTGTGAGCTGACCCTTACTCTCTTGTTTCGTTAGGCCATTCTGCTAATATTGTAAGTTTAAAAGTGTATGTATGTTTGCATACACCTGCTCCACGGATTAGGATGAAATTTGGAGACTATAACAATTAGAAAACATTTCTGCCCCTAAAAATATCAGTTCCTTTTGGTACATTTTAAGCGAATGAAACCGTGGAGCATCAGCTAGTAATTTATAGCACTGATTGCCACAACCCGAGCTCCAAATTAGTTCCCCACCAACTTGATGTACCAGACTCCGTCCCTCTACAAATTGGACGCCATTCATTTTCATTTTTGCCTCATCCACAGAACCGCTGGTGCTTTTCCTTGTCACTTTAGACGCCATTCGTTTTATTGCTCAAATATTTATTTTTGATAATGCTCTTTTGATAAAAATATATTTATATTAACGGGACCGAATACATCAACTGCTCGGTAATTGCAATTTTATTCTACACTGCAAACCGTCATGAGGGCATGACAATAGATTATAGAGCTAAAAGATGATGTTACATTATAAAATGGCGCCTGTATAAATGTTATAGCATTTCGTGAATGAGTCATCATTTCGTTGATGCGTCGGGTTGCTATTGTCTGCGCCGAGATACGTAAAGCGTTGTGCGCCTCGACGATAACAAAACCATCGAGTTGAAGATTTTAATGAGCTCCATTTGCCTTAAAAGATGAGCTAAGGCCCTTCTTTTGAGTTATTCTTGGGATCCCAAAACACAATATTACGTAATATTCATCCACAGACAGTACCCACTTCCATCTAATTTCATCCAAGACATAAAATAAAAAACTTTCAACTATCTAGCTTTAATACGAAAGAGCTCTAGACCAAAATAATATTAATAAACATTTGAAACTTTTCTGCAGCTTCATTGAGTTTAGTCTATTGTTAATGTCTAAACACACACTCACGTACCAACCTACAGCTATTCGAGTTCAATAGGAAGCGCACAGTATCATACTAATATTATAAATGCGAAAGTGTGTTTGTTTGTTTGATTATTTGTCCTTCTTTCACATCAAATCGTATCGACGGATCGATGTGATATTAAGTATGGAGATAGAGATGTTGAAGGACTAAAGAGTGGCATTGGCACTTTTTTATCGCGACAAACCACGCGAGTGAAGCAGCGGGTAACAGCTAGTAATGTATAATACAGGTCGAACATGGAAATAGATCCATACATGTATGAAAAGTTTTATAAAAGGTTTTTAAAAACCAAAATGTATTTGTTAAAACACCATTTGTAACCTAAACACCATTAGTAAGCGAAAAAAAAACAAAAATCAGCGCTGTACTGATAAAGCTAGACCATATTTTATAGAGGGCTATTTTTGGTCACTGCAGGCCCTCTGAGAGCACTTTATCACAGCTCACACTTGACTTGGCTTCTGTACACACAAAAGAAATTGGTAAAAATGTTTTTCGGCGTGAAGTATCGTGTGTCTCGGTAATGGAAGGGGAGTTGTTTGTAGGAAAGTATTGTATGTTATAGGAACGATTTGGGTTTACTACATTTAGTAAGAGACAAATAAAAATTGGTCAAGTCAACAAATACAGTACAACATTGCATGTTTGCATCCAGCCAATTTGGGCCGGCACGACCGGGGAGGTACCTCTCGCTTACACGTGACCGGCGTAAAGTGACAGCTGTGCTGTCGCGTTTCGTGCGGTGTGCAAGTAGCCGGTGGCCCATGGAGATGGGGGAAAAGGAGAGCAGCGCATCTGTGTAGCCTCTATGCGAATCTCTATGTGAAGCTAAGCTATGGCGTCGAGTTTCGTCATATTTGCGAATTTCTGATAACCTATTGTGAGAAAGGAGGAAGGACAAGAACACGTTCTTTTTTTTAGAATAAGGAGGCAAACAAACGAGCAGTCGGAGCCATTTTCATGACTACCGACGCTCATAGACATCCGCAAAGAGACTATGCAGATGCGCTGCCCCCCTCTCTCCTTCGCCCCCATAGGCCACCAGTTACTTACACACCGCACGAAACGCGACAGCACAACTGACACTTTACGCCGGTCTCGTGTAAGCGACAAGTACCTCCCCGGTCGTGCCGGCCCAATTCGGCTCCATGTATGTAATGTATATAATATGTTTATTCAGTCTTAAAACTTTATCATAATTATTAAAACATAGATCACAAAACTGATTACGCAGTCAATGCGCGTGCATGCAGGCAGTGTGGCACTACCTACACGTTTAACACATTGTAGTTCACTATGACCGTAAAGAACCACACAAGAATCAGGTGAAGGCGACCACAGAGCTGTCACTCCGATCGCTTCCAATGGAACAGGGAAATAATAAAAAGATTTTTTGTTCTATTCCCTATTGCAATTGTTATATAATTGTGGAAGTAGAACAAGTCTGACAGATCAGAGTTGACAGCTGATGCCTAAGTTGATGCACTGCACTGCATCTTTACTTGTAATCCGCAGCTCTCTACCTACGGTGATATTTGCTTGTAGCTGTCACTAAGTCATGGTTGTAATGTCAAGCATCCCTCTTTCTCTTGTCATCTGTACGTAACCATACACATCTTCTATGGTATGAATATTCATTGTACGGTCTATGACTAAACATAGACAACACTTACACCAAACAGTAATGTCTGCCTTTCATCCAAATCTATACAAAGGCATCATTTTTTAAATATTTTTAGCACAAAAATAATAAAATATACCAAACAACTGAATCAAAAGGCTGATCTACCAAACTCCATTTGTTTTCAGTCAGTGTTCTCCTAAAATGATAAATTCTAGTGAAGCTTATCGTGTATGCAAAATTAGTCCGAAACTCGCTCCGGCATCTGATAAACAGGGTTTATGTAGCGGGCTCGTGACAGCGGCCTGCATAGTGTACATGCCGGGGAGAGCTGAGGATCTATGTACGCAGTAGCAAATTGTTTGTTGATGTGCCTTGGACTTGATACATCAGTCAGTACTGTAGGCACAAAAAATTGTTTGCCATCTCCGACCTGTGTCTGGAGTTCCACACGAACGAATGTGATTTTGAAGCGAAAGGTACGTAAGAGATGTGACGTAAATTATATGATAAGTAACATTACATTACTTATCTTATAATTTACGTCATATCTCTAACGTTAAAGTAACGTTACGTTACTTATCTTATAATTTACGTCATATCTCTAACGTTAAAGTAACGTTACATTACTTATCATATAATTTACGTCACGTCTCTAACGTTAAAGTAACGTTACATTACTTATCATATAATTTACGTCACGTCTCTAACGTTACATTACTTAACATATAATTTACGTCATATCTCTCACGTCAAAGTAACGTTACGTTACTTATCTTATAATTTTACTCTTTATATTATATTTTGATAACGCGTCATTCGTTAAGATATAAACCAGAGTACATATATAAACTCCAACAAAATATAACTGTTTATAAGTTTAGTGAGAGTTTTAGTAGTCATGAAAGTGACGATGTCTAAACTAAAGTTTTAGACATCGTCACTTTCATGACTAGACTATTTTTATAATCCGGTACAAATTCTCGTTATGAATATATCGTTATGAAATATAGGATTCATGCTTGGTGTGTAGGTAAGTAACCGGTAGCTTATGGAGGTGGGAGGAGAAAGAACGGCAGCTCATCTGTATTGCCTCTTTGTGGATGTCTATGGGCGTTGGTAGTCATGAAAATGGCTCCAAATGCTCGTTTGCCCCCCCTATACCATAAAAAAGTAGAAACTTGCGCTGAACGTCACCACTGGAGCTATAGATAAGAGTTACTTACCCTGTCGTGCGAGCCCGTTGCTCTTATGTAACATATGCGCGGTCACCCGGAGGTTGTACCAGCGATACCACCGCTGGCCCTGCAGATTAGCTTGCAAATTGAACGCGGCACAAACGCGAGTAGAATATGTAATGACGCTGTGAATTATTGTACCTACGCTACCTCAGATATGATATGAGAGTCATCCAGATACGCAAATTGTACTTCACTAGCTCAGCCTCGCGGTTTAACCAGTTTCAAATATTTCCCAAGGGTAATTTATTTATAGGAATAAGATATATATTAATATTATAAATGCGAAAATGTTCGTTTGTTTATTTGTCCTTCTTTCACGGCAAATCGGATCAACGCATCATGTGATATTTGATATGGAAATAGTTGAAGAACTGAAGAGTGCCATCGGCTCCGTTTTATAGCGAAAAACCACGCGACCGAAGTCGCGGGTATACATTATAAAAATACTTTCTCTATTCTAGCTGATACCGTAGGCTACGAACGTCGATTACAATGCTATTTTTGTCTCCAGTATCACAAGCTAGTCTCCTGAAAGTAATAATGAAATCGTTCATTGGCTTGGAGGACCATCGGTTTAGACATGAAATGAAAGAGACGTTCTCTTCTAAGTAGGGTTTCTTACCCTACTTAGAAGGATCTTCTCTTCTTGAGAAGGATTAAAGAATAAGTAAGTCTAAAGAGTATGTAGAGGTACAAGCTATTGACGTAGTCACACTTCAGTGAAAACTTTTTTCAGTCGCCCTCCATCCTCCATCTCCATATATAAAGCACCCCTGATTGGGAATTCAACCGGGAAATAAAAAGTTAATTATACGTACAAATACCCCGTAATTAAGTAAACGAGGCAAGTTAGTGGCCGCTTCTACAGTCGGTCTTCATTATTTGTTACTAGATGTACCCTGCGTGCGTTGCTACGCGTGGCGCCATCTGTCGAAAATAGGTTGGACCAAGTCAGAAACCTTCGCGGGCTCATGCACAACAACTTTTCTAAAGATCACACGATTCTATAAATAACATACAGACAAACATTCATTTTTATGTATAAAGAAGTAGATGTTTAGCAAGATTTTTATTTTTAGGTAGGTAAGTATTGAATATTTTAAGAAGAGCTCTTATCTTCTTTTATTTTTTTTTAGTAAAATAAAAACTTATTGTTAACCAAAAGCTGCCGATTTGATTTTTTTTATGTACCTACTTGTAGCATTCGCATTATAAATGTATTGTAAAGGCATATCCAAGTTAAGATCCATCAAGCGATTCATACATGTAATATCTAAGAACGAACATAAAAATCTACAAACATACACTCGGAAAACATGAATGTCCATCTGCAGGACATGGCACGATCATGCTACACGTGCTCGCATATCCTGCAGTTGCAGACGTATCCGGAGCATTTTCAGATACCCATACTGGTCGCAGCACACTTATCAACTAGGAAAGCGATCGTAACCGTATCACCTCGAGCCGGTCAGTGTTCTGTGTATGAAACTTCATACTGCAACGCACACTAATGGGAAACGTAACGTAATCGTATCGTCTTCGCTTTTCTAGGCGAGGCGTTTACGATCCCTTTCCAATTAGTATGCGGCGAGCATTAGCCGTTAGTACACTCTGGGTGATGTAAATTATCAAAGTACTACCAATTTCAAACGGACAAGCTACGCGCATTTAGAGGCATTAAACTATCGATTTGAGAGTCAACAAGCCCTGCCCATTTATTATTAGTTCAGTTCGGGTGAAATGCCCCTAATTTCATCGAGTGAGCTGCTTTTGTGATGTTGGCTTTGGTCAATGGAATATTGATTTGAATATTAGTAGTCTGTATGTATTTGTATCTAGATATTTTATTTTGATATAACATAGTGCTTATTTCTGTTTAATAGAGGGAGGAGCGGGACGGAGCATTATGGTAGAGGTGAGCATAAAGGTAATTTTTGTAGTATAAGGGGGTAAACGAGTAATCGAAACCATTTTCATATCTACCGGCGCCCGTAGACATACGCATTGAGGTTATACAGATACGTTGACCTCCTCCTTCCATAGGCCACCGGCTAGCACAGCTGTCACTCTACGCCGCTTTTATGTAAGCGAGAGGCACCTCCTAGGTCGTGCCGGCCCTATTCGACTACATGCATGCATGCAGCTTAGCACTAACTCTTACAAAAAGGTTTTTATTACCTTTTATATTGAAACCTATTTCAAATGCTAGTCTGGTTACATTGCATATTACCAGAGCATCATTATTTTGAAATTTGTGTTACGACGAATACCATAAGGTTCCATGGTGCATGGCAGCGGAATTAACGTGCGACCGCTGAGAGTGACAGCTGTGTTGTCGCGCTTAGTGCAGTGTGTGAGTAGCCTGCGGCTCATTGGAGGGGAGGAAGAAAGGGGGGGACGCATCTGAGTGACAACTGTGCGGATATTCGTGGGCGTCGGTTGTCCAGTTCCAACTGCTCGTGTATCTCCTTATCTTGCAGACGTCGAACTGTGTTACAAATAAGATATAGATGGATATTCGTTAAATCATAGTTAAATAGGATATCTATGTTTATGCTAGCGGACCAACATGATTAATTTAGCCGGGTCAAAGGCGATAAGCGAGACAATAACTGCTCATAACTCCAAAACATGTTCAATATTGTATATTAACTGGCTCACTACAGCGGCTCAGCAGCAGATATCTGATCAATTAATCTCTTAATGTACGACTAATTATCTCGCTTGCTATAGCAATATACAATATACATGCCGCCTTTATACAGGGTTTAATGTAATTAACGCAAGACTTCTTGCAGGCAGCATGTCTACATCAATACCAACAACATTTGTTCTACGACTTTTGAAAATTAATATTTTTTTAAATTTTAATATTCCCATACAAAATTAATATATTGCCTCTGAACTATCATTTAGTCTGCGTGCGGCTAAGAAAATAGCGCGGGAAACGCGCGCGGCAAGGTAGGGGCGCCCGCGCGTCACTCTTACAAGATACAGAGTAATAAATAACAGAGGGTGCAAAAATTTTTTATTTTTATTTTTTTTGTGCTATTTATCTAGATTCGTAAAAAGTCGTAGAACAAATGTTGTTGGTATTGATGTAGACATGCTGCCTGCAAGAAGTCTTGCGTTAATTACATTTAACCCTGTATATCTCACCGTAAGATTGTAAAAACAGTTACTTTACAAAACAACTCGGGAGATTGTAAACTGTCGGAAAATAGTGAACTATACAAATCATACACAATTTAACGCATTATTTTTTGACAGTTTATAATCTGTCCTGAGCAAAACTATGAAATTGTGAACTCTGTTCGCGAGATATTTTGTAAACTAACGGTTTTAACAATCTTAAGGTGACATGTCTATGTAACGGTTTTATCTACGTGTTGCTAGATATAATTATGTATTTCTTTTATTCTGTAAATTTATTCGCAAATAAGGTACGTTGAATAACGCCGCACCACACAACAAGGACGGGCGACTGTTCTTTAATCCAACTTTGACGACCAGGCTGGCGCAGTGGTACAGGGCTCGGATAAGCTGAGCATGTAGCGCCAGGGGTCGCGGGTTCGAATCCCGCCTTGGTCATGGATGTTTATCTATGTATTATATGTATTTCTATAATAAAAATCTTAAATATATAAAATTTCTTAAATTTATAGAAATATTAAATATGTTTCCGTTGTCTAGTACCCGTAACACAAGTCCTTACGGTACTTAGCACGGGGCTAGACAAACGTGGTGTGTAAAGTCCACAAATATTATTATTATTATTATAACTTTAATTTAAAACTTTAGTGCTGTGGTCTATACATAAGAAGAACCAATTTCATTATAGTACTGCTATCAAGTTTTGTTTTTCATAAGTGGGCAAACAAGCAGTCAGTGCCTGTTGATAACTACCGACGACGCCCGTCGCCCTTTATGCTGACGTGACAGACCCTTTTTCCTTTCCCTTCTCCCTTGCATTTGAATCTCGAACGGCACGAATCACGACAGCAGTCATTTACCTTGCGAGCGAGAGGTACATTCCCGGTCCTGCCCGCTCACTTCAGCTGCAATACAGAATGGAACCACCTCTTACAAAGTGGTTTTTTTTTATAATATAAGGGGCAAACGAGCAGTTGGCATTTTCGTGACTATCAACGCCGATAGAAATCCGCAAAGATTATACCGATACGTTGCCCTTCTTCCATCTCCCACCTCCCACCAACTACCTACACACCGCATGAAACGCGACAGCACAGCTATATGCCGGTCTCGTGTAAGCGACAGGTACCTCCCCGGTCGTGCCGGCCCAATTCGGCTACATGCATGCATGTAGCGTAGCACTACCTCTTGCTAAACTCTTACAAAGTACTTGGTAAGAAAAATATTTTATTTAAAAGTTCTCTGAAATATTCACGTAAAAATGTAACTGCACTCGAGTGCACTCCGCCTTGATCTAGAGCTAGATATACGCTCTAGTGCCTAGATCTAAAGTGAAGTGGCCTGAGTTTATATTTTATGAGAATATTTTCTCTTTTATATGCATCTAGCTTGTGGTTCTGTAATTTCGCGTGGGTTCAGTACGTACATAACATCTCGGCGTGAACCGATGTTTGTCTTAGTAATTATAAATCCTAGACGAAAATGTAGAGAAAAATAAACAAAAGAAAATAACAAATAAAATAAAAAAGTAACTTGTTATCGATCAACAATTACTGTCATAGGCTACTCGAGATATTTTGAAATATTTTATAAGAAATACGCCTAAGCTCTATTTCCAATTACTAATTGAGTTAAAAGATAGAATATTGAAAACGATAAAAAATTAATTTTTACGCCTCTCGCTCTCATGACACCTTAAAAGTGATCTCTGCTCTTGCAGTGAGGGGTGAAGGAGAGCAACGAGTCTGCGTATGCGGATGTCTGTGGACGTCGCGTGTCGACAACACCAGATGCTCGTTTTCATCCTATGTTATAAAAAGGTTCATTTCACATCAAGTCAGCAAGTCAAGGTTGAGTCACCAGAACTCAGCGATAGAACACCTCACGTAGGCCCGGGAGCGCCGCCATTAATCCTGGGATCAACTGAACGACCTACAGATTCACGTGGAGTTTACAAACTTCCAGTAACTGCCATTGGCGAGATAAGAACTTGGAACATGGAGCTAATCGGCCAAGACCCATTGACTTCACATTGTTTGGTAAGGATATTTTCTATGGGAAAATCGTATTTTTTATAGGTTAGGGGGGACAAACGTAGCTATTTAGTGGCTACCAACACCCATTAACATCCGCATTTACAGGCGCATTACTCTCCTTCACTTCGAAATTTATTCCGATTATAATACAGATCTCATATTCATTTATTTTCATTTGATTTCGCAGGGCACATGTTCCTAATTTCAAGATTGATCTCCGAATTAGTAAGCAACTGGCTTCTGCCCGCAGCTTCGTCCGCCTGGATTCCGAACTACAAAAATGGAGTTATTATACATAAAAACCTTCCTCTTGAATCACTCTATTTCAAAAAAATCATCAAAATCTGTTGCGTAATTTTAAAGATCCAAGCATACACATAGATTTTGATGACATTCATAACAAAGTTGTATCATCAATTAATTAGAACCTCGCTCGACCGTCCCGACAAAAACAAAGGGATCTGATTAAAGTTCCATTACCCAGACTATTTTTTTATAGCATAAGGGGGCAAACGAACAATCGGAGTTTTCATGACTAATGAGATTCATAATAAAGTTTTATCATCAATTAATTAGAACCTCTCTCGACCGTCCCGACAAAAAGAAAAGGGATCTGATTTCAGTTTCATTGCTCGGACTAATTTCATTTTGGTGTTCTGTTTAACTGATTGGCTCGGACCTTGTTTCTTGATTTCTCGAGGAATTCATTTTCATTTAATTGCACTGTGTCGTGGACAAGTTGTATTTGCTTTTTTTTATAGCATAGGAGGCAAACGAGCAGTTAGGTCACCTGATGTAAAGTGAACACCAACGCCCACAGACATCCGTAACACCAGAGGTCTAAAAGATGCGTTGCCGACCTTTGTGGAAAGAATAAGCTCTTTTCTTGAAGACCCTAGGTCGTATCGGTCTGGAAATACCGAGGAGGGCAGCTGATTCCATATTGAAAGGGTGCGTGCTTAGTTTGTTCTTCGTACCACTTCAAGAAACACCTCAATATTGGGTTATGCCTTTGGTAGAATGAGCTTAGCCATAGATATCTTTATATTTCTATGGTTCTGACCCTTGAGTGTGTGCGTTTCTGTTGTAGCCATGATTCATTGCAAGTGGATTGGGCCGACACGACCGGGTACCTCTCGCTCACATGATACTATTGTAAAGCGATGTTTTGTCATGTTTCCGGTGGCAAATAGAAAGAAATTGTTGTATTCCCTGATAACTACAACCTGGGAATCCTCGTCGAGTGCTCCATCGTCGGCCAAGTCTACACTCTCCTCCAGGTGAGACAGTGGCTAAACGCAAGCCTATCCATTATAAAAAGAGAGAGCATGGAAGAAGAGCGACACACGCGTAATAATTATACTGATCTTTACGGACGTCTGTAGTCGGGACTCGCCGAAAGGCTCTGCCTATTTCGGCCCCGTGTACAATAGAAAAATCATTATTTAACCTTCAAACAAAATAAACGTAACGTTACAATTTTCGATTAAGCCCTACTTGATTGAAAGAGGGATTTTAGAATTAAATTACGTCGTCTTGTAACTGAAAGAGTCTCCGAAAATACTTAAATAGCTTATAATTACATTTCGAAACGCTCACATTGTCTCCCGAGTATGTTTATAATCTCATTATATACCAACAGGAACACATACACGCCAGCTCCTTAATGTAGCTACCTACAGGTAGTAGACGGACAATAAAGTTATTCTGAGTGCGTTCCAAAAATCTCTATCAGTACTACTCAGAACTTGTACAGCTGTCTAATCCATACTGTGGCTAGAATTTTGACAAGTGATCAGTACTAACAGTAAATTTCGGAATCCAACCTCTATAAGGGTTCTGTTTTTCTTATTATAATACGTAACCCTAAAATATCCACGCACCATGTAAAATACTCGGATATTCAAATGGCATGACTGTCACGTTGTACGTCCAACTTACGACGTAAATCATTTTAATCTCCACTCTTGGGAACTCCAGGGGCATAAGCTTGATGAATGTAAATGGAATTTTAAGTTTAAAATGTAGGTTTGGTTTTAATGATCATAAGGTTTAAACTCGTTCACCACCTCTACATAATTATCGACATTCTAATTTATTTTATAGAAATCTCAATCGTATAGCGAATACTAGTAGACCCCACAGCCGTTGTCTTGTCATTATCGGAAAATATGTTGTCATGGTAACGACTAACGTGTAATGTTAAGTGGCCGAAATTGTTAATACCTTGAGTTTGCCCTACAATAGTGTATTTCAAGTCGAGATACCCACTGCTTTATATTGATAAATTACCGCCTATATGTTACCGAGGACTAATACCTATATAACAAAAAAGTTGCATCAAAATCAGTCCAGTAGTTTTTGCGTGACAGTTTTATTACATGTATATATACAGATATAAATTATATTGTCTAGAATAATTTGATGTAATTAGTCAGGCGATTGACTACAACATAATTTACATAATATGTACACATCTATGTCTATATCGTAGGTAATTGCTGTGTCTATACAGCAATTACCTACTATAGAATATATTGTGATATGATGTTATAGTCCCTCAAGATATGTCATATTATAATATCATCCATGTACAATGACCAGTTTTTATTATGTTATGTACCATGTAGATATTACGTATATGATGAAGATCTCTATGTAACTTATGAGGTCGGCGACCCACAAGGCAAGTCGTTTAGAAGCCTTGATTAAGTGAAGGGTTTATTAGTTAATTAGTGGATTAATCGTCTTAGAGTCTTGATAAATTTCGTTATAAAATATCTTATAACCTCTGAATTACTATAATTACCTATATGTCTACTGTATTCAAATCTGTTCAGTGCGGTGTGTGAGTGTTCGTAGGGGGAAGGGGGGCAACGATTTTGTATAACAATTATGCGGAAGTCAGCGGGCATCGGTAGTCACTACAGGCTCTCGCTGCTTGTTTGACGTTTGTAGTACAAGGGTTATAATATAAAAAAACCTTCGCCACATAAGCTGTCGGTATCATTCTAGACAATACATCGTACAAACATTAATTATAAATATGTTTTTGTTAGTAAACAAAAACCAATGAACGAATTTAAAATCTGTTCTTTTTTTTTTACAAATGTATTCTCAAAACTGTCCATGAAGAAACTTTGTTCTTACGACTAATAAGGGCAATTTACAACTAGAAATATAAATTTCGTCTGCTCTGGACTCAGGGGCGAACAGTGTATGGGCGTACGACAATCTCCTTTGATACAGATATCTATTACAATCTGGAAGAACCTAAAATACTTTAAATGTTCCCTTGGGGCAGATTTTACGATACCACGGGCACGTAGCGGTGAAGATGATAATAAATTTATAAAGTGTTATATTGAGGCACGCGTACTAAATTTTTTTTATAGCTTGTCCCCCGAACGAGCCATTTGGGGTCACTAGCATTCACTAACCTCACAACCTTCCTCCACCTCTCTCCCACAGGCCACCTACTATTCATAAAACGTGCGAAGCGTCTGGTGCCAACCGCAGCCATGGTGTTTAAGACAGTAGGTTCTACTCGTGTCCCTTTCGACTGCTGCGCATCAACGCACTACTTTCAACTACAATTTTGTTACGTTTTTACGCGCAGTAAAGATGGAGCGACGAATTCCCCGGCGCGTCATTTCTGTCGATTCATCTTACTCGAGCGTGACTGATACTCGCATCCGAAACTTTTTACCACCGTCATGCCATGCCGTGTCACGGTGGTGTACTTGTCTGTAGACCTGGCGCAAGGATACGAAGAAGGAAGTACCCAAATAAAGGAAAGTCATGGGGAATAGTTTGCAAATGCGTTAGTGTGTAAAGTAGGCGGGCAGACGAGCAGTCGGGTTCATTTTGATGACTCCCGACGCTGTTACATCCGCAAGGGTCCTCTCTGAGTCACCGGATACATCACCGCTGTCACTTGTCATGCTGGTGTCGAGTCAGCGAGAGGTACCGCCCTAGTCGTGCCCGCCCAATTCGCATGCAATGCAGCATGGCCTTGTCACTTACAAAGTATATTTTTATAGTATTAGAAGACAAACAAGCAGTCAGAGGCTTTTGATGAAAACCGGCGCTCGAAAGCCGCTTAATTGCTAGACGCATATTATGTTGCCCTCTTGACGTCCAATGGGCCACCGAAAACGTACAGAGCGACGCGACGTGTCCTCCCCTGTCACGTGGAGGTTGCGGCAAGAAAAATTACATTTTTAATAAATAATGGTTTTATATTTCCTAATAATAAGGCAACGATGCGAGAGGAGTGGCGACGGATTGTGAAGCGTGTCACCAGCCCTGATGTGACGACCACGACCACTCTGCCAAGAGTGTGACGACTAAGAAGAAGAATAATAAATAATCTCACTCGTAATCTCTTCTGGAATTTCTCCGAAATGGCTGAACAATTATTATTATTACGTAATATAGCGAATATTTTAAGTTACACATAGTACAAAGATACATATAATATTATGTCCAAAACATTCAAATCGTTATTCGTTTCGAAGATTAGCCAGTGCAAACGTGATACAAGATACTTACATAATGAAATATACATTTAATTATGTCTTATGTAAATATCTCGTATAGATTATCTCAGTCAGAATATAGATGGTTTATATGGATGATATAGATTAAGTTCATTACTTAATTAGTGGATTACCCTTAGGATCTGATCTGAGTCTCGGGGAAATTAGTTTTCAATTTTCGTGTATCGAACATCATCATCATTATCAATTGCCACAATTCACAATCGTCGACAGTGCAGATGTCTACTTGCTTTACACTGCTACAGATGCTTTACTCGGGCTAACAATGTGTATCGTTTCTAAGTGCAAAAGATTTAAAAAAAAACACTACGGAATAACAAAAGGACTGATACACTGATTGATGATGATGATGAGTGATGTTTGAAACCACATGTGTGCATCCCCTGATGGGCCACCGGAAACTAGCAAACCGAACAAAACGAACAGCAACTGTGGCTGCTACAGCAATGTCGTGTGAGCGAGAGGTGTCCTGTCGTGTGGGTCCAATTCCGGTGCAATGAAGATGACACCTCTTACTAAATATTGACACGAGATTGAGCGGGAAATCCGCCGCCGGTCACCTCCGCGTCGTCTCTGTCACTTCTGCCATAATTCATACACGACATTTTAGGTCCTTCGGGGACCACATACCTACCACCACCACCTACCACACCGCCATTTGCACACCTCCCACGTGTACTTGTGATAACGAGACAGAAGAAACCGTACCACACATTTTGATAGATTGCCCTACATACGCTGTGGACAGATATGAATGTGAGGCTAAACTGGATATCACGCTGACGATTGAAAGCCTGAAAACCAATATGAAGGATGACACTAAAAGGAACACTTTTATATCTTTTGCCAAAAATATAGTAAGGAAAGCGGGCGCAGCTAACGGCTCAAAAAATGCAAAATAGGAAACAGCATAAGATCTCAGCATCTTTCCGCTTGGCCATTAAGAGAGAGAAATAAATATTATATACAATTAATAGCAATAACACTTTAAAAAAAAATCCAACTTCGAGGTGAAGTAGGGTACACTGGAGGTGTGGAAGTTGGAGTGGAATAGATCCCCAGGCAGCTGTCCGAGCGCGTCTCGAGTCCGCTGTCATCTGATACTTCGGTACAGACCTGGAGGGCAGCTGCGGGTGTTGGGGGTTCCGCTCTAGCTCCTCCCTCGCGCATAAATACAAGTAATATAAAAAAAACTGACGTGGCAATAAATATGAAACACTTGAACACTTTATATGGTAGATATAACCGCTGCGACAACAAGGGCGGCGATAATAATAGAAACTAGACGTAAAAAAAAAAACCATACCGCCAGAATTTTGTGGACCTTTTAAAACTTTCCGAATGAGACTTCTTGTATGTAGGTCCAGTTTTATATGAATTTCCGCCGATAGAAATGCTAAATCAATTGATCTAAAATTCAATGCCATAATTCGAAACGAAATTCTGAACCAAAATTGCGACTACGTGGCTAGACTAGCTTATATTATCGCTGTTTTTAGTTAGATACTACATACCTAACTAATGGAAAAATATAACTATTTACCATATAGGTAGTTATGTGTTGACTTGAAAATAGTTTAATCTATTGAAAATAAAATAAAAATATGTTGTGGTTATTATTTTTAGAGGACGCATCTATAATTATACATGTTAAGATAATTAATTTTTAATGATGTGAAAATGACACATTACGAAAAATAAATTTAAACGTTCTTAAAATCACTGTGTAAGCTAAAAACAAAAAGCCTCAGATTGGAGATGACCGTGAGAACAGGAGGGTCGTAACAACCAGCGGTCGAACTTTATTGTCATGAATTGGCTCCATCCGAGCAATTGGCGCATATCTCAATCTGCATGGTGACGCAGTACAAGCGGGGCAAAGCAAATTTGCCATCTGGTCACACTATCCCAGATGTGTGATGTGTGGGCACACTATCCCAAATGTCAAATTTTCTGAGGCTTCGAAATTTTTAAAGTTGAAACAAAATTGTTAATTTGTTATCAAAATTGCACAACACACCTAACTATATTTTAGTCAAGTTCAAAATTGTTCAATGAAACCTAAATTTTCATTCGTTTGCATTAATGCAATAATTAATGACCTACATTTTTTTATTACTTACATCATACATATCCGAAATAAATCTGGTTACAAATTTTTGCATATTTCATATAAATAAATAATCGAAACAATTTAGTTAAGTAATTTGATTAATTTAATTTTTGATTTGATTGAATATTTCTAATACATTTTAATTTTTTTCTGAAATTTACCATTTCTCACATTTAAAAAATCACATTAGCGTATGCTGCCACCTACAGTCTGTTCTATTAAATTTGCAATTCAAAGAGCGTGTTTGCATGTGAAAATATATGTAATACAATTATCATGCCTCACCCTTATTACAAAATTTATATATAATTCATAGCAAAATTTCAAAGATGGAGTTTAAGAAATGTAATGAATTTCATGTTTTTACCTTAAATTCTATTTATAAATCTTATTCATCAAATCAAAAGTGTTTTTGAACATTATTCCAATTTTATTAATTTTGTTCGTCGGGACGGGAATCCAGCTGGGACTTTTGTCCCAGCCCGGTTCTCAATAATTGCAAAAATCTCAATAATCGAGAATACCTATAGGTTTTCTGAATTATTGAGATTTTTGCAATGCCATTAACTTAATATCTCAAAAAATGTATGTGCTGTATTTTTTGCTCATTTTTCTCTGGGTTAAACAGTGGTGTTTAAACAATAAAAGAAATTAAACATAATATATGGGATATTATGTTTAATTTTATGTATAAAAATCGTGTAAGCTTGGTAGGTAATTATAAACCTACTCTAAATGTAAAATTGAAAAATATGTGAACAATGATCGGTATGGCCGATTTGTCGGCCATTTTACAATCGATTAATCGGCTAATTAGTAATAGCAGGAGCATCTCTACAATTTTTCTAATAATAAAAAGACAACGTCTGTTGGGTCAGCTATAGTTAGTTGTAAATAAATATACGAAGAATTTTTCAATTTTGTTATTAAAAATACAAAAACAAATTCAAAATTAAAATGAATTATGAAAACAAGGCATTTAAGAAATAAATTTCAACGGCGTTCATAAGAAAAGAAGGAATGAAGGAATTGTGAATAGATTGACATCGGTAATTAGATAAGCGAAGTGATAACGATGTTAAAAAGGGTTTAACACGTGTCCAAGCTCCAGTCACGTCACACGTGTAAGTACCTGACTAAAGTTAAATGGTTCAGAACGATGTCACTATTTCAACAAATGTTTCTGAAGTGAACGGTGTGCAAGAGACATAATCGGGAGTTCGGCAAAGCGTTGAGCTGGTGTTACGCTTGAGTTACTGTTCAATGTGATATTAGGTATTCCTAATATTTTTCCATACCGCGCTAAAATCGTTTCCTAAGGAAAACCTACCTATTCTGCTAAACTAAATGAATGGTATGATTTTTTCTAGTCTCCATTTTTTTCAGTACGCATTCAGATTAACTGCAAGTACCTACATAACCGTCAGGCTTACCGAACTCTGCGGTATGCATTCATTAAAGCAAGAAGCCAAATGTAAAAACAAATAAACGAAAATTCTTGTTTCCCATACCTACTTTAAATTTCATTTTTAAATATTACCTATATTTACAAAAATTATCCTACTAACTAATAAATGCGAAAGTTTGTATGTTTGTTTGTTTGTTACTTCTTCACGCAAAAACTGCTAAACCGACTTTCATGAATTTAGGCACACATAATATAGAGAGTAACTTGGATTAACACATAGGATAGTTTTAAAAATGTTCCTATGGGACGCCATGGGGTGATTTTCTATTTTCCTAGGTTTCTAGGTAGGTACCTAACTGAATACTAAGAAAGACATTTAAAATCTAAATATTTAAAACGATTATTTAACTATTCACTACTTTGACTCTCTGGATTTTGCAATTTAAATGTATTTGGAACTTCTACTTTAACGTAAGCAAAGTTTTTTCTAGAACAATTGCAGCTGTTGGAAAATTCTCATCAAAACAAACTTCTGAAACATTTTTGTTAGTTCCGGATCGATCGTGCGGTCAGTTGCAAATTCTATTCAGTGCCCTTGACCTGCTATTATTTTAAGTGTTAAGGTCATGTAGACTTAAATAGGCCCTATATAGGTGTCTACACTTTACTATAAAGAAGAAAACGTGTACTCGTGTTAGTATGAGTTTATCACAAATAAACTTATTGTAGTTATATGTTAGGTATGAAAATAGTTGTCTTACAGTCCTGATTAAATCTGCTAAAGCATTTAAAATGAAGCAAAAACATTTTGAGTAGAAATTACAGCTAACCTCACGGGTGATGTAAATCATTGTATGTAAATTTAGTTGACTTTTATTACCATTTATTTATCAAGTGTATTACTTTGTTGAGTGTTATGGTAATTTTACTGCATCACCGTCAACTTTTAGTAAAATAGACGTAAAGGAAAGTTTTGTAGAATCGCTCGCATGATATCGCCGTGAAGAGTAAGCTGCGTACACTTTGGGAGCTTCCGGTGGCCCATAGACGTAGAGAATGGAGGATCAAAGGGCACCAGTCGCCCACTTTACTTTAATGTTTTTAGGGTTCCGTATCTCAAAGAGAAAAAACGGACGCCTTTTTCTTGGAAACACGTGAAAGGATCAAACTGAAATTTATGTCAAATACCGAGGTTCTTTAGGGTTGAGAGTTACATTTTTGATGCCACGGAAAAACCATACTTCGAAGTCAATGCATAAGAAAGTAAATTACATACAAATTTTGAGTAAAATCATTAAATTGCAAGTTATAAAAAACCAATCAACTCTGTACATTTAGAATTGTGAAATTTGGCAAGAAGTAAGACCTTATAACACAGTACAGGAATAAATCAAAAACTACTAAATTTTATCTACCTATATCACTGAAAAAATCATTCCCAACCTATGCGTGTAGTCGGGATCATTTTCATGACGCCCAAAGACATCCACGAAGAGGTTATACAAATGCACTAAACCTCCCTCTTCCCCCTCCGAAATGTAGGTCACCGGATACTTACAAACCGCACAAAACGCGCTAACACAGCTGTCACTTTATGCGGATGTAAGGGAGAATTCAGCTCAAATTTCTGGCCCAATTGAAGTCCAATGTTTTATTTTTAATTTAAAACTTGTAAATATTTAAACTACATTCATTAAAGTAAAATGACGCGGTTAGACCACGTAGGTACAGTTACGTTACAGTTCGTTCGTACAGCAGTAGATCGATCTACATATTTATTTGCATGTGCTGAATGATACAATAGCATGCATGACGGTCAGTCGGCCAAGTCGAAATCATATTCAGATACATACATTCAAGCAAATTTTTGCTTGTGTAATTCACATCTTTCTCGGAGACATCTATAGCTCTTATCGGTACAGTTGGTTAAACCATCATCTTAGCGAGCAAGAGAGTCAGATTGAGACACGCTGGGGAGTTTTAAACCTCAGCTTATGTTGTGGAACCAAAGAGAAGCAAAGGACAGCTTCATCTCGGTGGACGAGTAGTCTAGGATGATTCTGGAGTCAGGTGTTAATTTTTAAAATAAAGCAAATAATGTAGATGACAAACAGTCGGCAGTTGAGTTGTTCTAAGTTATAATTTATATATTGGAGGGATTAATGAATACATTTTACAACCAATTAATATTTTATTATTATTTAGTTCGCTATTTCAAAACAAGTAACAAAGATTCGATGTGAACAATAAAAAAAAATATATATAAGCAGATAGTTCGCTGTAGGTATTTTATTTGATAACAGGTTTTTATAGACTATAAAATTTAATAACTTTACTTGGTCCCGTTCTCCAAAGTAGAGAAGTATTTTTGTTGTGATGTTTAAGTCGAAACATGATGAGTGGTTTTGTCTTTACCGTTCATATAACTAGTCAATAAAAATAATGTATAATTATACTATTAAAAAAATATACTTAAACATATACTTTTAGCAAGAGTCTAGTAAAAAGACGGTTATGTGATTGGCAATTTTTTCGGGTGTTTCTAAATGGAGATGATGTGTTCCTTCCACTTCTACAAACGTCAAATCGGCATTTTCTTTCACCGCATTCAGGATCTTATCATAATACTCGTAGTAAGTTCCAGAGACATTGAGTCTACGACAAGCTTTTATGTTTAAAACTTTACATCTTATTCTAGTCGCCAACTCCAGAGCTTCTTCTATTGTCATAGAAGCTAACGTCGAATATTTCAACTTGGGATCCCTATTGAAGTAGTAACCACTTTTACCCTGAGATACACTTCTCGTCATGCCTCTTTCCAGCATAATTTTGCAATTCTCTTTAGAAACCGATCCTTCATATGCGTGGAAAGCCATTTCAATCGTATCATTATAGGGCAGTAATATACTCTTGTTATTAAAGTCTTCGTATCGTAATGTTTGGTCTATATTAGTTCCGATGCTATTGATTGTATCTTGTATTGTCTGAACAGCAGGACTGGCTATATCGACACAAATAAGCCGTTCTATGTCGTCTGGATAAACTGCCGCGTACAAGAAACCGATAGAACCTCCAATAGAATGCCCCATTAAAGTTATACTATCCCAATTGTAATGTTTTACAATCCTCCTTACAAGTGCAAGCCCATCCCAGTACTTATAGTAGATCATTCCTTTGGGATAATGCGTGGACAGTCCCATCCCGGGGAGATCGATGCAAAGAAAGGATAGTGTAGGTGGCAGGAGTGGGATAAGCTTGTTCCAGGTGCCAGCGTTGTCTTGCCAGCCATGTATCGCTAAGATAGGTTGCTTGTCTTTCGGCCCCCACCAGCGAGCGGCGACGTCACCCCATGGCATCGGGATCATTGTTTCATCGTAATAATGTTGGCCGATATATCCTGAAATAAAAACGACAATAATTTAACATTCAACACCCCCTTAGTGAGTATTCAGAGAAATAATTAGGCACTTCAACGGTTCGTTTAATATCATTCCAAATGATATGTAGGTACATACATTAACTAAAATAAAATGTAAATTAGGGAATAAAGTAAAAAGCTAACATACAACAACTCAACATTGAAGAACTGACGAATATAAAATTGTCATTTCGACTTGCTTTTAAAAGTCGTACCTATTTAATACTTTGCAAATATAACTAAATAACTAAGAAGATTTATTTGATGAAAAGCTTTTATCGTTAACATTAAATTTCACCGTAGTCAACTAAATTAGAAATATGGTCATAGATATAATGGGAATAACCACAAATCGATGTTTAGTTGAGATGAAGATTTAATCTGATCTATAATTATTATTATTAGTATTTCGTTTATCTTTAGTTATGCTCATCTACGGTGGCAAAAGCCAACATGCAGATGAATGTGGCTGGCGCAACTGGGATTTATCTATCGTATGATAACGCCGTCAAATGACAGCTATCAGTCAGTTTATAAGTTTCCGGTGGCTCAATGGAAAGTAGTGTTAATGAGTATATTAAGTTAAATAGATCTTTATCTTATTATCTGTGTGGATGTAATTAGGCTGGTGTCAACGGTCATTAGACAAGGAAACTAACAAAAAACGTTTATCTTAAATTGACAAATTCAGGGCACCTCAGTATAGACGGCCGATCCTGCAGACAACTAGGTATTCAATTTATCTCCGAGTCTCACACATGCATTGGATTTCACTAATTCCGGTGGCCTAACCAAAAATAAATAAACTGCACTAAGATATAGGTAAGTAGGTACCTAAATGGTAAAAAATCTAATACCTCATAATGTTTCTGCAACCTTTAAAGGGTAACAAAACAATTTTTTTTTATTATTTATTTATTAATTTAATAAGAGATTATTGCTCAATAGGACTCCCGCTCACATAGCATTGGCATGGCTATACAGTTGCGTTTTGTGCGATTTGAGAGTCCGAATGAGACTAGGGAATTGGATATAGAAACACTTGCAGAATCTCGTGACCACCAATCCCATAGGAAATAATACTACTAAGTAATATTATAAATGCGCAAGTTTCAATGTATGTTTGTTGTTACACGCAAAAACTATGGAACGAACTGGAATATTCCTTTTCTCGAAAATGAATGGTTTCTTTGATAAACATTTTTACAACTAATAAAGAATACATGAGCGCGTAACTTAGGATACAGCGGTGTTGTATAAAAAATAATTGATTTTTGCTCTGTTCTGCTTTGCGTTATTTGTATACTTATAAGGGGGCAAACTAGCAGTAGAAGTCTTTTGGTGGCCTACCGAGTACATAGACATACAAATAACTAAGAAAGATATGTTGCCCTCTTCCCCATAACGCATCCTCACCGGGGATTTACAAACTGTACAACAACAACAGCATAGCACTTTACGGCGGTGTCATGTAAGCGAGACACTGTTCTTCCTCTTACAATAATTGAACATGATATTAAATTCTAACAAAACATATTTACCGCTACTGCAATGCGTCATTCTTAATTCTTGTTTGCCTCCTTTGAATTTCAAGAGTGTAATTTCAATGTGCACGTAAACTTTTATCGAAGGGAATTCACGCTGGGTCAATGGTAGGGGTCAGTTGCTACTGCTGTGCGATTGTTAACTGGTAATTGTTATCACAATCAAAACGATGGATGTTCATGGTCAAGTGTCATCTGTCAAGCGTCGGTGTCAGCTGTCAAGTGTCGCCTATCGCTAGCTTGACGTTGATTGCGTCTATCAATTTGACGTTTGTCTATTGGCTAAGAACTAATTGCATTTAGCTCCCAGTAGATGGCACTTTCTTTTTCTGTCCACATAAAATACTACATATTAAAGACGATTTGATGAGCAAAAATAAATTATATTAAATCTAAATATAACGGTCTCATTATTGCATATTTAACGATTAGTTATTTTATACTCGTTAAAATTTATTGAAGTAACATTAAGAATGGAACGCACCAGCATCCACGGGTGAAATTTATTACAGTACCTGTAGCAAAAATAAATTGGTAGAGTTTGCCAGTTTCTTTTTGTTGGGAGAGTCGAGACGTAGGTACGCCGAAGATTCCGCACCCACGGTACGGTTATTTCAACACGTTTATATTGACCATTCTACAATTATTAATTACGGGGACTTATAATTGTGTAAGAGCACATATTAAAATTTTAAAATTTTTTAAAGTGATATAAAAAGTTTAATAAGTTTAATCTAAATTTAATTACTTTTTAATTGTCACAATGTGTTCAGTGGGTTTTGTGACAATAAAATAAGATACGAAAGCTAGTGACATCTAGTGGATATTCAATCATTAGGAAACATTTGAGGTTACGAAATCCGCTAGAGGCAGCACTAGTTGTTACAAATGTAAAGCATTAGACAGAAAAGTCTAATACCTTTATTATTTTATTTATTGTTGTAGTCATGCAACGTGACAGGTAAAATATTAAAGTTTATTCATATTCAGGCCTTGCAATGATTATAGTAATGGCACTGAATAAAATAAATCTAGCGTAGGTCTAGGGTACCATATTGTATTTCTCATACATTTACCTATTTAAGTGCAGTAGAATACCTTCATGCTTATTTAGATGCAGTCCGATAATTTTTGCATATGGGTATAATAATAATAATACTTAGTTTATTTATTTTCTTTCGCAAACGATAGGGCTACACAATTATAATTAATCAATTATATGCTTTGTTTAGTTTTTACATTTTTTTTTAATCTATCTAATAAAGATCTTAGTAGAATCTTAGAGAGCTATAATAAATAATAATAGTTAAATTATTTTTTTCAGTAGTTGAAAAATATCTCTATATCACTATATCGTTCGGGGCCCTTAACAAAACTTATAGAATGGGAAGTCCCCATTCGATAAATTTCGTCTCTTGATACGGAGGTGATTAACATATAATATGTAACAATAACAAATAATAAAAATGACAATGTTTATTTTCAAAATATTCAACTTATTTATATACCTATATTATTATATTCTGCATCTCAAATTCGTCAATCAAAGAACTGTTCAAATAATGTAAGGTCGAACGGTATTACATTAAAAGGCATTAGTGATCCTCCTGAGGGCACAATCTCTGAATGGGACCTCTTGGGTCAGGCCCGTGCCATTTTGGCTCACCTATCGTTACGCCACTGACTACATATCATTCACTCGTCGAGTGACACGGTCATTCATTATGCATGCGGCTCCACGGGTCAAATGTAGGCAACCGACATTGAATTTCAACTTAAAAATATACAAGAATATGTTTGTTGTGTATATACCTAAATACATATATCATCGATGTACGCTGTCCTCAAATCTTGACTTACGAATCTTCGTCATCAGAGGAAACATCATCTCCTCATAGATCAAGGAAGTACTCAACGTAGAATGATAAGTGTTTTTCTTCTGATTAGGGAGTAGTTTGTACGTCGTGTAAAGAGAAAAGTTAACGGGATAAATGCATTAGATTCTCTGTACGAGATTATACCAAAGCAATATTGACATTCAGCCATTTTTTCAACAATTTATCATAACAAAAGGCAACTCTCAGGTCATCACGACAGCCGATAACCTTGGTTGTGCAGATGTATATGGACACCGTAGTCACTTCTCCAAACTTGACTCTTTTGCTCCCTAACGCAATAACATAAGACTAAAATGAAAATCAACGATTTGTAATAACGTTTATACTTAGGTACAGACAATAGAACAATTGCGAAGATATTGTACAACAATGTGTTTTAGAAGGACGGCTTGTGCCACGAATACGGCTACTTAGAAAAACAATTAAAGTAACATCAACACAACAGATCTGCCAGTTCCATAATGGGGTAGGTGGAGCGACCAGAGTCCCACATATCACGATACTTACACACATATCTTGCAACCTCACATTAAAAAAAAATAAAAAGAAAGATAAAATGGATTTTATTAGCAACAAATAAAAATTAGAAAAACGAGTCACCACATTTTAATTATTCACTTAGCCGCAAGGAAGGGCAATTGTCGGAAGGGTTAAAGAACTTTTATAACATAAATAACATTACAAAATAGTCAACAACATACGTATTTTAAAATAATTCCTGCCACCGACAAAATTATTGCTATGAAGCATGCCTCTTTTCTGATATGCTCTTAAATCAGATTAAAAGAACAGGAGGAAAAGGTGTTCTTTAGAAGAATTTATTTCATTATATAATTTACGTATATATACGTATTAAAATTCACTGGATGCAATATTAATTAAAATATTATACTATTTACAATTACGCTTCGGTCGCAAGAAACCGAAAACAATACTGGGTAACAAGCACAGAAGTGACTAAATCTACATTTTAAATTACGTGTAGCACATATCTTTAAGATTTTAACATTTTTCACAAGCTTTGAGCCTAGCCAATGGACTTTTTAGAAGCTTTGAGCCTAACCAATGGACTTTTTACAAGCTTTGAGCCTAACCAATGGACTTTTTACAAGCTTTGAGCCTAACCAATAGACTTTTTACAAGATTTGCCTCTAACCAATGGACTGGCTTGCATGAGGTCTCTGGATGCACCTGGCTCATGACATCTACCTATGGTACTCCTTGGAGGTCCAAATGCTACCTGGACGTCCACGGCTGACTATAAATCGATAAGCCTCTACCTACAATTACGCCTATACTAATAAAATTCACTAACTATAATTAACCTTTTATAATTTAATCGTTAACAGTGCATCACATTATATCACAATGGAATTGATCTAAAGCAGCCTATGTATGTATCAAATCGCCTAAGAATTTTTCTATAATTGGAGCTATGTTCTCCGGAGTGTTCAGCTGTACATGGTGTGTACCTTCCACCTCTACGTATTCCACTTCAGCCGTTTCCTTCAGCTTCTCCACTACGTCCAGGTAGTAATCAAGCCTCTCCCATTTCTGACCAGGGATCGCTCGTATATTCAACACTTTACACGTCACTTTCGTGGCGTACTCCAGCGCAGTTTCAATAGACATCATCCCTAAACCTCCAACCTTGAGCCTTGGATCCCTTGAGAAGTAGTAGCCTGGTATGTTCAAGTGTGAAGGATGCTGCTTCATGCCTCTCCTCATTAGAACTTTGCAGTTCTCCTTCGATATGGAACCCTTGTAGGCCTCGCACACGGTATCTATCATCTCCTCGTAAGAGTAGCAAGGTATTTGGTCCTCAGAGAGTTTGTCGTATTCTATGCTCTTGTCGATCATTGCGTTCGTCGATTTAACTAAATGGGTGGGAGGCCGCACGGCCGGACTGGCTATGTCTAAACAGATGATGCGCTCAACGTCGTCTGGAAACGATGCAGCGTACATGAAACTAAGAGCACCACCGAGGGAATGGCCCATCAAACTCACTTTGGACCATCCAAAGTGTTTGACTATCCTGCGGAGGAGAACTAGTCCATCCCAGAACACGTAATAGGTCATGCCAGCTGGATAGTGAGACGACATGCCGTGGCCTGGTAAGTCTATACACAGGACTGAGGTGGTGGGTGGTAGGAGAGGGATGAGGTTGTCCCAGGTGCCGGCGTTGTCCTGCCAGCCGTGCATGGCTATCACCGGCTGCTTGTCTCGCGGTCCCCACCATCGACCGGCCACGTGCCCCCATGGCACCGGTATGTTGACTTCTTCAACTGTTCTCCCATCTGGAATAAATTTAATTATGATAAGTTTTTTTTTTATCAAAAGCACGTGTTCAATGTCGCATGTGCACATAATAATGGTTAAGTAAATTTATCGTCGCTCAACGAATGTTCTCGGAAATTTTGTACAAGCTTTTAAAAACGTGATCTAGGTATAATTTTAGTTATTGCGCGCGTATTTTTATCATTCTATTAAATGATTAATGGAAAGTACGCGCAGAATAATTAACACACTTCGGCCAGTCAGTCGGCCTGTACGTGTTTACCTAGTCAATGTTATGACCTAAGCACCAGATAAGAAAGTATTTATAAAAATTCGAGAGTTAAAGAAAATTTTATTCTAAACTGGCTTACGCGACAGACGTAATTTCAGAATTTGTTGTCATGGTTACGTGTAACGTTACATGGCGGTATGTCAATGTGAAATGGGCTCGGACTATAAAATTTATATTTTACAACACGGTATTATTTCTATTAGCATTTACAAAACATATTACTGACACATACAAATGCATGTCTTAAGGATCACACAAGTAAAAAGAGATTAATTCTGGAGCAGTCGTTCTGATGCCATGCGCTTACAGTCATTTGTGGGGTTTAATTATAATATACTTTGTATTTCAAGTTACTCTTGATGTAACAATAATAAATTAAGTCATGCGTGTCGCACAACTGCATCGATCGCGACACATAAATTTATAATAAGCTATAGGAAATGGTAGAGGTCACAAGTCAACAGATTACACAGTCAATACCTAACATAGTAGCATTCCTGTCGACACTGAGGAACTTTAGCTCTTTGGACAAACTATTATCTAGAGATTGGAATTGAGGCTTGAAGAAGGACAAGTTTTTGAAACGCTTGTAAACTTTCATGGAAAAAAAATCAAGCCTTAGCATTCCATCTTCGAAATAGGCAAACGAAACGCACTCTAGATGTCACATGGCAACACGGTAGAATCGAAGATTTCATCTTAAATATTTAGGCATTGCTTTAGATAGATCTCTGACTCCAGGAGCATCCACTCCTTGTATAAAATGACCATAAGAGGGCACCACTTTCGCAAGAGTTAAATTTTGATCGGTTAGGTACATGTATAGGCAGAACCATCTTGTATGTTGCAAAATTTTGATTGACCAGGTCTACTTATGTAGCGCCGCTCTGGAGAAATTGAGAATAAAGACTGTCACATACTATCCAAATGCAGTAAGATATCTGTATCTGAATAACTCAAGGAGCACCACACACACTGCACAGATAATAATATAAGAAACTAGCTGCGCCCCGCGGTTTCACCCGCGTAACTTTCGATCCCGTGGGAATATCGGTATGAAAAATAGATGTTGGCCGATTCTCAGACCTGCTCTATATGTTCACAAAATTTTATTAGAATCGGTCAAGCCGTTTCGGAGGAGTATGGCAACGAAAACTGTGACACGAGAATTTTATATATTAGATTATTTTATAATATACTAGCTGCGCCCCGCGGTTTCACCCGCGTAACTTTCGATCCCGTGGGAATATCAGGATGAAAAATAGATGTTGGCCGATTCTCAGACCTACTCAATATGCTCACAAAATTTCACGAGAATCGGTCAAGCCGTTTCGGAGGAGTATGGCAACGAAAACTGTGACACGAGAATTTTATATATTAGATAATATATTGACGGATGGTTTTATACGCAGATAAAATCTTCTCATATCTGCTTATTGTGCCTTTATAATTTACTGCTTACATCAGAACACTCATGCAAAAGATTTTTCTCAGGAAATAACCTGGTCTCTAGGGGTGAATCGATGCCATATTTTTAATTTTTTGCTTGCTATTTCGTGATATTTCATATTTAAGAATATTTATAGTCTTGAATATCAAGCAATTTTAAGAGAGGAGTGTACTACAGACCTCAGTAGGTTAAAAAATTGATGTTACGATTAAGATCAGATTTTGTTTGAATAATATTGTATGAAAAATTAATAAACGTAATGTGATTTAAGTAAATATAATTGATAATTAATTGTAAAAAAATAAAATGAAATTCTTTTAAGTAGTCGAATTTGCTTTGTTGAAAAAACTTTACGACCGTCAACTTCAACTTGAGGATTTTCCAACCAACAAAAAATGTGTTTAAAATGTAAATACTGTTTAATTTGTATCTAATTACATGGCTTTAAACAATATTAATGTGATTACGTAAAATTTATTATTATTATTTAAATTATTTTATAATTTTATTTAATCATCCAAACGCATAAAAAATAAATTACCATTATAAAAATCAAGTGGAGTTTCTTCGTGAACAGGCTGACAAGGACCAAGTGCATGAAACATAATGGTAACAACATAAGGGCAAGAGGCCCTTCGCTTAAAGGGGTAAAAGTAACAGCATGGCAATGATACAGAATTTCGTGATAACTATTTGTTATGTATTATTGTATTATTGTAGGTATAATAAACAAAAAGTTTCAGTCAGTATTTGGCCTGAACACTTTAGTGCGTGAGTCTGGAGTTCGAGGTCTCCCTCCATTCTAGGAAGGTCGATCGTCCACGGAACTCGCAATATTAGAATGTATCTTAAACATGTAATTAGCTGCTAGAAAAATAGCAAAAACGTTCCGTAATCCAAACGTAATGCATGGTTTTCAATTATTGTAACTTTACGCCTGCTGTTTAAGTTGACAAACGTATATAAGCGGTTGTTCACACACATTTAGT
>LUGF01005561.1:42985-64190 GCA_001625245.1 Calycopis cecrops
ATTATTTAAATTTCCATATTCGATTTTCTGTCAAGAGGCTGTCTCTTCCTGCCCAAGACGCGTCTTGGGCGACCAAGCGCAAAGATGTGTACTAAGAAAAAAAATAAGACTTTCTGGAAGCAGTCTGATTTTTTTTTAAGTAAGAAGTCTGAGTAGACCGGAAAGTGGAGGCGCTGTTCGCTCCTATTTTTTTTTTTCAACTTTACCTAGTAACTTGACATTAAATGTCACCATCTTCTGATTTTGAGTACAAGAGTCGGATGTTAAGGCACCGCATCTGCATTTTTTTATGGTATAGGGGGCAAACGAGCAGTCGCAATCATTTTCATGACCCATAGACATCCCCGCATAGAGGCTATACATGTGCGCTGCCCTCCTTTCTCTTCTCACCTCCATGGGGTACCAGCTACTTACATACAACACGAAATGCGACAGCACAGCTATCACTTTATGCTGGTCTCGTGTAAGCGAGAGGTACCTCCCAGGTCGTGCCAGGCCCAATTCGACTGCATACAAGCACGCAGTGTGGCACTACCTCTTCCTATAATAACCTCTGTTGGTGCCTGTTTAAAATGAAAAAAATCTGTTCTTTCTAAGACGCATGTCGCATATACAGTGTGTCCGGTGTCGGCCTAGCGATAATCTGAGGTTACAAAATATACCTAATTTCATCGACAAAAACATACATTTGTGGGGGTCTACCCCCCCTCCTGTCAGAATGGCCGCCATTTTAATTTTTTTATTTTGATTTTTGTCGATACCTCTGCCAAAAAAGGCCGATAACTATGGACAGAAATGTCCTAAAGATGTAAAAAAAAATTTGATTAAAAAGTAAAAGTAACATCTTTCAAATAAAAATAAACATCAGGTAAGATTTAACTTTAAAGTATCTTAAAAAAAAATTTCAATGCTAATTTAAGTCGAAAATCGACTGTTTTTATTCCATTTTTCTAACATAATATTTCAAAAACTAGCACATTGATATCACTGTTTTTATTACTGCACTAAAACTTAAGGCTATTACCTACAAATTGACATCAAAGTTAATAATCTCAGTAGAATAACTTGAGAGCTAGCGGTGTTTGAAAATGCCCCTTCACAAGGGTTATGTGTAGAGCCTCGTTATACGTCACATGTGCCTTCGGTAGCTCACTGGTAATTCCTCCATGATTTGGCTAAATGTGTTTTAAAATTAATTGATTGTTTGTTGTTAAGATTATTTTAGAAAATCATAATTTTGTTATTTTCTGGTGATAATAAAAATCCTTAAGATTTTGATAATTGCCAATGTAAGATGGCCAAAAGTGAAATGATAAATGTGTCTGAAAATTTTGCAGACATCTATGGGTGGTGGAATCACCTGCTTGTTTGCTCCCAATTACATAAAAAAAATGATAATGTTTATCAGATTCATATGAGAGCCCATCGGACATCAACACTAGGTTTGGTGTCCCTCGAATTGATTCTGACTACGCAGAAAGCTAGCACGATGTTTTAATACCACCCCAAATTGTATTGACAGAATAGATGATTATGATAATTTAACATGACATTTCTATTTCCACTCAAAACACTTGGCTTCATTTCATACTTGTATTCATCACTATCACTGCCTAGGAATAAAAAGGATAACTTTCAATTGGATAATACACTAGTCTGTCAAGCAGGAACCTAGTTTCTAGGGTCACAGCTATTATTGTATACTGTAAATAGGTATGTTTAATGGCTATAATTTTTTCTAAACATTTACACGGAGATAAGGTGTCGTGATAGTAAGAAGGGTGACAATCCCTCCCCAATTCCAACCTTCAGAAAGTCGAAATACGTGCAGAATTTATAAAACTCATGGGAGAACTTAAACAGAATTTAGTGAACGACAGATGAATTGTAGTAGGTTACACATAATTAATGTATTATAGTGTATTTTAATTAATATAGTTTACATACCTTCTAAGTGGTCCTCTAAGCGGTCGTTCAGTTTTTCTGCGCTCATTTTGGTGTGAAAAGGAATTAGCACAACCAACAAATCTGGATTATAAATTTTTGACAGCGAATTTTAATATTGACTGCACTGCATCACTCTTGAAGTTTAGGCCAATTCTAAACTGGGGTAGGTCAGTGATGGGGTTAAATAGACTACGTGCAGTCGATTAACTGTATCCATATAGAAGTGGCTCTCCTCGTTGTTTAGGTAAGGGCAATGTGCTTTGATTAATGAGCATTGTTAAACGTTAATCTAACTTCTACTAATTTTTTTTCAATGCTAAGTCTAAAAAGGTTATATCAACTGTCAATTTTTTGTCAATGTCAAGAATGACAACTATTAAAATTACATTTTCCTCTTTCTTTCATGGTGGCAATGACTTCAGAGGAAATATAGATCGACCACAATAATATATTAAGTTATCTCCTGATTTCTGAATTAGTACTGTTCAATTCTGCTCCTGGATTTATTGCGCAGTGAAAGACAATTATTATATATACACAGGGCTCAATTCAGAAAGAACTTTGTCTGCGATTACGCAGAGCTAAATTAAATGAGATATACTTAGCCTTCCTTGAAGCTGCAATCAGCCCGAAGTATGAATCTTCTTAGTCAAGCCTCTCACAATGGTTTTCAATAGTCTTTTGTATTCAACACAATCAATCAAGTTCATTTAGTTAGACAATTAATTTACACTCCCGATTATGACAAAAGGGGAAAGAACACGTAAATTATTAGGTATCACAACTCAAATCTCAATTATGTACGCGCCCGAACTAATCGGCATCAAAACGGCGTAATACAAAAGCGAGAGCGTAATCTCTCAAGCGATGCCAACAATATCACAATATGGCGACTCTCAAGTCTCCGCGTCCGCTAGCAATGGAAAGTTCCACTCGTCGCAAGCGTCACCGGGTCCGAGAGCGGCCGAACGATCGACTCGGCACACATCGGAATTACAATATTGATTACATCAATTGAAACTAGATGGCAGCCATATGGTTCAGTACAAGTACTTTGTATATTAAGTTTATTAAGCCTTGTTAAATATTATATTGTATTAGACTTCAATGTACCCGCAACAGATTTGGCAAAAAGTTTACGAGTACAATTTACCTTAGTGTCATTAACTCATTATATTGTGTGCTTCGTTTATTTTATATTATACAGTGTGCTTATAAATGTGACAATGAGTTTTTGATACTTGATTTATAAGACAGCTCTTCAGAAGAAAATTCTGATTTTAAGTTTGATTCACGTGTTGCGCTTACGTTACAAAGTGCATATGTAAGTTTATAAGTAATATGATATTTATTTTCGAAAAGTAAAGGCCACATAATTTATGAAGATTCATGACTTGATCAAAGAGGATATTAAAAAAAACAATACAAAGCCACCTGTATAAAAATATCTGTAGACCTATCTATCGGCCTATATATTTGTATATACACAGATAAAATCTCAACATTATCTAAGTATATATTATATAGGGTTAAATGTAATTAACGACAAACTTCTTGCAGACAGCCTCTTTACATCAATACTAACAACATTAATTGTTCTACGACTTCTTACAAATCTAGATAAATAACACAAAAAAATAAAAACAAAAAATGTTTGCACCCTCGGTTATTTATTATTCAGTATCTTATACGAAACACCTAAAATGACGCGTGGGAGCCCCTACCTTGCCCCGCGCGTTTCCCGTACTTTCTTCCTAGCTCTTACTTTAATGCCTACAGCGAATCAAAATGAAATGACAATTTACATAACAACGAACTGCACTCTGAAACCACTTTCCTTCATCAAGCAAACAATTCAAGCTGAGAAAATTGCAAAAATATACGCGTGCAAAGTTCTATTTTCTTACATCTTTGCCCACGCTGAATTTCTCACCAACTTGCTCTTTATGTCTTTCATTTTAAAAGATATTGATAGCAAACGGGCGAAATTATATACCATTAGTGTTTCAAAGAGATAGAATAGAATACTATATTACCCCGTCCGGGGGATCCGGACGCGGACACAGTTCCGACCACAACTTCACCCTGACAGACAACAGCACACACGTTCGGCTCCTGACAGCCAGAACGACGATGTTAGTTCAGTCTCAGGGAATAATGCCAGTGCCCTTTTGCAGAGCTCAAATCAAACCGCCGTACCGGTTAGGTTAGTCACGACACCCGCGCGCGAGTCGTACCACCCGCCAGTGGTGGAGGGGGGGTCCGGGCCCCCCAGTCAAGATAGCTCATAGAGCTCTTCAAGCTCATGACCCGTGTCGGCCGCTTTTAGCTGCCGCGCGCGAGCTGCTCCCCTCCGTTGGTGGGGTCCCCAAGGTCCCAAAGGTGGGGAGCTGAGGCCACCCGTGGTCCTCGGCCAAGATAATAATAGCTTAACCTATTAATTGCAAAAAGTCCGGGTTGCCTTCTCCCATTAGTCTGGGAAAGAAGGGGGGGTCTGTCCCCCTATCGACCATAAGTACAGAGGTTCGACGCTCCAGGTGAGTTCACCTCTCATATAGATGAAGCTGCACTGACCTTCAGTCCTTAGCGTATATTCAAAAAAAAAAAAAAAATACTATTTTAAGTATTTAAATCTGGTGGAAAGTGTTGTCATCATATTTAATCGTACTTTCATACCAACGGATTCGAGGTGTTAGTATTGTGCATCAAATGAAAGGAAAATGGTAAACTGATATTGAGGCATTAATGCCCACACTATGCAATCAGACAAGGCGCGGTACTCAGCGAGTGATGCCGAGGCGATCAGGCGAGTGGCACCACTCTACACCCTGGGGTAGTTAAGTTAACTCGTCATTTAAATAAACCGCTGGGTGACGAGGTTTTATGTCCGTAGACGATGCTTATAAGGAAAGCCTAAACAGCTTTGTGTGTACTAGAGTCTAGGATGTACGTATACACTTTAAGAATGTGGAAACATTAGTTCTGCATTTGTTAATAATGGTATTGCGTCATTTTTTGTAACATATATTTTTTTTATCATAAAATATTTAAGAAGATTTTTATTTACTGTACGTGTAAAAAAATAAATAGATTGTCTCGTGAGACATTTTCATCACTAACAGATACGGAATATTGTAGGCAGTTGTAAGAGATAAAAAAATATATATTAAAAATATATGTAAGTTATTTCGAAGAAACCACAAAGAAGGACAAAAATCGCTTAGTATGGTCACAGAATGTAGTGGGACTACTATGGGGGTGCGTGCGGCAGGGCCGTGTCGACTGTCGAAAGCCTCAAAAGCCCACGGCTCCCGTTACGTAATTTTATAACACCGTACGTAATACTTTATCAACGTATTCATTAATTTGGAGAACATTTTAGTAAAAAAGTATTTAATTTTATTACTTAATCTGAATTAGAATCAAGTACTGAATTCAGTATTGCAATGTTGAAAATTACCTATCAGTGTCCTCCTCATTCTAATTTTCTCGATTTCCTTATTATAAATTATGGAAATCGAGAAAAGTTATCATAGCAAGTCTTTTTTTAGCCATCTTATTGTCATTGGTAAAATAACTCAAAAGCACTATACTTGCCACACAGAATACATATTTGACAAGAGGTTACTTACAAATACACCTGCGTGCTTGATTATAGAATGTTTTCATAAAATAGTTGGAAAATATTAGAGGTAATTTCTTTCTAAACGACTTATTACTTATTTATTACAAATCTAGTGACAGAATAGCTCATTTAGCAGAATAGTGATCAATCGTCATGCAAAATTTTTGTCAATTGGCATTTCACATTTGGCAACACAGTAATTTTGATCAATGTGTATTGTGTCGTCAATGCGTCACAGAATGTGAGAATTTTTAATTGTAAAAAATATTGCTGTTTTGCAGTATAAACCGCTACGTTGACAATTTTTGATACTATGGCAGATAAAAGAAAAACGAGGAAACGAAAAGAGGTATGTATTACACGTGTTAATGTTGTATTTTTTTTAGTTTACATGTAACTATTTTTTAGAATTACATACGTTTCCAAATATTCATTCATCCATAGAATTAATTGTTTTTTAATAATATAATATGCGGCTTTACCACGTATTGCGTAAAGTATAAATACCACATTTTTACGCATCTGTGTATAAATAATAAATTATAATTATAGCGTAAACGCAATAAGTGTTAACTGTTGTTTTTATTTATTTTGAAAATTCCCCCGATGCGAAAGTTCGATTATTTCGTTTAATTTATTTAGCCCGAATATAGTTAACTTATAAATAATCTGCAGTTGCACTTGGTGCTCCTTTGTTTGCTGTGTGCCAAATGCACAACAGAAAAGATTTATTGTTTACATGTGAAAAACGAAGCCATACTATTTTAACCACATTCGCGTCTCTTGTTTGAATTTCTTACTTTTAAATGTTTTAGATAAAATACCAACGCAGTTAATTGAGATATCACACAATTAATATTTTTTCATCTCATGTACTTTTTTTATGGTATGGTCCCCCCCCTGGGGGAGGGGCAAACGAGCAGTCGGAAACCATTTTCATGACTACCGACGCCCATAGGCTTCCGCATAGAGACTATACAGATGTATTGCCCTCCTTTCTCCTCCATGGGGCACCGGCTATTTACACACTACACGAAATCCCAGACTAGCTATTCTGTGGAAGCATCTGCTGTATAATATATATCACTGTACTACCAATTTATAGCTGATGCGGTATGTCAGGGGGTATATAAGAAGGGTTCGACATAATTTCAGTTAATTAAAATATTTATTTCTTGGTACTCATGATATTTGTTCTTATAAAAAATATGTAAATAAATACTAAATTGAGGGATTCAAACAAAGCAACTGTATTAATAAGTGCTAAGCATTATAAATAATTCCCAACAGTATCGGGCAGTTTGATAAATTTAGTACTTAGACCGATTCATATAATAAAACCCCTCAGCCCGTAATCCATTTAATAAATCAATGTAAGCAATACATTGAATTTATTACTTGGACATGGTGGATCGCCGGGCATTTTGATTAATTCTCGTACAATGTGCATGCTTGACGGACAAGCTTCTTCCGTTGCAATTGCACTGGTGACTGCCATCCTAAATGTTGTAAATGCAAGAATTCAAATATTCTTTTGAATTCAAAATGTCACAAAAGTTCAACTAGTAAAAATAAGTAATTGTTATATAATAAAATTTTTGCACAAACTTAAGATTTATAAAATTTATACTGCATTATTGGAAATATTCAGTTTATGTATTATATATTTTATGCAGTGTTATATAATTTTGCTCATAATTTTATAGAAATAAAAATTATGAAACTACTTATCTAGTTATTACGTTGTGTTACCATTTCATTTGTTTTATTATATGGCACAAAACCGATTGGCCCTTATTCATACAGACCGAGCCAAGTTATTAAGTATTCAATTTTTATCCAGTTGTCCACTGGATATGGGCATTATGTATACAGGCTGGTCACTATTCATAGGGACCGGACTTAAAAGCGAGAGGCATTACATAAACCACATATTTAGTGTATTATTTCCAGGCTACACAACGAAAAACAGATCAATCGGAGCAATAGCTTAGCCGCAGGAACTTTTAAAAGTTTTTTCTCACTACACCCTGTAAGTCAGCTGATAGCGAGTATGACGGGGTCAATTACCTCGTGCGAGATTGCCACTCGCTGTAGCCGGTACAAAACATGATTACATTTTTTCGCTATATAACTTCTTTAAAAAAAGGATTTTCATATACATGTCGTAAATTTTTTTTTATAGTTTCGGATTAACTGTAGGCACTTATAGTATAATTATGTGGTTTAATATAATGCCTATCGCTTTATTCAACCTTGTATAGTTTTGGTATGTGTAAAAACTTTGCATGATACCCAGTGTTAGGCCAATGCGACCCTAAGTCCTGCCAGAAGTGGGTTTTAATTCATCATGTTCCATTTCAATTTTTCAAAGTTTAGATTTCTGTAAGTAAATTAGGTTCGGGCCTAGGGCCTGACCTGCCACTTACGACGTAAAATCAAAGAGACTGGTGACTCACCAACAAATAACTTCTTATAATAATAAAACCTTTGTTAGTTCATTGCATTGTCTCGTTAATTAATTTTATATAACATGAGTGCAGACATTTTACCTTATTAGACAGCCATTTACAAACTACTAGCTTAACTTGGTAATATTAGCTTTTATTAGATACATAGTGTGGCTTTCTGTTAGAGAAAGCTTTTCATAGTCAGATCAGTATCTCCAAAGAAAGTCCTGTACATACAAACAAAATTTTTTTGTTTTCTTTATGGCATGTACCATTAGTTGGTGTAATTTCCATGATTACCGATACTCATAGACATACGCATAGAAGTTATACAGATGTGGTGCCCACCTTCCTCCTTCTCCTTCCATCAGCCACTGGCTACTTACACACCGCACAGAACGCGACAGCATAGTTGGCACTACATGCCAGTCATGCTGGTCATATTTGGCTGCAGACATGCAGTGTGGCACTACCTCTTTTTTTATAATATTGGTATAGAAAATTATGTGTAATTGATGGATTGTGTTTTATGACCTTCATAGATTAAGTCCAACGTAAAATAGTTAATTTCGTGAATACATCATATTGATAAGTTAATGTTTAATACTTTGATTGGCCTGCTACGGGTTCTGCTCAGGGTAATTAGGTACTCAAGATCTTCGATGATCCCAGTTTGATAGTTTTCCCTTCATCAGGAGCACTTAACACCTATGTGCCAAATTCATGTCATCTCATCAAAAAAAACAAAAAACTTTGCATAAGCATAACTTAGGAAATAAATAAGCTACAATTATGAAATTTTGTGGTATTAGTGTGCTTATTGCTTAACAGATGTAGAAAGGAATTAGAATTTCAACTTTTTTATCCTATGTAACCTGTCTGTTGGCTGTATATGTCTTTAAAAAGAGTCACAAAAATTTTTGGTCAAAATGGCGTCAGAAAAGGGTTGACATACAAGGTCGTTTAAAAAAAGTTGAGAGGCATTAAATGAAACCATATATTTAATGTATCATTTCCAGGCTACACAACTATAAACAGATCAATCGGAGCAATAGTTTAGCCACAATTTTTTAAAGTTTTTTCTCACTTCGCACAAGCTGTACCGCAGCTGATCGTCGTCTATGGCCGCACGGGGTCACTCACCCCGTGCTCGATGTAGCCGCCCGGTACAAAGAGTGATAACATTTTTTCGCTATTTAACTTGTTTGAAAAAAAAAAAGTATTTTCGTATACCTACTTGTCGTAAACTGTTTTTAATAGTTTCAGATTAACTGTGGGCACTTATGTTTTACGTGGTTTAATTTAATGCCTCTCGCTCTTATCAACCCTGTATGTCATATCTTACGTATAGTGCCACAAATAAATCTGACCCGGTGGCCGAGACTGGAACTAAAGCCGTCATTTTGAAATGACAATCTATTGGCAGTTTTATTGGTGGTGCGACGCACATAACACATTTACCCTAAAGGATGCGAAAAACATTATTTTAAAAGTTTTCTCTTTTATGCATGAACAGAAACGTCTCCTAGCGCCATTAATAACGTTTGTAAATTTGATTTTATACACGACCATAATTATAACATTAAAATATGATAGGATAGTTCACTCTTTTTTTTCTAATTAACTATTACAATAATAGTTATCATAATTTTAATGTTGTGATGGCATCATTTTAATTAGTCCCTGCATCGCACATTATTTTTACTCTAAAAATAGGATTTTTTTTATTGGCAACACTTCATAAGACTAGAGCGCTGCTGTTACCAGTTGTCGCCGGGTCAGACAAGTTTGTGGCACTATACAAACGAAAATTTGCTAGCATAAGGTTCACATTTCGGCCACTAGTTAGCGTGGAAGTCTAGAAGCTTGTTCCCTATTAAGTTGCAATGCAGTAATGACATCTCAATACATGTTCTGTACTACAAAAAAGTGGACTTTATTATCACCTTATAAATTATAATATATGTATAAGGCACCACCATACCTACGTCACTTTTATAAACGAGACTGTTACTGTATACCAGTGGTGGCCCAACTTGATCCAAGCGAAGATCGATTCGACTTTTGCCAAGGAAATGAATTAGGAGATTCAACTAGAATATACTACATGAAATTTGACTCTTACGACTACACGAGAATATACTACTTGAATGACAGCATAGTAGATAGATTAGATAGCTAGGAATAGGTATATGTATATTTTTACCTTACCGCGATGGTGTCGTCTACGAGGTAACCGACTGGTCGGTCGCGAACGATCAGTTGGCCACTTCTGTTCTGCTGTATAGTTGTGTCCCCGAAAACGTTTGAGAATGCATAGTTGTCCCGTTTTCACAAAATCGATGTGATGATGACTTTAGGAATACTTGACACATGTTTTAGGTGTCAAGTATTCCTAAAGTCCACATCAGTTGCATTAAAACTATTTTTTATTCCCAAAAAAGAAAAGCAATAAAAACTTATAGAATTAAATATTTAACGAATAGTCTCTATATTGATATTAAAAAAAAAACACCTTGATTCGGTGTACTGTACCTGACGTAAATAAAATGTTCCGTTTTGACTGATCTAAGGTTTTGACCCATAAAGCTGATGGTCACTTTGCCAATAAATTAAAATAAAAAGTAAAGCAAAGCTATTCTGTGACGTTCAAGATTGCCGTTAACCACTGATCTCTATATTACTGGACAGCTGTTACGTGTAGAAGAATTTCAAAAATATGGCGTAAGAAAGTAACTAGTCGGAGCCTTTGTATAATGAAATAAACACCAAATTGAACTTTAGAAATTGCGTCAATATTTGTAGTTAAATACCATTATGACTTGTCGAATATAAGCATTAGTGTAAGACGAGTAAGCTATACGACATATTTTAGTTCATTTGTCAGTAACGAGAGGTTTTTCTTAGAAGTATTCTCGAGCTGCATTGCAGTTAAGTTGCACGTGACCAGGCCGTTACCTCTCCACGCGGTCACTGCTGTGCTGTCGCGTTTCCTGCCGTGTGCCACTTGACCGCCGCCCATTGGAGGGAAGGAAAGGAAGGACAGACATCGCATATCAATTATGCTGATGTCTATAGGCGTCGCGGTCAAATTCGCCCCCCTGTACCATTAGAATGAGTGAATGTGACGACATCTCAAATACTACAACAAATCAGCTATCCAGTGCGAGATCAGTGCCGTTACCCCGGTGGAGAGTGTGGCCCACTTTCACCCGCGGCGTTAGTTGGTGACCGCCGGTGCGCAGGTGTGTCGTGTGTTTAGAACCTGTAGAACATTATGCGGGACTATGTGAGTTATACTATATACTAGTCGAGGCACGCGGATTCGTCTACTTTCTTTGTTAGTTTTTGTGTGTTGTGTTTTTGTGTACGAAACAAGATATGTGGTCTCATTTCTCTCTGCCTGCCCCGAAAGGGGAACGGGTTTGATGTGTGTGTGTGGAATTAGAAGTATAACAAAAACATGTTAATTTGATTCTTACTAGTTCGCGATTTGCTCTGAAGGTTAATATTGAAGTGTGTGAATACTAATATCGTAATATGTGATTAGTAAGAGGTAGTGCTATGCTGCATTGCTTTGGAATCTCTCGCTTACATGAGACCGGGCCGGAAGTGACAGCTGTGCTGTCGCGTTTCGTTCGATGTGTGAGTTTACGGTGGCCCTTTGAGGAGGAGGAAGGTGAAGGAGGGCATTGGTTGTGTGGATGTTATGTCGATAGTCATTGAAAGACTTCGACGGCTCGTTTGCCCCGGGATAAAAAAGATCATAAAGCTGAAGAGTCTGATTGTGTTGCGTTATACAGCTCATTAATTATAGCTATAGGCTAGGTGCCTTTATAAAGAACAAAACGGTGTTCATAGTTGAGTTCCAATAGTAAAGGTAATGATAGTGATTATGACCGAAAGTCCTACATACAGTATAAAATGAATATAGTCTTTATGTCCTGAACTATAAATATAAAACCTACTTATAGAACGTTCGATTATAACCACATCTGTCACCTTGCAATTGTCAGACCTCAATAAAGGTTGTTATTTTGTTCTACAGGAAGGTAGTCGGTTTTTATGACAACTAATATTATAATATGCCAGTTCTTAGGAGGATATCATATAACATTAGGTGACAAGTGTGCGGTTTATTAGTATGTAAGATAACGAAAAGCGGCATGTTGGGGAATAAATTCTCCAGTTTTTTTTATTAGCGTAGAAAATATTGTAGTATTATAGTGTAAAAAAGAATATCTGTTTATTTATACTTATACCATCAAATTTCAATATTTACAACTGTATAATCTACCGTGAAATATAAGTTACGAAGGAGCGGGTACTCCCCATACAGGGTTTTACCAAATCTTTTCCACATACTGTAGGTACTTACTTATCATTATTGAGGAAAGAGTTAAAATTATTCTCATTGTAGTTACATTTCCAGATGATCATTTCTTTGATTCCTCGATGTTTGCGTGATATAGTTACTTACATGATATATAGTACACACGTTACAGACAGTAAACAAGAGAAAAAACACGCAAAATTCTTAATATGAACTCGTTTATGGCAGAAAAGCTGTACCAATAAATCCTCACCGAGTTGAAATGTGAAGAAATAATTCCGTGCCTTAATCCGCCGCGTTAAAAATATCGTGTTTGGGCCCGATATCAACGACCCTTCTTGAATAAGAACATCGAAATACATCGCGCCTTTTGTGAAGCTTCCGTCGGACGAAGTGCGATGAATGCGGTGCATGCGGTTTCCTCGGAATATGCGTTGCCATGGTAACCGTTAATGATTTTGGTGTGTCTGTAAAAATAAATAAAATTGAAGTGTCTGTCTGTACATTAACCTCTTATCACTACATGCATCTGATATAAACAGACATTTACTAAAATTTGTAAGATACAGGTGTTTTAGGAAATAAAGATTTTATTTATTTATTAGAAATATTTTTACAATTTTGGTCTGTCTTTTGTGTGTTTGTTCCGGCTAGTCTTTGAGCGGCTGGGCCTATCTTGACTCGCCTTTCATTGGGAGGCAGCTGATGTAATGAGGTGTAAAGGGCGTCATAGATTACGCAGACGCGTTAAGTTAACTAGATGTTCTATCAACAATTATTTCGCCATTGTCCGTACACATTCATTCAAAAGTTTCTGAGTGATAGAACTACAAACACACATACATAATTGTGTACTTGTACCACACCTTGTTCTGTACAGATAATAATTGATAATGACGGTGCAATGACACAAGTGCACACAGCAGGTTGTATTCCACTTGAAAAATCTTCGCAAGTTACCATATTATATCGGCTCATATTGGTACGAGCACATGGTTGGAAATGTTGTAAAAAAAACTGTAAAGGAGGCAGCTCCTTCTGCAACGCACCTGTGTGCGGATGTCTATGGGCGTCGATAGTCAAAGACTCCGACTTCTCGTTGGCCCCCTTACACTATAAAAAAAGTCAAATCGTGTGAAACGTAACGTAACGCGTTACTACTTAGGTACGTCTCTTACACATCAGAATCAAGTTCGTTTCTAAGCTGAAGTGAATTCAGGTCGTGTGTTGGAGCTATCACACAGATTTTTGTACCAATTAATCTCCAAAGACGATTGAGGACTTACTTCATCATAGGGCACATTAACACTGTTTAGTCCGACCGGGATTCGAACCGGGGACTTTGGGACTGTTTGAATATGTTTTCAAATAGACCACGAGTCAATCGTAGATGGAAGGAGGGCAACGCATGTAGAACCTCCATGCGGATGTCTACGGTAGTCATGAAATTGGCTCCGACTGTTCGTTTGCGCTTTCGGTTATAAAAAAGTAATGGACGTTATCACGTGTGATACAATTACGCGAGTCAGCGTGCTCGCGCGCCTGTTTATCGGCGCTCGCAAGTCGTTTCTTTTACTGTTACGTGCGCAGACGCCGCTGGCTAACGGTAACAAATATTTGCACTTTTACATCGATCGTTCTTTATATATTGTTAATGGTAAACTAGTTCTTGGAGTCTGGCTAGACAATAAGCAGGTCTAATGTTTTTCGCCGGTATTGTCCCGACGTTTTGTATCGTTCCGAGTCCCGAAAAAAGATAGTGTCGGGAAACTTTGTCTTCACGTTTCACTTCACACAAAACGCTTACATAATACCGCTGTTTTGGGACACTATCTTCACGCTTTGCTTCATACGAAACATAGATTAAAATAGAGCCTGTATCTGACAGAGGTTTAAGTAACAGACAAACCAATGTAAGAAACAAATAGTAGTGGTATGTTTATTTTTTGCCCCGATTTTTTTAAATTTTGTCCCAATCAGCCCGCCTTCCATCTGGTAAGTGGTAACCCTAGCCGTATCATATACCCTGGCCACCGTGCTTCGAACACTCCAACCGCATTAAAGCGACTGCTGCAGTATCAGCGAGATACTTCAAGCAGGTGTTGTGTGGGGGAGGTACTTGTCGTGCCGGTCCATTTGGACCGCAACGCAAAGGCTCATGAAGACAACCGCGTGTTTCAGTAACTCTATGAGAAACGTTATGCTAGTTTTACGTTACATTTCATGTCTTTTACACGGCTCGCTTAAGTCGTTTAACTCCAATTAACTTTGTGCTATATAGGTGTTAAAATTAATAATAATAATTGTGGACTACATTAACGCCTAGTCCCGTGCTAAGTACCGTAAGGGCTTGTGTTACGGGTGTATATTTAATAATAACAACGGAATTGGGTCAACGTAAATATGGTTACTTTTATTACAAAATAAAGATATAACATATATGTAGATAAAAAATTAAACAGCCATGACCTATTCGAACCCCCTACGCTGGCGCAACATGCTCGACTATAAGTCGAGCATAAGGTCGCTGCACACTTGTCATCTCGGAAAGGGATCTTAACCGTATCACCTCGAGCCGGTCAGTATTCTTTGTATGAAACTTCATACCGCAACGCACACTAATAGGAAACGTAACGTAATCGTATCGTCTTCGCTTTTCTAGGCGAGGCGTTTCCGATCCCTTTCCGAGCTGAAAAGTGTTCGGCGACCATTACCCGATCTGTCCCCACAGGCGGTCGTCAGCTACACGCATCTATGACGTAGGGGCTGATGACGTAAATGTGTATACGTGGTCGTGGCCCGCGTTTTTTACGCGCGACCTTGCGCGAGAGGTCAAGTTCAATATGCACACCATTTATTATTAGGGCGTACGAGTACGTGTAATGGTCGGAAATAGTCTGTCGGAGCCGTTTCACCTAGTTGGTTCGTTATTAACTAGCCGTGTACCGCGGTTTGACCCGTGAAATAATGCAAACGTAACGTATTTTAGTGTTATTTCAGATTGTAATCAATATTTGTGATATATTTTAGAAAGCTCCGTTTAGTAGTTTTTAAACCTCGAAAGACAGGGGGGAGGGGCTGTGAGTTGTGTATGTCTGGTACCGCAGCTTCTGCAATATGTTTTAACTTATACACTTCTACATCTAATTCTAAAGTTACCAACTACTTGACCAACATTTGTGGCTTACTATCATTTTATTATTCTATCAATAAATGGATTTGGCTACGGATGGAATTTTCACGTACGATCCATATAATATGTTAAAATTACATCTACAGTAGCCAAAGCCTATATATTATAGTACATTCAAAACATCCGTTAGTCGCTTAGCTCGTCACGTGCCATACGTGTATTTGTGAAATTTTTCCTGCGTAGTTGGCTAGTCTACGGGGAAATTACGGACGAAATTCTGCCCAGAGCTCTGGTAACGTCACTAAATATACATTCCGACATCTACGCACTAGGTATTGTATTTTAAACCATTCCTTACACGTACGTGTTTAAAGTATGACTCATTGTTACATGTCTACGGGACTTACCTTGTGCTGTGCGCTGGGGATTCCCTGCGTTCGTTTTTTTTATCTACCAGATAATATGAGAAGGATATTTTCTAAACCAGAGATGGAATTTCAAAGTAATTGGTAGAGCTGTTGATCAATACGAAGCAGTCGTCATGACAATGTTTATTCTAGAATCTAGATTGTGTTATCGTACGCGTAGGTATAGGGACCGTGAGTACTGCCTGCCACGCAAACGAATAATTTTTGTGAATAACTACGCCCAGACATCCGCGGTATTATTCAGATGATTTGCCCCTCGGGTTATTTGTGGGTAAATAGTGATTATCAAAATTGCTCGTTCGTTAATCGTTATACTTTAGGGAGCGTTCAAGTAGGTATTACGTAAGGCAATTTTTCAAATTTTTGACCCCCCTTCCCCATACTAGCTGCGCCCCGCGGTTTCACCCGCATAAATGTCGATCCCATGGAAAATAAAAAATTATCCCATGGCATCCCATAGGAACATTTTTTCGGGATAAAAACTATCCTATGTGTTAATCCAAGTTACTCTTTATGTGTGGGCCAAATTTCATGAAAATCGGTTCAGCAGTTTTTGCGTGAAGGAGTAACCAACACACGTACAAATTTTCGCTTTTATATTATTACTTGGATTGAATAATTAATTATTGTACAGTTAAGTAATCTGCAGAATAGTTTCATTTTACTGGTAATAATTTGATGATACTTTCAAGTTAATGGCGAATTCGAATACCACCTCTGATTTTCCTCGTACCTTCGTTTGTTATAATGTGTGTTTTTTTTATATTCCAGGAGTTTGGGGAACAAAAGGAATCTGAGAAGCCGACGAAAGAGGAGTACGCGGTCGCAAAATGGCTCAAAGCGACCGTGCCTACGAAAAAGACCAAGTTCCTGAACCACCATGTAGAATACTTTACAGGTGGGTAGTTAGGAAACGTTACAATGTTTCACGTATAAAATATAAATATGACCTTTATTTTAGGGGGTAGCGTTTTAAATGATACTTTGATAAGGTGCTCTGGAGCTCTTAATTATAGGACTCCTAGACGATAAATTAATTCTCATAGAGGGGTTGTCAAAAACCCAAGAATAGCCCCTCCAATTCGGCAATAGGGTGAGGTTCCTAACATAGCCTCTTGCCCTGCTTGCAATAGCTTCTTCGTCTTGCCCTTTAGTCCCTTATTCTTTTGAGGTGTTGAATGAGCAGAGAAGTTTTGGCGTAAGCAAGGCTTACCAGTATTGTAAATGCGCAAGGTTATAAAAAGTAAAAACTACACAATGGGTTGGGATGACATTTTTCATTGATATAGAGAGCAAACTGGAATGATATAATTTATAAAAATTAAGTAAAACATTATGTTATTATATGTATAGTATAGGTGGGCAAAAGAGCAGTCGGAACCATTTTTATGACCGACGGACATCTGAATAGAAGTTTTGCAGATGCGTCCCTTGGGCTAGATTTAACGCAGTTGAAACAGGCGCAATTACTCTCAAATATATGTATATCCGTACACAATAGCTCCTATTGTTCAGTGACTATAATTTGAACCAACGGTTAACATATTGTGGCCAGACTAGTTGTAACTAGACCGTGGCACTGAGCACTAGCATGTTTTACAAACCGTGAAAAATTATACGTACCCTCCTGTACTACTAATGTTTCACTGCAAACTAACCTGGCTGGCGCGAATGGGGAAGTAATTGTTGTAAGAGGTAGTGCCACGCTGCATGTAACACGATACCGCCCAAAATGACAGCTGTGCTGTCGCGTTTTGTGCGGTGTCTAGCCCGTGGCTCATGGAGTGGGAAGGGGGCAACGGATCCGTACAATCTATGCGAATGTCAATGGGAGTCAGTAGTCATAAAAATGGCTCCGACTGCTCGTTTGCCTCCCTTATAATACTAAATGTAGGCAGGCACGAGTCTCGGTAGGTCGCGCCTCTCAAACGTAATACGCAAACGTATTTTCTATTAACATAACTTATCACAGTCAGTCCCGGTGTGTGAAATCGTATCGGCCACGCTTTTGTGTAGCAGAACTGTTCAACATCTCGCCGACATGGAGTATGTTTATGAAACGGATAGAAATATTTATTATTGTAGTTGGAACGGGCGCGAGAAGGCCAGCTATAGTCGTGAAAGAGACAGAAGACCGATTATAATACTTTTCTCCCATACTAGCTGTGTCGTACGCCAGCAACAGATACGTCAGCATGGATTATCATAGCAATATATAAAATTCATTGGAATTACAGTGGTGGCAGCGGTGGTTTTGTTAGTCGTTAAGACATCCGTATATCTCCACGTATAAAGCCACCCCTAATTGGGAATTCAACCGGGAAATAAAAAGTAAATTATACGTACAAATACCCCGTAATCAAGTAAACTCGGCTTGTTAGTGGGCGCTTCTACAGTCGGCCTTCGTTATTTATTACTAGCTGTACTCTGCGTGCGTTGCTACGCGTGGCGCCATCTGTCGAAAATGGGTCGTACCACCATAGAAACCTTCGTGGGCGCATTCAGAACAACTGTTTTTTTTCATTTCAGATTTCAGAACAACATTATGCATTACGATTCTAGAAAGGACATACAGACAAACATTTTTGTGTATACCTATAGATAATACATTCGTGTCTGTGGAAATACACATACAAAATTTCAATCCAATCGGTCAAGGCGTTTAGTAGTTGACATGCCGACAGCAGCGCCACCTACCGGATCCAATTGTGTTTTTTTAAGCATCCAGGAAACCATCGAAATACCCATATACAAATGGGAATGAAGCATTTTACTGTGATAAAAAATAGCCTATGTTGATCTGTGATGATGTAGCATTCAAATGGTGAAAGAATTTTTGAAATCAGTCCAGTTCGGAGCCTATTCCACACACACACACAAACAAATCTTTCTGCTTTTATAATATTGGTATAGACTAGCAAATGCCCGCAACTTGGTTTCGTGAATCCGTTTCCGAACGGAGTAGCTTGAAGCGCTAAAGTTTTAACCTTAAAAATAATATTGTCAACAATATAGTTAGCCTGAGTTTATTTCGCCGGTTCTCTTCAGGACAGGGCTAAGGTTGTAGACGCAATTTCTGACGTTCATAAAGTGATTTTTATAATTCTATTTTGAATTAAAAAGAATTGCTTTTCATTTAATTTAATTTCATAACGGCCTCGGTGGTTACGGCTCCGACTGTTCGTTTGTCCCTTTATAAAATTACAAAAACACAAATAACACTTATTGAAACATGTTCCAGGCACAAAGGCGGTTGACGCGCTGCTGACGTCCAAATGGGCTACCGGAAACAACCCCACTTTCACAACGCGCCACGAGGTCACCGACTTCCTGCACCAGATGCTACTGCACAAGCTGTTCCACAGGGCCAAGAAGGTACGTCACATCATTTAGTCTCTGTGCGGATGTCTATGGGCGTTGGTCGTGAAAATGACACGTACTCCGTTTACACTATGAAAACAAACCATCACATTCTGCCTACCGTTAGGAAACTGGTGTAAAGGTGTGTTGTTGTTGTAACATTGTCCCGTGGAGATATTTTCGAATTGATTATCATCATAATTATCATCATTAGCAACAGCATCCAAAAGACATTTTGTAAAAATAGAAATAGAAAATCTTTATATAATCTGTGTACAATGTCCGCCATTTTTCAGTGGCATGCAAAATTACATTTCATCATTGTGGGCTCCAATATTGAATGTAATTATATTAACTTCTTGAGGTTAAAACTTATACTCTATAAAAGTTTTTTTGTGATGAAGTGTCAAGGGATAGATTTTGTCTAGTAAATCACAAAGCTCAGTTAGTAATTTTTTTTCAATATATTAAAAGATTTTTTTTTCTGCTGAGACATGGGTATAATTATGTTTTTTTATTAACTCACAAATATATTTACAGGTCCCAGTAAGCGAGCAAGAGTTAAAGGGAAAGAAGAAGAAAGAAGACAAAACAAGTAAGAGCGGAGACGAGAAAGATGGAGACAAGAGTCAGGCCAGCGCCTGTGAGAGTAAGGTGAGCAGGGTGTATGTCTGTGTGATGTATGTTATGGAACAAAAAATAAATGATTACATGTTATATGTATTCATATTTCTTCGTCTTCAACCTGTAACCACCCACTTCTGAGTGAAGGTCTCCTTACGAAATTTTTGACGATCAATTGCCGTTGTCATCCATCTTTTCGCTGTGGTCTTTATGATGTCCGCCATTTCTCATATTACTGGTGTGTCATATAACTATTAATATTGTCGATGTGAATGTATGTTTGTTTGTTACGCTTTCACACCAAAACTATTTAACCGATTTACATGAAACAGGATATTTTTGTTGAGGCAAAAAAAGAAAATTACGAACGCGAGCGAAGGAGGAAGCGAAAAAAGTTTAATCATTATTATCATCATCAGGACACAGGCCTAAAGAAGTTTGGAAAATGTTTTACTTTATGAAATTGAGACAATTCCTATATTTTCTTTCCTATGTTTACTTTTTATTAGTAAGATAACTAAAAAAGGCGTAAACTTTCAGGACACCAAAGAAGGGAAAGAGTGTAAAGAGAAAGAGAAGAAGAAGCGCAAGATCCGACTGGAGATGCACATGGAGCAGGTGTTCCTGGACTCGGCGGACGCGTACGTGTGGCTGTACGACCCCATGCCGTGGTACTACTGGCTGTGCGGCGCGCTCGTGGTGGGGGGCACTATAGCCGTCTGCATGTTCCCGTTGTGGCCCGCCACCGTCCGGTGAGTAACAAAACTGTAATCAAATAATAACACCATTTAAAAGAAGAATTAAAGGTAGGATGAAAAGAAAAAGTATCAAAACTATTTTATAGAACTACACAACAATACAACTTCGCACTGAATGGGAGTGTAACTCGGCATACAGTTGGGTATGGGGATGGAGGTTCTGGACTGCCACGCTAACTAACTAGTGGCTGAAATGCGAACCTTATGCTAGCAAATTTTCGTTTGTAATTGTAATTGTCAACATGTCATTGTCGTTTTGCTTAGTGTTTTGCTAGCACTTAATTCCTAAAAAGATCACTAGGGCGGCGAAAGTGCTGCCTCTATGTTTCGTGCATGGTCACTATATCACACAAATATTCTCAACGCTGATATTCTGTGACACAGGGAGGTGTATACTACTGAAGAGGCAAACGATGAAAAGTTTTTAGAGATATTTAAAAAAAAAGAATATGATTATTTTATAGTAAGTGTATATATAATGCCACTGTCGTATAACAAAGGGTATTAAAACACGAGTGTGAATTTTTGAAACGAGCGAACACGAGTT
>LUGF01005561.1:69328-80231 GCA_001625245.1 Calycopis cecrops
TTCGGATGTTTGTGGCGCTCCGCGCGTCGAAACGCTGTCGAGATCTTGTTACACGCGTTATATTGGAGTTTGAGTTTCAATAAAACAATATACAATTTTGATGATATTTTATTTACAACTCACTCGACTTTAAATAAATTTTATATTCAAAATAGGATTGTATAAGACTCGTGGACACTCTACCACCCCCTACACTGACATGAGAAGGATCGGAAAAACAATCTCAGCGGGATTTTTTTACTTTCCGCAAAGATTAAAAATTTCAAATGTTTCTTTGAAAAACCTTATAATAAAGAATAAAAACAATATTATTTCATCCAAGCAAACATTTCCTTACTAATCTTTTGATAACGAAATAACTGATTTTGATAGGGTGTCGCAATCGACATTGATTTTTCGGCTTAAAGTCAGATTAGTTTTTGGAATTAGTCCATTGAAGTTATTTTAATAAGTTTTTTATAAATTTTATAATGCGATAATCTCCAAATCTATTGAGATGAATTGTATAATTGTTCAACATTATATAAAGGCTAATAAACTCGATCAAATGCAATAAACTATGTATTAACTTTAAATATATTTCTGTTGTCTAGTACCCGTAACACAAGTCCTTACGGTACTTAGCACGGGGTTAGAGTCTAGACTAACGTGGTGTGTAAAAGTCCACAAATATTATTATTATTGAAGTAAAACTTCTACACGCGCGCTTGACATAGGGAGTAAGGTGGCGAGAGCGTTACAAAAATAACACATCCGGCGAGGCCAACGGAAGTTGTCGTTCTAATTCAAATTCCATTTAAGTGAAACTTTTTTGTATTTAAAAAATAAATATCATATGACATGTTATGTCAGTGTAACTACGGTAATGAATTTGTGTATTCAATAAATAATTAATAGTCCATTGAGTTATTATTACTACGTACGTACGTACGTAGTACATATAACTCAATGTAATAGTCCGGTCAATTTAGACATTTGAAATAACAAAAATTCCCGGAAAGCCAAATTTTGGTGGAGACCTATAGTTTGCCATTACAAATCAAGTTTTAAAAGTCCCCATCGATCCTATGTGTGCTTAAAAAGTTATTAGTGACTAACATATGACTATAATATGAATCTTAGAATCGCGATATCTCAGGAATGGTAACTGTTAGGAAAAAATCATTGATACCATTTTTGTAGATAATTTAAAGATCTACAACTTTGGTTTAAAGTTTTTTTTTGATAAAACTTGCCGTTTTCAAGCAAAAACCAAAAAAACCTCAAATTTTGACCTTTGACCTCGAATAACTTTTTAAGCACACATAGGATCGATGGGGACTTTTAAAACTTGATTTGTAATGGCAAACTATAGGTCTCCACCAAAATTTGGCTTTCCGGGAATTATTGTTATTTTAGCACTTTTTTATGTCTAAATTGACCGGACTATAAGTTTTACTTCGGTTGTATGATCTAAAGCACACACTTTTTTTATTATTATCAATTGGTTCAGTTATAAGTCATTCAATGATTACATAATTATGTACACGGAATACATAAAACGACGATGACATGCGGAAAACTTTAGGCAGGACCTAGGGTCAACTGATTAAAAGAAACTACGTCACTGATAATACATCAAGAAATTCACGGATATTATGTAAGTACCTCCCCGGTCGTGGCCGCTAATTCGGCAATAATTACTACTTAGTCTTACTTAAGATTAAATCAATACCTTATTCTATATTATTCTTTCACACACAAATGCACTTCTTACTTAAGATTAATTAAATCCTATAGTTTCTGTTTATCGCAAGAACTACACACACATTTAGTCTTACCCTGTTAATATTATAAATGCGAAAGTATGTTTGTTTGTTTGTTACTCCTTCACGCAAAAACTGCTAACCGATTTTCATGAAATTTTGGCACACACATAGAGGGTAACAGATTATAGACAGACATAGTATAGTTTTTATCCCGAAAAAATGTTCCTATGGGATGCCATGGTGATGATGATTTTCACGATATCGAAATTTACGCGGGCGAAATCGCGGGGCGCAGCTAGTATAATATAAAAAAAGGGATAAATGACATCTGCGTCTCTGCGGCTATAGCTACATCTTTGCGACGGTGTTATGGCATCACTCTCTGTAGTGCTGGCTCCATTCCAATGCAATTATTAAAATGAATAATTATATAATGGTTTAATTTAGTCATTGTTTTCCATTATTTGTGCTTTGTTAAATAAAAAGAAACTGTATTTATATTAAATAATATACTTAAACTAACAACTTAAACATAAGTAATACAAGTCTATATAACAACGTTTTTTATATTCTGTAAAACATAACTTTTCTCGTGCTCCGCTATTACTATAGATTTCCTCTCTTATCTTGCTCCACTTCTATCGATTCAAACAGTGTTTTGAAGTTACCAGCGCCGAAACCCTGTGAACAAACAACAATTTACTTTTAAACGTTGTCCTCAGCATTATTTAAATACAATAGATATTACTAATATGTGTAATTAGACTGCTAAGTAGTAATTATTGTAGATAAATGTATAATGTAATAACTAATAGATTCATGTATGTAAGGACACTTAAAGATTAAAAACATTTTGTATATAATTTTCGAAATAATCACTTGCAGTACATTCATTGTGTGTATAAACACAATAACTAATAGACATCTAAAATAACATTAATGTCATATTATTTATGGATATTATATTCATCACAAAGGTGGGATTTCTGGCAAGAGTCAAGGCCATTCAATAATTACGTACTTTTGAGTAGCTAACTTTTTACCTAACATTTTAATTTTTATTACTTGGAACAACGAAATGGAAACTTAGTTACGTGTAAGAAATGACGTAAGATTTTTCAAAACATTCACGGGTTTGAAAAATCTTACCCTTACATGGGGTTCAATAAAGACCAAAAAAATCCTTAAATGATCAAAAAATATCATTAAACTCCCCTATGTTATCCGAAACCGGGAGATAAACTAGTTTTATTTTTTTATAGTACGAGAGAGCAAACGAGCAGTCGGAGCTATTTCCATGACAACCGACGTCCATAGACATACTCCCACCTCCATGGGCCACCGGCTACTTACATTGTGGTTCCTCCTCTGTATGACCTCGAGGAAGAGCGTGGGCCTGTCCTGGGTGTTCTTGGTGAAGATCTGCAGCAGGTAGCCGTCGTCGTCGTAGTCGATGAGGATGTTCAGCCGCTGCAGCTCGTCGATGCTCTCCGCCACCTGCACGCGGCAGTGCCGCAGCTGTTCCCGGATCATGTCGTAGTACTTGTCCGGGATGGAGAGGAACTCAACGCCGCGGCTGCGCAGGTTCTCGATCTGTTGGAATGTATGAGTCAGCTTCGAACAGACTGGACTTTGATAGATAGTTATAATTTATTTACTAGGTACTTAGGTAACATTTATATGCCTAGGTATACAAGAGTTAGAGCATCTTCGGGAGAGTAGGAGCATGTGATAGGCACGTAACCACATATTTCCAGGCCTAGGCTATAGTTGCGAAGTGTAAAAGCAAAAGTAATATTCGAAATGGATTCGATCGTTCAGTACATAAAATCCGCATATTTTAAACTAGTCTTAATTTTCTCAATGTCTTTTTAGAACTTAGTACGTATGTTCGCATTTATATCTATTCTTTAATAACCACTGTCAAAAGGCAACTCCTGCCTGTTGGTGTTGTTAACTACAAGTAACACTCTCACGTAAGGCTATAGATAGCATTTGCAAGCATGTTTGAGTATTCGTACACTCGAAAATACGACTTATTTTTGAGTGACACTTTGTGTTTCACTCGTAAGCACTAGTTTGAAAAGGTACTGTCTCGTATTAGGTACTGACGTGTCTGGACTTGCACTGGAATTATTATCAATGATCCGATAGTAAAAATCTTACTAAAAGGCTACTGTAGCGTTACCACTGGTTCTCACTTTTTCTGTGCGAACGATATGAATCTATAATCAATTTAATAAGCAAACAAAAATCGATAGTTTGATAAGAAAGTGAGTTACATATAATTATGGGTTCTGTTATTGATATGGAATTCTAAATTTTTGTTTCGACAATGATCTAAAAACCTGTATATTCAGTTCAGTTTAGAAACAACCGGAGCAAACCCCCGTGCATCTCCATATTCGCTCCGTATGCCACGAGGTGGGTAAGAGCTCGGCCGCTGTACTCACCGTGGTGATGATGTCCTCGGTGTTGAGGGCGACGTGCTGCACGCCGGCGCCGCCGTGGTACTCCACGTACTCCTGCACCTGGCTCTTCCGCTTGCCCAGCGCCGGCTCGTTCACCGGCAGCTTCACCGTCTCCTCCCAGTTGGCCATCACAACGGAGCGCAGCGCCGAGTACTCCGTGCACACCTGCTTGTCGTCCACCGACCAGAACCTGTACACACGTCGTCAAAATATACAAAGTATAGTAAGAGGTAGTGCTACGCTGCTTGCATGCATGCAGCCGAATTTGGCCGTCACGACCAGTGGCACGCAATGTGTGTGCTTTAGACCACAAGATTGAAGTAAAACTTCATACACGAAACGTAACAATGAGAGGGAGAGAAAGAGAAAATGAGCGGGAACAGTGGAGGCAGGCAAGCAAGCATCGCATCTGCACAGCATTTATGTTTTGGGTGCAGTAGTCACTAAAAGGCTCCGATTTCTCGTCTGTCCCCGTATGCTCTCATTACCTGTGGAACTGCAGACAGCGCTCGTACCACTCGGCCGCCGCCTCCATGCCGCCGTCGGGCATGTTGCCCACCACGTGGTCGATGAAGTTGATCTCCACTTTAGGCCTGAAAATGTACAGCGAATGGTCAATACGAAGCCAAAAAACCAAAAATTTTAAGATGATTATTTTACAAGGTTGATCAAACCGAGAGGCATTAAATAAAACCACATATTTAGTATATCACTTCCAGGGTACACAACAAAAATCAGATCAATCGGAGCAACAGTTTAGCCCCAGGAATTTTTTAAAGTTTTTTCTCACTTCGTACACGATCACACAGCTGACCGCGAGGTCAACTGACTCAGGGTCATTGCCCCGTGCGATGTCAACAACATTGTCAACGGCTAACGATCACTAGCCAATAGCCATCGATTCGTTGCGTAGGTCACGACAGACCAGTCCGAAGAATGTTTACATTTTTTCTTGATTGTTAAATTATTTAACTTCTTTGAAAAAAATATTTTCGTATACTTCTCTCGTAAACTTTTTTAATAGTTTCGGATTAACAGTAGGCACTATGTAGGCACTTAACTATAAGTGATTTCATTTATTGCCCCTTGCTTTTATCAACGTTATTGTTCACGCCAGATCGTGACGTCACTCGCTCCCGACTATATGTTATACTTACAAAAACTTGTGGATCGGGTCAACTTTCAGCGTCTCGTACCCGGGCAGGAACGGGCCTTTATACTTGGTTCTGTCCACCAGCGTGTGCGTGTTATGGCCGTACTATATAAACCAAATGTTTCAATTAAAGAGAATTTTATTCAACTGCTATATAGCTCTTACCGCGGCTTCGCTCGCATGGTAGAAAAAAAAATTGTTTATACTTCGAGCCGATAGGACTCTTCAGTCTTTTAACTATTTCCATACTAAATATATCACATCGATCCGCTGATCCGATTTGATACGAAAGAAGTACAAAGAATCAACCCGATCGTACTGGAAAGTTCGGCTGCATTCATATTGTATGAAGCGTGACGTAGTGTCACGCTGCATACAACATTTCTTATATTTTACAATTTCCATATAAGTTAAATATTATAAGTGCGAAAGTGTGTTTGTTTTTTTGTTTCTGTCCTTCTTTTACATCAAACCAGATCATCGGATCGTTGTGATATTTACTATTTAGTATGGAGATAGTTGATGGACTGAAGAGTGTCATCGGCTTTTTATCGCGAAAAACCACGCGAGCGAAGCTGTTCCTATACTTAAGCAAATATATTATGTTCGTACCGTCTTAAGCTTTGCCATCCTCACGACTCCGAACTCGTCCTCCTCCTGCCACAGGTCTCGCACCACCTCCGCCCCCGCCCCCCGCGCGTGCTTTAAGATGTAGTCGAGGTTCTCCACCTCGAAAGCGACATCCTTCACAAAATCCCCGTGTAGCCCCACCTCAGCATTAAACTTGGACTCTACCGGCTCATATTGCGCTTGGAATACGAATATAATCTGAAAATATAAAAAATATAATTATTCATAATTTTTGAAGAATTATGATGCTACCTTGACTGGTGTAGCCCGGCCAAAAGTTCGAGAAAAAGGTATATACTTTCACTAGTACCTTTAATAAATATTTTATCGTGTTAAAACCCTTGAAGTAATATTTGTAACAAACGCAAAAGTCTCAAACGTATTTATTCAACCATGTTTTTTCACCATAGATAGTGGTTGAGTTGTTAATTAATATTTTATATTCTGTATAAAATATTAAATATATTGTTATAATATAATAATATGCTTCATTTTTAAGTGGCGTATAATATCAAATCTGTTTAATTTATTTTATAATTTATCAGTATGTTCATATTATATTAATTTACAGATATGGTAATTTGCACTCCAATTATATTTTTATTTTTATTATTTTTGTCAATTATTATTCCTAAAAGTAAATGTGCTGATATTTAATTGTACTGATTTTTTAATGTCTATCTAATTGCATAATTTTAGTTTATTTAAACTTATTTGTAAATTATTGCATGTCAGATAGGTATTGAATTTGGATTTTAAGGTAAAATTAATATCAGTTTCATTAATAGTAATGTTAGATTTGTCGTGTGCAAATTTGCGAACAATGTTAAGTTATAAATTATTAGTATTGCATATAACGTCATCAATACAGAAAAGGAATAAATAGTAAGGGACCTAGAAGTTAGAACTGTTTCTTGTGGTACACCGTTATTGCTGATTGTATGCGCCATTTTTAAGTGGCGTATAATATCAAATCTGTCTAATTTACTTTATAATTAATCAGTATGTTCATATTTAAATTTTTACAAATATGGTAATTTGCACTCCAATTATATGTTTTGATTTATAGAATAGAAGGGAATGGAATAGAAGATCTTTATTTAGGCACATTATTTCATCGTTATACAACTAACAATTTACAAAAAAAAATGTGTTATGTAAACTTAATTCACAACTTAGTCTAAGGCACAAACATAATACATAAAAAAAATCACACACAATCACACAAATTATAGTTAACACAATACACATTGTACGGGAATACAGTGAAACACAGTTCCTAACAAGGAAACCACTTAGTTGAGTGTCTGATGGTTAAATCCCCTAAATAATGTGTCAGTTGAAACAGTTAAACAGGCATTACAAAATTATACTTCATAAGTTCATTACTTTTATCAATGTTTTCTATTACGGTTGCATGATTATGTGTTGCCCTCATTCCTTTCAGTACAATGGCTTACCAGGCAAGTCAAACCGCACACCACTCGACAGTATAGCTGTCACTCTGTCACGCACACCTTCTCGATAATGTCGAAATTATTTGGGTAATGGTGAGAAGATGGGTGTGTGTTAAAATAGTTACCTTGTTCATTCTGACGACATATGAAGAGGTCTGCCGGGAGCCCGTCTCCAGGCCGCGGTACGCCAGCGGCTCGAAGCCGAACCGCGTCACGTAGTAGCTGGCCGCCTGCAAAGTTTATTTAACATTAGTATAATCGTTATCGTACATTGTCATCCAAACTAAACATTGGGCAAAATCTGAGCTCAATGGGATATCAGGAAGTTTTAGAAAACGGTTTACAAGACATACAACAATGTGTTATTCGCTTGTAAAGTAAAATAAAAGCTTGTTACAACAAATTCATTCAAGAAAGTAACAAATTCATACAAGAGTAGGCTTGTGGTTAGCATGTTCTACTGAAAATCGCGTATCCCGGGTTTGATCCCGGGTCCACAAAGTATTTCGGTGCAAAATAACATGTAATGAACAACTGATCATCCTAATTAACTGCCTGGAAAACCACGAAATAAATCTGGATGAGCTGAATCTATTCAAAGTTGAATTGGTATTCAAAAATATCGTGGACAGTACAGTGGTATATAGATACCGATTTGTATCATATATTGTATACTAGCTTCCGCCCGCGGCTTCACGCGTGGATTTCGGACTTCAAAAATTATTCAAAATTTTAACTTATTATGTTATTCTGATATGAAAGCTATATTAATGTAAAGTTTCATGAAATCCGTCCAGTAGTTTCGGAGATTAGCCCGAATAAACGGATAAACAGACAAGCAAAAAAATTAAAAATCTTAGAAAGTGTTCTGTTACTATTTTAATATCGCCCCCAATTAGTTTTTCGTAAATATATTCAATGTACAGACACTAAAATTTTACTGTTTTATTATATGTATAGATAACATATTGTATATAACATTATGTGCATTTCTTTTCCTTTTTTTCTTTTTCTCCATTTAATATAAATGGTATGATTATGAATACTTATCTTTCTTTTCTTATTCTTATCATGGTTATAAAGTTTACCTACCTGCTTTGCATTTGAGACCCAGAAGGTCAAATGGTCGAAAGCCAGAAATCTGCCATTTTCTGGTTTTTTGCCTTTGTCTGTATACGTCGTCTGAAACAAAAGATTCGTAGATAAATTTTAGACGAATTTGAAAATTTCTGCAGGAATATCGGAAGCTTACTAAACTTAACTTGGATTTCGGACTTCGATGGACTGCTTTGATCTCAATAACATAATATATTATACCTATCTACTACTACTGTATAACTACTGTATATGGTCAGCCTAGCCTATAGCTAGATAAGGATGTTAGAAAATAAAGACTGGGAAACACCAATATCTCTGCATTCTACCGAAAGAACTATATTGAACGCTATCGTGCATGCAAGCAAGCGGTGGACTCCAACAAATCAATCTTTTTAAATAGAATAGGAGGCAAACGAGTAGTTGGGCCGCCTGATATTGAGTGGTCAGCAACGCCCGTTCGTACACCAGAGTTCAATCATCAAATTAATATCTGGCATTGCCTGCCAGATATGAATAAGCTCTTTCTTGAAGACCTCTAAGTTTTTTCTTTCCGCTTTTAATAATTGGTCGCACCACTACAGAATATAAAAGTTTTCGTATATTTTGATTGCTTACGGACATTATATCATACTTATTTAATTAAATAATTTATAGGACTTGATTAAAAACTCGTCACCCGGCTCGATACCGTATCGTTTTTATTTAAATCTCTTTATAACAGGAGGCAGCGGACGAATAAAGTAATTTAAAATAAGAGTAGAAGAATTTCTATTGTTCTTCGATTTACTATAAACAATTTTGACTATCAAACCTCATCTTCTTGAAGCACACAAAATATTCAAAACCTTTTATTGGTTTTAGGTATCAGACAACATAAGTACATCAATCAAAAACATAGGTACCTATAAGTAATACAAAAAAATCTTATAATTTCGTTCTCGTTTTTCTTTTCGTTTCTCGTTCGTCTATCACAACAATTTTGTTCACCTCTTGAACGTTAATAAACCGATGGTTATAATTAAAAAAAATAAAAATAATATAACTAAAGGAATTAGACAAAAAAGGAGATAGGCATGAACGCTATCATTACTCTTTGCAGTAAAATTATAAGTAGTAAGTACTAAGTACTTGCTTTCTTGCTTCTTAAGTAATATATAGATATGTACCCTATTCTAACATTAGAATTGTGCTTCTTTGCTAAACCATCAAACTAAATGCTATTTTTTTGGACAAGAATTAAGTAGTTTTGGACAAGACTTAGTAAGAGGTAGTGCCACACTGCACGATTGCATGCAGCGGAATTGGGCCGGCACGACCGGGGAAATACCTCTCGCTTACACGGGACTGGCGTAAAGGGACAGCCGTGCTGTCGAGTTTCATGCGCTGTGTAAGTAGAGGGTGGCCAATGGAGGTGGGAGGAGAAAGGTGCGCAGTGCCTATGCGGAAGTCCCCCCCCCCTACTATTCCATAAAAAAGAGGTAAGCGAGCAAGTGGTGAGTACAACTGCTCTCAGACGTCCGAATAAGCTTCGTGGTCTTACAGATGCATCGGCAACGGTAAGTAATTTTTTCTAAAACGGTGGTCTAGGAATATCGATGAGGTGAGGATGGTAGTTGGTACTATCGCTATGGCCGAAAGTAGACCACTGCTTATAATAAGCCAAACTCTTCGTCCACCATTAAAAAATGGAAAGATGCAGAGTGAGTCTCTCCAGGAACAAAGAATCAAGCTGTCCAGAAATGATGTGTCAACAAAAAATCGAGTCGCTGTGCCTCGAATATCCAATGGTCCCTCCATATATTGAGGCCCTTGCCCAAAATGTATTTGCCATATTAAGACTTTAATAATTAAATATTTTGCCCACTTACCATTGTTTATTAAGTTATTAAATAAGTATTATATTATTTGACACTTGTTAGAGATAACTTTCTGTTTCATCTGTAGAATCACGACTGTCCATTATCGTGTGCCCCAACAGTTATATATTCTGGACAGAAACAGCGCATTAATAATATATAATGTATGGATTTTATTATAAACGAGTCTGTGCTAAGGCAGCGTTTATAATGTGGCTGGATCGGATAATTTTACGCGTCGCGCGTCGTGTCGTGTGACGTGAAACATCTGATTCCCAATGACTTGATATTCTTGATAAGTTTAAATTAAAATATTGTTAGCATTTAATACATTTATTTCATCCCAAATGCATCCCATTAAAAAGCATGCCTACTATGTCTGTTTTGCCTTATCGATCTTTCAAATTGATATTCAAATAAACATAAATTTTTATTTTAGAAAAGTTTATAAGACACTAATCTTTAGTCTGTTTAAATTATATGTCATAAC
>LUGF01005561.1:120544-154951 GCA_001625245.1 Calycopis cecrops
GGGGTTTAGTCGGTAGGGGCGTACCAAACTGTACCAGGAGCCACAGTGCTGTCGCGTTTCGTGCGGTGTGTAAGTAGCCGGTGACACATGTAGGACGAAGGAAGGAGAGCAGCGCATCTGTATATCCTCTGTACAGATGATGGCGTCACTCAAACATTGATAAAGAAGCCTTGCAGCGTTCAGGACCTGTCCGTGTTTTGAAAGTCGTGACGTTCTAAAATTGTTTGAATTAACTGAATCTGCTGTGGCGAATATATTTGTGGACGTCCGGTACTTACTAAAGAATCTGCAATCGTTCGTTGGTCGTACGTTATAAAAAAACATAAATAGTTATAATGATAACATTGTATATAGCGAATAAAGTCTGCGATAAATCAGATGTTGTATTGAATTACTACTGCCGAGGTGAAATACGATTATTTTAATGTGTTTGCCGGTAGAGGTCGCGCCTGCGCCGCTCGTAAATGAGCAATAACCTCTCATCTCACCAACAGCCGGTCTGAGAGCTCATCCACTGAATACTCAATTTCACGTTTATTCTTACTATATAATTACATATTCTTAATATATAATAATTATTATCCTTAATATATAACTGTCCTTCATTTAAACAACTAGCTGTTACCCGCGGCTTCGCGTGGTACAAAATAAATTTGTACATTCAGTCCTTCAAAATTCTCCATACTAAATATCCATCGATCCGTTGCTCCGATTTGATGTGAAAAAGGGACAAACAAACAAACACACTTTCGCATTTATAATATTCGTATGGATTGACGTTCAGTCATTACAGCCAGACGTCCCCGACGTCCCAGACGACCTTCGAGTTGAAGGTTCTATTGTAATATTAATGCGTATATAATACTAGATTTTGAATTTCATAAGTCTAAAAGTAATAAATACACAGAATTCCCTAGACTTACGGAATATTCATGAAGAATACTAGTACACGAGACAGAGCTCATTGTAACGTGAGATTTTGCTCGCCTCTTACCACGTGAGATGTATCGTTTCTTAACGAGTAAACTTCAAGAGCCAGGATAATACTCCATGTATTACCTACCCTTTTTTGGAATTAGCGTAGGTAATTCACTATCTAAAAAAAATGATGCATCTGATTTCAACATCACAGCATGGTATGATTAAGACACAGCATTCTTAGACATATTATGGTGGCATAGTCTCATAATTTTATGATAAATTGAATATACAAACATACTATTTTCAAACAGTACATGCGTACAATTTAAAAAAAATCTAAATTCAAAAATTAAAAATTCTTTATTTTGCAAAAATACGGTACCTACATATAGATGATACAATGATATTTTGTCCAGCACATTTGCCATGTTACTTTATGGCATACAAAGAACATATTACACATTATTAAAACAGAAATACAGACAATCAAAAGAAATATAGCAATTATTCAACAATGTATTAAATAGTGTTAAACTCATTTGCTAAAATATAATTTCAATCGAAATTTATAATTTAAAAAAATCTTTAATTGTGTAAAAACTCTTTTCTACAAGCCATTTATGCAATTGTGTTTTAAATTTACATAGTGGTAGGTTTCTAAGGCTTTGTGGCAGATGGTTGTATATACGCACTGGCATAGCGTATCAATTCCTACTACATAGTTCCGTTCTTAATGACGGCAGAGCTATTTTGTCAGGATAGCCTGTATTGAAAATACATTAGTCTTTCATAAATACAAATAATTGCGAATTTGTTTTAACAAAAATACAAGTTTTAAAAATATAAATTGATGTCAAAGTTAATAAACCAAGTCTCTGAAACAAATGTTTGCAGGGGTGTGAAGTCCAAGGAAAGGAGCAACGTTACAAATAGCTCTGACACATTGTTTCTGTGCAATAAATGCTCTATTTATATTTACTGATTTACCCCATACAACAATACCATATCTAATATTAGACGCTACAAAGCTAGTTTCGAAGTTGGATAAACCTTGTATTTTCGTAAAACTTGTGAAATACTACTTGAAACAAGGAACCACCGCGGTGTAGAAACTCGACGTCGCTCCTAATTCATTCCCCCGAGTCCATCATTGTTTCGCTTCGGAGTTTATGAATAAAAAGTCAAAGGAAACATTTTTATTCGACGTTGAACTTCTCAGTTGCTTTCAACTTTCAGAAATAATAAACGTCCGACCAAGACTGTTTTATTAAAAGGAATGCAGACTGCAAAGTAACAAGATTTTGGTATTTCATGCATTTTCTTTGATATTTAAGAAATGTGCTAGGCTTACCATTGGTTATTTTATTACTAGCTGCGCCCCGCGGATTTAACCGCGTAAATTTCGGTCCCGTGGAAAATAGAAAATCATCCCATAGCATTCCGTAAGCTCAATTTTTCGGGATAAGAACTATGTGTGAATCCAAGTTAACCTCTATGTATGTGCCAAATTTCATGAAAATCGGTTCATCAGTTGTTGCCAGAAGGAGTAAATAACAAACAAACAAACATATAAAGTTTCGCATTTGTAATATCAGTCTGATTTAGAGAGTTGATTTGCTTAGTCTTTTACTTGCTCAGTAAGAGGTAGTGTTACGCTGCATAGCAGTGTAATTGGACCGCCGCGACTGGGGAGGTACCTCTAGCTCGTATCGCGTCCACATGTGACAGAGATGCTGTCGCGTTCGTGCAGTTTGTGAGCAGCCTTTGGGTCAATAGAGGGGAGGAGGAGGGCAACGCAACTGCAACATAATCATGGAGATGGAGACGATGAGAACGTTGTCTAAGGGCGTCGGTAGTCATTAAAATGATCCTACTGCTCGTTTGCCTCGTATACAATAAAATGCTTAAAAATATTCTTGCGAGTTTTTCATTTTAGAATATAATGCATGTTTGAGTAAATTCTATTCGCGAGTCACAGCGGACAGACCCAGCTTTTCTCTACTTAGCACGACTTATACACTTCAACTGTATAAAATTTCACAAAACCGCATTAAAGGCCACTCGGAAAAGGGTCTGCAACAAAAAGTGGCGACACGTTGTATGAACTCGTAAATGGAATACAATTTTTAATGGGCAGCTTTGTAACTCAGCAAACTTGCAAGTGGTCAACCAACGACTTTATGTAATTAGAGCTTTTTCATGTTTTTGCAAAGACCTTCATGTTACTTGCGAATTTACTCTTCATTATATACGGTAGAACAGACTGATTTACTTACACTTATGTGTAAGTAAAGTGTGGCTGTGCTCTCGGTGCTCCCGACGTGAAATAGTAGTAAAAGATTTTATTATAAGTATTATCCATCATCATAAACACCCCGGTGCCAATTCATAGAACGTCAAAAATAAAAATAGTTCAATGGGTATAATAAAGAACCTTTGTTACTTCCTTTCTTATCTATCTTTCTTCTTTTTATATTACCTAGTATAAATAGAGATATACATAGATGTAGGATTGTAACAACGTCGGATTCCTTTATTAAAGTAGCGCCTTTGGTTCTGTGGATAATTTTATCGTTATCCTGGTTCTGGTATCCTTGTTAAATGTTATTCAATATAGCTACATATACATAGCGGGGCTCTCTAGTTATGCATCTTTCTGTGTACGTCTGTAGGCTTTATAAGGCTTCATTTTCCCCTATATAAAAAGTAACAAGTCTGTGAGTAATGCTCACTAAATACACTCCATATTTAACGAGCATTATTCACAGACGCCACTAATGCGTGGTGCAGTTAGCACCGAGCGGCGGCGACTGCGGAGAGACCGGGCGAGCCGCGAGCTGCCAACAAGTGGGGAATTAGCTCTATAATATATTACTCGTTAAATCTTTAGCACATTTTTCAAGCTGCATTCTCAGTTGCGTATATTTTAAGCTAGCTACAAATGTGTCGGAGGTCTAATATTTTCTGTATTTTATGTATATATATGCCACCTTTTCTCCTTCACCTGAGTGAAGGAGAAAAGGTGGCATATGAGCCCCATGAGGGCCCATGGAGGTGGGAGGAGAAAGGACGGCAGCGCATCTGTATAGCCTCTATGCGGATGTTTGTGGGCGTCGGTAGTCATGAAAATGGCTCCGACTGCTCGTTTGCCCTCCTATACCATAAAAAAAAAAAAATATATGAGCTAGAAAGGTTATATAGAGAAGTAAACGCGAAACCTTGTCGATGGTGCACTCGGCGTAAAGTGTGTAGCTGTGCTGTCGCGTTTCGTTTCGTGGCCCATGGGGGTGGGAGGAGAAAGGAGGGCAGGAAAAAAAATATGATTATGTACAATTGAAATATCTATACCTACTTCACTATTAAAATTACGTTTTTCCTACATCAGTACTTTGTCAATTGTCGTAAAAACTCTAATCACTTTACTAGCCATATAAAATCTACGACTTTGTACTATAAAAATAAAACTGTCCTACACACAAAAAAACTGGCTCCCGACAGACCACAGAACCTACTGTGCTGTGTGACTACTACTACGTGAGTCAGACCTGAAAAGTGTGCTGGAAACGTATGTGATGTAAGCGTGGAAGAACATAAAGGTGGGAACCGTGGATGCAGGAGGAGAAGGGAGGGCGGCTGTGTCGCCCCTATGCGGATGTCTATGGGCGTCGGTGGTCATGAAATGACTTCGACTTCTCGTTTGCCCCTCTATACCATTAAAAAAAATAGCTTCACACCATTTTACTCTTCATATTTTTCTATAACGCGCGCTTTAAATCGTTTGTCAAGGTCTAAACCCAAATAATTAATACTCCGATCGATCATTGTTAAACTAATCGAACAACAAAAAGGCGTGTCTCGCCTGAGCGTCGCAGGCTGGAGATAAGAGGCGAGGCAGCGCGGCGTGCTAAACGGCAATCATCGGTTATTGAGGAGCGGGATTCAATTTGTACAGCCACTTCAGCGAAAAATTGTCTCCCGCCGCAGCTGCCGTATCGCCGCCTTGTGGCGCGGCGAGCCGTTGCGCGTTATACCCGGCCATGTGCCCCTCACGCCTCACGAGCTACATGTACTGAACACCACTGCTTTACTTATATTTAAATTATAGTAGTTATTAACATGATTACGTACTACAATTGACGAACGAACGAAAAATAATGACGTATTGTTACCATCCGCCGAGTGTGCGAGGTAGAGCGCGGAAAAAGCGATAACCAGACACAATTGGCCTAAGCGTTTGGCTCGTCACGCATCTATCTTTAATGTTTTCCTACGATTTAATCGCGCAAAATAATCGTCCGTAAACCGACAGTACACTCCATCAGTTTTTATTAAAAATCGGTGGACGGAGAGTAGTCTCGGTTTTAGTCGTCGGAATCTGAAGTAATAAATAGTAACATGTCAATGGGCCATAAAGGATTTGATTACAGTGCCCAAACACAGTCACAGTAACCAAATTTTCATAAAGATGTAGTGAAAATATTAAAGCATTTAATACCATCTCCCCTTTATCTTACTTCTATAGACTCTCATAATTTTACATCTACTCGCTATTTTCAAGGCTCATAAAGAAATAAAATAAAAGTTGGAATCATTATCATAAGATATTTTACCCAAAAGATCCCGAAAATTATACACGAACAAAATAATATAAAAGTGGCCTGCCAGAAAGAAAATAAAGGGTGTGCTTTAGACCACACAACTGAAGTAAAACTGAATTATAGATTTTCATTACCGTAGTTACAATGACATAACATGTCACATAATATATTTTTAAAATACAAAAAAAACAATTTCCATTGGCCTCGCCGGATCACAGATTTTTGTACCGCTCTCGCTAGCTTACTCCCCATGTCAATCGCGAGTATCGAAGTTTAACTTAAAAAAAACTATAGCAGTCACTACAGTAAAAGTTTTAATTTTCTGTCCTGTCCAAGTCATTATAAACTCAACTGCAGGGTGAAGCTAAGGCGAGCCAAGACGTGACTTTTATCAGCCTTTCTTTGTTCAGTGCCAAGCATAGGCATCTAGAACTCTTCTGGTATCCAGTTTGAACTCGTAGTCCCATTTTGTCGTTAGATAAACTGTGATAAAAAAACCGTTTGAAGCGAGATGGATCACTACGTACATTACGTGAAAATTATTTTGAAACTGCTGGATCAGTGACAATTCTCCCACGGCCATCTGTGACCAGGAATTTAGGAGTGGGAGGAGCCGAAAAGGGATGAAATTCGTGAGACGTATTTTATGGATGGCCCTTTACACATCTCTTACATTGGACTCGTCCGTAAAGAAAATGGCTCGACCTTTTTTACTGTTGACTTACTATGGAAAAGTTTCCGCTATTCTGCTTTTATTCCAACGGTATCTTATATAAATAGAATTTAAGTTTATTACCTTTTTATGTCTCAAATTTACGCGAATGTTACATCACAATAAAACTGCTTTAAGGGATTTTATAGCGGTACATTTAGTTTTTCAACAAGCTCAACGTGTCAGATGCTTTTCATCAATCATAGTCAACATATAGACTTTGAGATGACAAGTATCTTGGTTTCATAATTTATAGATTATTCATTAATTCGTAATTATTACAGACATTCATAATTGTTACAAATAACATAATGATACATGTAAAATGTTGTATGATTGTTGGATCTCTCGTGAAAGCACAATTACAAAATGAACCTGACAAAAGCCGGCTGATGAGAACTCAATCGAGTTAAAAACCACTCCAGCGGAAGGTTGGGCTCCACGAAATTCGAGAGCACTTTATGTCTGATACAGTCCATTTTTATTCTGTCCGTGGCTTCGGACGAGTTCATCAAATGCCACAGTATTTGATCATAGATTCTTGTGAGTTTAGGACTGTACTTACAGTACAGTCCTAACGTAAATAAAGGAAAGATATCAAATTATAATGATTGATGTTACCAAACAAACAAAATTAGTACAATAACTTATTTTTCTTAATAATAATTAGGAATAATATTCCAATACCGTATGGCAGAAAGTAAGTAGTAAATATTGTACATTGATATTTGATACCCAGTGTGGCATAGTAGTTGGATTTTAATGGAAATTAATAGAAAATATATAAAATGTTTACCTTCTTGTTTAGCTTAGTCCTGAGGGAGGGTCTACTTATGTATCTAGTTTATTTGCGTGTCTAATCAACTCAGTTGTATATTGGATCGAAGCCAGGCGATCGTAGGCCCCTCGCCCACGGCGAATATTTGTAGCGAGCGATCTTCTAACGCGTGTTAAAACATTTGCAACGCACTACAATAGCGATGTCAACGCGCTACTGCATCGCGACTGTATCGATACAAACACGATACACCGGGGAGAGAACGAAGGCGGTAGAAGGTAACGTCACTAATGTTGCCTCAACGGAATCCATCTTACAACTGTACTAATCCAAAGTATTTTTGTGTCTTAACTGAATCGCGCTTGCATCGGGACTGAATTTGGTCGTGGTGGCGAGGGCACACAGCTAGCGACGGCTTCGCGTCGGTCTCGGTTCTCTGTGGGACAGCATCGCGACTACATCGCTGCAAGATGTAGGCCGTGGGTACACTCTTCAATATATTTTTAATTTATTTAATGAAAGATTTGGACGTTTTATAAAGACATTGTCCTTGAACTTTCACCTTTTTTCCGCTGACTTTTGAAAGCCTTTTTATAACTGAATTTTTTAATATCAAATATTATTAATTAATTCAGTTGACTTATATATTAGATACTAGCTGATGCCTGCGACTTCGTTCGTGTAGCGTAGTAATATTAAAATCTAAGTGATTTGTTATTGTTTGCTTGCAGTGGGCCGAAATTCGGATTCCCCTTAGGAATGAGCGATTTCACCGCATTAAAAAGTATTTTTAATGTTGACAAGGCTTAGTATTTATACACCACCTAAGTTTCATTGGAATCCGTACAGTAGTTTTGGAGATTAGCCCGGACAAACATACAAACGGACAAAAAAAAATTATAAAGTTTTCTAATACTCTTTTAACATTTTTTGTTTTTCCTAAGTATATTCAAAGTCTGTACCTACATTTATACAGACATGCACACACACACACACACACACACTCACATACACGACTGACTACTGTTTTATTATATGTATACATTATAATAAATAAGTGTAATGTAGGACATGTCACCTCAACCCGGGTGTTTCAGTACAATTAATGTATTTGCGTCGACTAGTCGTCTATTACGCGGCGCCACAGTTTTCATTAAACACAACGCGGATCTGCTGCCGAGGGCTCGGTACATCTTCATTATCGTCCCCGTGACGCTCGCTACGATATTTATTAATAAACTTCGTGCGTCTTTGATAGATTATACTGTCGCCTCGCCTTTTGCAAAAGTTCACTAATTTGAAATGAAACCAGCAGTTTGTTTGTGCCGGGTTTTAAACGGTCATTAGACTGTTGATTGATTTTAAGGTCTTACGGACATTACTTTTATATTGATCGTTAGATATTATAAACTTTTAACAAAAACGTTATACTTATTCCATTGCTACTGGTTGCAATCTTAGCTAAAGCCTGAAAAGAAGCAGAAAAAGAAACGCGAAAAGAGAAAAAGGTCTTGAAATAGTTGATGATACTTATACTCAATCAGCCTGATAAGCATCTTATTACCATAATGTTATGTATTAAAAATCTTTATTACTTTGTAATTTTACTACAAAAACTCTTATTATTGCTTTTATACGGTACAATACGGCTTTCAACGTCTACTGTTATCAAAATGAACAGGAGTATAATGTAAAATGTAAGTAGTATGGGCTAAAAAAGCTTTCATTACTCGTTAACTCGTCTAGCACATACGTGGAATAAACACAGCCATTATGAACGTGATATCTGTAATTCTATCTGCTTTTTTATCTGATTAAAATAGGTAATAGGATTCTTTTTATTCTCGATAAGAATTTGATTTGTGTCTAAGGGTGTCTGATGAAATTCTCAATTGATTTCAGAATTCACATCACGTTTCAACACAATATGTTACAGCTTGACCCAGAAAACAATTAATTCCTTGTCCCTCGAGCACGGACCAGGTCTAGAATTAATTATCACGAAGCTGTGCCGATGTGCTGTATATGAACCGAGGTTTTGCTACCGATTTGTGTAGACTATGAATTGTATTTTAGCTCACGTATCAGAGATTTGTTTTTGCAACTCGTATTTTTTCCGACTTTGTTTGTTTGAACGCACTAATCTCTGGAACTAACACTGGCTCGGTTTGAAAAATTCTTGCAGTATTAGTTAATCCGATTAGCGAGGAAGGCGAGAAGGAATAGATTACTTTAAAACCTGCGGTAAAAAACCATATTCACGTAAACGTAGTTGCGGGCATCCGCTAGTTCCTTATATATAAACATGTTTTTCGAGCTTATATATTTAATGTATTTATGTATATTCCTATATTCCTCGCTACAGCGTATACGGTCTAGGCGAATCATGTATCTCATCTCATTAGATTCATCTTGATAAAGCAATTGACACAGTTGACATTAAATACATTATAAGCAGCCATGTTGAAGATTAATGCTAGACTATGAATAAAATATTTTATTTAAAAGAAAATAAAGTTGTGAGAGTGTGCCTCCGGCTGTAGTGAGGCTGCGGCTACTCACCTCTCGCCCGCGGCTTGGTGAGCAGTTTGGCGACGATGTCGTCGTAGGCGCGCTCGTCCGCCACGCCCGAGTCCTTCACTAGCTTCTCCTTCACGGCGATGCAGATGCCGTTCCGACCCAGTAGCGCCTCTAGCTCCTCGAAAGCCTGACAACACAATATATAATGTAGATAGTGCGTGAATAAGTAGCCGGCGGCCCATTATGGGAGGAGGAGGAAGGAGGGCGACGCATCTGTATAATCTCTATGCGGATGTCTATGGGCGTCGCGCGTTGTTAGTAAGGAAAATGGCTCCGACGCCTATAATAATTTAAAAGGAGCTTTAAATGAATGTAAGAGGTGGTGCCAATGCGTCGTAGAAGTGTTGGACCGACAACTCGGCAACTCCCGCTCGCTCACATGATATGATAGCGAATATGATTCTGTAGTGCCAGGTAAAACGTAAGCGCGGTAAAGCGTTACGCTTGAGAATTGTTCATCTAGACTAATATAAATAGAGAAAACGTTTTTGTTTGTTTTTGTGGAGTAGCCTTCAAACTACAAGACGGATTTTGACGATTGTTGCGCTTATAGAAGTAATATAGCCTATATATTAGTGCTGTTAGTAGCAGTAATAATTATAGACATTTTCTCATTCGCCATAAATCTTTTCTTTTTGAGAATGCTCAAAAAAAATCATGTTTTAAATATTGATAGAAGAGTATGATATAATAGTATGATCATACAATTCGATTTCGGAGGACGTAATAGAGTTACCGCGAAGGTCTACCGCATATTAGAGGCAAACCAGCAGTCAAACAACCCTTGTTGGTTACAGTATGAGTGGCGAGCGCCGTGGGAGCTGGCAACATCAATTATTGTAAAACTTTCGTGCTTATTCAACTGATCTATGAAGCCTTTTTAAATGAATTTTTTAATGGAAAATAGTCTTTCTTCTCTTTATTGTTAAATATAGCTACGACTGGAACTTATCAAATTGATACATCAATCGATTTTTTTGCACAGCAGCTATCATCTTATAATTATTGAGACAAATATAGTCTCTCCATTAATATATGCGATGATAAAATATTAAATTCATTATCACGATAAACAAAGCTAGTATGTGTGAGATGTAATTACGTCTCTTATATTTTATGTCATATAATATCTATATATTAAGATAATTGCGCCGATGGAGGAGTATGTATGTGTGTGTATGGCACACATGTAGTTTACGTGTAAGAAAAGTGCAGAACGCTAATTTGTTTTAATAGTACTTTAATTTAATAAATAATACTTTACACACACTACCATGATATATATGTACACATATATATACATACTAGCTTCCACCCGCGGCTTCGCTCGCGTGGATTCAAAAATGGTGTTGTTATTATTATACATAATCTAATATTATACTGAAATATGTATTATATTAAATATATACGTATTGTATGAAACAATAAATCGCTTTGAGAATCGAATTTATCGCCGCGCATTTTAGGCGCTTTGGGTATTCCGTTTAAATGATAATAACTTTTAATCTAGTTGTCCAAATTACTTAGTGTTAAAGACAAAGTTTATTTACATTCAATACGTAAAGTGACAGATGTATCAATTTTCATAAGAGTTCGATAAATATTCTAAAATGTGCATCGTTAAAAAATATCCAATTTAATTCAATGTTTAGTTCACTATTTTGGTCATAGTGACTTACACATAAAAGATAGCTATATGCTGTCGCGGACTTTTATTTAGAACTATTTAAGATAAATAATCCTACAGTAATTATCTTTGTGTAACTCCAACGATTAGGGCAGCGCACGCCAATATTGCTCTCAGGGGGCTGATTTTTTTCCGACTTACTTGACAGTTATCGTTATATTACAACCAAATTATAAAAAATCCCTATAAATTTTAACTTATTATGTTATTCTGATATGAAAGGTATATTACTGTAAAGTTTCATGAAAATCTGTTCAGTAGTTTTTGCGTGAAAGAGTAACAAACACACTCACAAACTTTCGCCTTTATAATATTAGTAGGATATATTTATATATATATACATATAAGATCACGTTATTATTGATGAAGTTTCTATATGACTTTTGCAGGTGTTGAAAATTCTACACAAATTGTATACCTTAGTTACAATGCCATAACAGGTCATATTATATTTAGTTTTTAATTACTTTTACGTTTCACTTAGATCGAATATCGATCTTCGCAGATCCACTAGTTCTTATAATAATCTCATACAACCTTATATGCGTCCAATTATCCAAAATAATATCAAACTTACGAAACACCGAAAAAACCAAAAGAAGCAAATTTATATCGGTTCACTTAAGTACAGCTAAGTAAAAGCAGTACTTAAGTGAAGTAGTACAGTTAAGTACAGCTGCTCAACATATGCCGGTTGGAGAATATAAAAATATATTGGACATCGTATATTAGTCGGTGTTGTGTATCTAATAACCTTACTAGAATACACACAAAAAATCTATCAAGTATATTCAGTCACAAAATATTATTTTTATTTTTAATATCTCTTCATTTGGTAGATTCTATGTACAGTGTTAAGCCGAGAGATTTACTGTACCTCTATGTTCACCGTCGTCAGTAGGTTTAAACAGTGATAGATTCACTGTTCATTGTAGTGCCAATTGACATTTATACGATAGAAGATGATTTTCGTCAAAACTATTTTATTAGACTTTTTAATTATCATTTTATGATTCCGTTACTAGGACTAATTTGATAGATATAACATTCTTCTATACGCTAATAACGCATACCATTATTTATAAGGATTATTGTACTGTTATCTCCTCCCCGTATATGTATCACATCATTTTATACGTCTACTCTATAATTTGCAAAATTGTTAATAAGTTGGATCGGGCTTAGTATTGACTAATAAAAGTTGTTGTTTTACGAAAATAAGACCCGTGTATCACAGGCGTAGCTTTAAAAATACCGCAATAAAATAAAGAAATGTACATTTGAATAATTGAATACACACGTAGAATAAAAAAATCTAAATGACGTAACGAAGATACGGGGGCCCCTGAGTAATACGTTTTAGTCCTCCCCGCAGATAATGTCTTAATTTGGGGCAAGTATTGTACGATGGATACACGTTTTCTTAAAACGAAGAAGCGAGTTAAAAGCTTTTGGGGTGATTGCTTTCTTCACAAACACAACAATGGATATTGTAAATGTAAGTATTATTTATCCGATACTTCTTTTGTTAGTGTTGTATTTGTATATATATTTTGTAATCAGTTATCGTATCTCTAATCTATCTATGATATGGGGACATTGAAAAAATAAATAAATAAATAAAATACTGTATATTTAAATTTTATATATTTAAATTAAAATATTATGTTAATTACATCTTCTATAATTTGTTTACCGCTATCTAGTAAAACGAAAACGAAGTGCCGACCATTATCATTAATTATAGTTTTGAGTATTCCCTATAATATATCTCTATGACTGCCTTTAAAAAGAAATCTACTGTTACGCATCTCCATTAAAAATTTTAATTAATTATAAACAAAAAAAATGTCGAATATTCAGATAGCTTCCTGGGTAGGACCACTTAATTGCAAAAACAAATGTAATTCTTTAATCCTTAGTAAGCGAAAAAAGGGTCCAAAAATACGCTAATGGATTGCGTTTAAATTCTTAATTGAAGGCAACGTTACTCGAGCTTGGAATTTTAAAACACTTTTGCGCTAGTTCGTTACGTGGTACCAAGTCCCAGGGGCGGACGCTCAGCTCTCGAAGTCCGCGCTCCGCCCTGGGACCTCGTAGTAACGAGTATTAACTTTACAGTCCGAGCACTTTACAGCTGTGTTGCGAAACTCCCTTATACGTTGTGTTAGAATGTGAATGTATCTTGTAAGAGTATCGTTTCTGCAACCGAGTAAAGAATAACCGAGTAAAAAAGAGGTAGTGCCACGCTGCTTGCTTGCATGCAGCCGAATTGGGCCGGCACGACCGGGGAGGTACCTCTCGCTTCCACGAGACCGGCGTGAAGTGACAGCTGTGCTGTCGCGTTTCGTGCGGTGTGTAAGTAGCCGGTGGTCCACGGAGGTGTGAGGAGAAAGGGTGGCAGCGTATCTGTAGTCTATGCAGATGTCTATGGGCGTCGGTAGTCATGAAAATGGTTACAACTGCTCGTTTGCCCTCCTATACCATAAAAAAAAAAAAAAAGAAAAAACCGAATTGGAGGCGATCAGGGAGACGCAAGCGACCGGCGAAAAAAAATAAAATCTACTCTAACTGGCGTGAATTGATTGTTATAATATCTGACTCTCTATCTTTAACTCGCCTTCTCCCTCGTTGAATTGTCTGTATGATTTGGTTGTGGGGTTGTTCATGAGCTTCAAATCACCAAAAGTACCACCAGTAGTCACCATACGTCGCTTCGTAGCAACGCGACGGTGGGATCACTCGTAGCATTGTCACGTAGTGCTACGAATGCAGATCACTGTCATTGACTGATAATTTTAAGTATTCCCTATATAAGTAGTATATAAGTAGTAAGAGGTAGTGCCATGCTGCATTGCCGCCAGCATGACCCGAGTAGTAGTAGGTTTTTTTTTATTTTTTTTATTTTAGTGGAAGGCAAACAAGTAGACAGATTTCCTGATGGTAAGAAATGCTGTCGCCTAAAGACACCAAAGGTGGTTATGGTGTGTTGCCAACCCGAGCCTAGATGTTTAGCCTCCTGCGCATGTAAAGTTTGCCAGCTAACCTCCAACCGAAACACGACAATGACGAGCATTGTCATTTCACGGAAGGAATAGGTAAGGCGGTGATGCCTGAATGTCCGGGAGAGTCGTTGCAGGACTCTACCACCTAGTTGATATCACGGAGCTAGTGACAGGTTAACTTTCGCTCGCCGTCGCAGTTGGCCTATTCTACAAAGGATCCCAGGACCAACACGGGGAGAGTAGGTACAATTTTCTCACAAGATATACAACAGACAATTCGTGCTGTTATATCCTTTCACTGTAAGGGTTATAGCTGCCCCATACGTAAAACTGCAAGTTCAGCGTAATCATACAAAACCTCGCTAGAGATCGAGAATCTCAATACTAGTCTGGAGTCTTACTCTATCATTGTTTTACTATTTCATGTGTTTAATTAATACACTACTATTTCTAGATTAATTAAATAGTTTTTTTAAACACTAAAGCAAAATCCCGTATAATAATGCGTACGAATTCACAAAATGTGCGGTGTAAGGGAAAGAGAACAACATATCAAATATGCTGATGTGGGCGGCGGTCGTCGCCAAATATTCCAACTATGCGTCTGAAACCTTTTACTACCCTTTCATTTTGTGCTTTTACTGTAAAAATATTTTAACTTCATTTGGAATTGTAAATTACTGTGAACGCTGTTCCTGTAAAAGGTGCATTTGTACTTTTACTTTTAAAATTGTATTTTTTCCTTCTAATGTTTCAATTTGTGTGCCGCTGATGTCCTATTTGTATAAAGAAAAGGACTCATTTACCGTCCTATACAATCAACAAACAATGTTGTCGGAATTAATGTAAAAAACTCCAAATATATTTTTAACAGCCCATTCATTGAATTTGCTCAATCAGAGTTCGTTACCACAGGGGCGAGCTGCGTGGGTTGAAAGTCGATTCACAATAAATCTCTTTTAACAATTGATTGGCAAATTGTCAAAAGATATCCGTTTGAAGATTCACGGAATATAATTTCTACTAATGGAACTATGCATAAATTCGTGATTAAATTATTGTTATTATCAGCCTGGTGTGTACCACTGCTGGGCAAATGCCTCTCTACTCTCTCTCCTCACTTCTCTATGAAGTGCCAGACACCGCCAATCTTTCCGGAAGGAGTCTAGCTCATCTCGCCATCGCCTACGTGGTCTGCCGCATGAACGCCGGGCGTTCTGGTGGTTATAACATATAGAGTGACAATTTTGCCTCAATAGAACTATTGCGACTAGACGGGAACAAACAATATTCTGAAGTACTAACACTGTCGATTACTCGATGGCTGTTCCACACGATTTTGGTGATATTTACATCGGGTATTAGATTAAGCAAAGCTGGAACGGGTTCATAAATAAAGTAGATAAATATACAGGGTTAAATGTAATTAACGCAAGACTTCTTGCAGGTAGCATGTCTACATCAATACCAATAACATTTGTTCTACGACTTTTGAAAATTAATAGTTTTTAAAATTTTAATATTCCCATACAAAATTAATATATTGCCTCTGAACTATCATTTAGTCTGCGTGCGGCTAAGAAAATAGAGCGGGAAACGCGCGGCCCAAGATAGGGGCTCCCGCCCGTCATTCTTACAAGATACAGAGTAATAAATAACAGAGAGTGCAAACATTTTTTGTTTTTATTTTTTTTTGTGCTATTTATCTAGATTCGTAAAAAGTCGTAGAACAAATGTTGTTGGTATTGATGTAGACATGCTGCCTGCAAGAAGTCTTGCGTTAATTACATTTAACCCTGTATATTGTTGCATTGCCAAGACTTTTAACTTTACCTACCAATCTTTCATTATAAAATTATCATCTTTAGACTTTGACCAGTGTCCAGTGTACAGCATTGTTACAATTATCAGCCGCAAGCAACAGGCGCGGGAAGTACCTCTCGGCTCCATGATACCGCTACACAATTAAGGCAATGTTGTCGCTACTTCTGCGGTTTGTTGTCACTTATCGATGGCTTATGAGAAGGAAGGAGTCAACTCATCTGCAAAATAGTGTAGATGTATATAGACGTCGGCAGTTATCAAACGTTTCCGAGTTCTCATTTGCTCATTTACAAAACGAAAACGTCGACGTAGTGCTCGGTTACCGATGCACGGCCACCCAGTCGCCGTGTAACACGGTGATCCATACGCTGACATATTTATCCTTACACCGCAAAATTTCCCGTTTATTCAACAGATTTTTAAGGATTTTTTCCTTTTTATTTCTTTTGCACATCGGCATTACGGCTGGCTCTTTTTAAAACGAGGCCACAGCCAATATTATAAGTCTAGCCGTCGCTCCATAATCACTGGGAGAAAAAGCGGCCTACTCTATTAATATATAATATAATTACTGGAATACCAGAATTTTAGTCCTTTAATATTCCTAAAATGAAAGTTCCGAGAAATATTTACACTGTAGTAATTACATTTTCTCGAGGAGATTTATGCTACTAATATAATTATTAAGTTACTTCAAAACTCTTTTCTTTTTATTTCTTGAATGTCGATACCTGATTTACTTTCTTTAAGATTAATTAATTATTATCAGTATAACTATTACCTAAAAAAAATTCTATTCTGTTCTAAATTTAGTAAAATAGTATTCCAATTATGATTGATGCCCAAACATACGAGTAACTAGAGTGACACGAGAATGTTTGACAACAAGGACTTGTGTGGTGCGTTGATAACGCGGCTCAATATTTCCGGAACACCTTTGTGGCTCCATATCGGTAGTGATACCTCGTCTACATATATTCGAGGGGTCCAATATAACCACTTTACTTTGATAACATTTCATTTTGACATCTTTATTTCGTTCGTGTTCGTTCGTCGTTATAATATGTTTGAGTCTTGTTTAAATAAATCACGCATTTTACTTCTTATTTTATTTAAAGTGCACGCACTATCATCTGTCTAATCGAGTAGTTCATCAGCGCAACAGAACAACAAAACTGCACCTCGTTCTTTCTGTCTTTCCTTCTACGATGGACTTAGGAAATATTTGATACATAAGACGACCGCTACGAAGTCAATTTGCCCACAAGCTCTAAAGTAAACATCTCCCACGGTACGTATAGCTGCAGGTAAAGGCTCGTTACAAAGTTCGTCGTGTCAGTTTGGATTTACTTCAGCACAAGGACACGAATTATGTACTGCTTGCAATGTCCTTAGAACACCACACAGCTTTCTACGTAAATCTGCTTCACTATACGTATATGATCTAAAAGTTCATTTTTATCTACAACTACTTATGAGTTACGATGGAATTTTTTATGGGTATAAGAGATGGTGATAAACATACGTAAATCTTAAACAGTTTTGAAAAGTGTATTCAATCTACTTCTTACTACTTACTACTACTTACTTACTTAAGGGCCAACCCACACGTATGACAACCACGCGACGACCACAACCACACGACAACCACACCAAGTTGTCGGGCTCATATTTTTTATTGAAAATGAATAAAGTCTTTCACTTGAACCACATTTTGCAGTCGTTATCGACCACTTGTGTGAACTGTGATACCGACAACATCGCCACGACGTCGCGACCACGTCGCAACCACTACGCAACCACAAGCGACACCGAGAACTAGTGGCCGATCACACCGCAACCACCACGTTACGTCGATGCCCGCGCTCTTCCCCCGCTCCCCTTTATGAACTAAGTCAGCATACGACGTAACCACATCGCGACGACAACGCAACCACATCGCAACCACATCGACATTGTCGGAACCACAACGCAACCACAAAAAGTTGCAACGACACTATTCACACGTAACCATAGCTTGACTACATTTTGTCGCTGCGATGTGGTGTGGTTGTGGTCCGTGTGGGTTGGCCTTTACTGAATCAATCAACAATCTATTACGAGAAAAGGAAAGTGCACTTGTGTCTACGCACACATTTGTGTTACTTTAATATGCCCCGCACAATTGGCTAGTCTCTATAATCTATAGTCGCCGTAGCTGACATTCAACTAATACATATATACCCAATAACAGCAAATGTACTCAGCTGTACAATTTCCTCCATTTTCAATTAATAAAATTGTTCAATGTAATATAACTCAATTTTGTATATCTCGTTTATTGTCATTTACATTTGCTTTAGTAATTACACGTTTTTGTGTCAATTTCGTTTATTTCCAATTAAAATAGTAGCTGATTATCTTTTGTAAGCCAGGTGGAATTGAAGCTTAATTTCTGAAATTATTTCACATTATGTTCATTACTGAACATTTTATATTTAAAATATTTGTAGAACACAATATACATGCCTAACAAAATGCACGCCTAACAAAATAAAATAATAATAATAACAGTTTATGTCAGTAAACGCACCTTGATCCCGTAGGAGGACTCCTCGTAGATGATGGACACGTAGCTCCAGCCGAACTTCTTCACTATCTCCACCATCGCACGCACCTGGTACAGACTCTCATATTACAACATAATCTAGCGCGGCTACCTTGTCATCTAATGACAAGCATGTTCAAGATCATCAGTCAGATCAGGTTCAGGCAGGAGTCTAAGACAGACCAAAAAATATTATTAGGATTTAAATGGCTTAGTTAGGTCTTAGAGCATGTTAAGCCGAAGTATTTGCATTGGATTCTTCTTATGCCGTGCCGGACCGTCTCATGGAATACGAGAATGATGGCATAAAAATACATTTGTTCAAGCACTTTCCTATAAAGACATCGCGTTAACAAATCGTAACTTACAACTTTAACATTTGGGGCACCCAAATGTTAAAGTTGCTAAAGCTAAAATTCATTAACCCCCCAGACTGTAGCAGAGGCAATATATATCTACATACATATATACACATATACCGACACTGAGAAGGAAACATCTTTCTTCCGCCGCAGTCGGTTAAATTGCCTCTTTATTTTTAGCTACTAGATAATAATAATGAATAGTAATAGAAATGTAATAGAACTTTAGGAACTTATCTGGATTTGAATATCAATGTTCATCAATCTTTGTAAAGTTATAGTCGTGATAAAAAATATTTTCCTACTCCCCACTGTGAGTATAGTATACGACAGCTATAAATGACTGTAATTAGTAATTATAATATTTGTACACTATTAGTCCTTGTATAATACTATATCCTAATTTTAAGAAGCACGATCGCATACGTGTAATTATGTTTAGATAAGAATATTTTGTTAATTTCTCATGTTAAGTGAATTTTGTTAATTCTTTATGAGAATAAATTCTTTAAACCGAATGTTACATATGTTCATGCTACATCATGATCAGTGCTCAACACATCCGAGAGTGACATGAACCACGTACCTGATGCAAGTCCGAGGGTATGGTCCGGGTGAAGTACTCGAAGCGCGCCTTGTTGGACAGCTCGGGCGACGTTGAGAAGAACGACACCTGCGGAGAAGACAGTTTAGTACAGGATATACCCTTATCTTATGCAACATTCTCTAAAGGCAACTTATTACATACATGGTTTACCAAAATTTAGATAAACCTGTACGTGCGGTTGGGACGGGAGGAGTTGGAACCCCAAACCCAACAAAAAATATCCCAAACAACTCGCTGTCTAAGCCACTTTATGTAAAAAAATTAAAAAAAGTTTTTTTGTTTTAATGTGTTTCTTATTAATGGCGTTTCAAAATTACTAGTTAAAAGCTCGACTACTTACTTAAAATACTAACTAGTTTTACACGAAATATAAATATTATAGTGTTAAAATTTTATAAATTGCTAGGCTTGAACGCCTGTGCTATAAAATGCATCGCTGTTGCCAACCACATAAAAATAGTCTACACCATAAGGATTCTAAAACAGTAGCATACTATCTACTTTCTATCGTAAAAATGCCAAGCCAATAATGACAAAAATTCGTTATATTATTGTAAAATTATTAGCAATTGTTTTAATATTTTTCGTCGACCCTTGAAATTAGATTTTACTACCTTCTTAACTTACACGCGACGTTCTAATTACTAAACCACCGAGGGGCTGACTAACCCGCTGCGAATAATTTAATATTAAAAGGCACTTAGGTGAATTGGAAAGAAGGTTTGCTCCTTTTAAATACCCTTTCGTATTTGTTAACGTCAAGTAGAAAAAGAATGGGCAGTGATAAATTTTACAAAATCACAAAATGTACAGAAGTTTTTCTGTTTTTTTAGCCCGGCGGCTAATTTTTATCACTAAAGTTAAAGCGTTCGTGAGTTCGGTACAAAGTTTATTATTAATTACAAAGAACCCTTCCACTTCGAAGTGCCAGCGTGAATAATAACAACATTTTTAAGCGAAGAGATTAATTTAAGTAGATTTAAGGTAAGTCGCCGAGATTGATGAACGAATCGAAGTTTATAACGACGCCCGGTGGGCAATATCTAGATTTAATTTTCTGTTCGTTACAAAAGTTGTTTTATGGATATTGCAATATATGTAGGGTGTGTATGTATTATTATAAATTGTGGAGGAAGAATGACAAGTATATAGAGATCGTGTCTTTTGGCACTCGATTTTCTCACTCTCTCTCTTCCCTGTAAGAAATTTTTAAGTAAAATATTATAAAATCATCAAAGTATAATATTGCAATATATGTGAGTCGTGAAATATTTTTAGTTGCGTAAGATGGTGTTTATGCCATTACCATGCAATGTAGCACATGGAAGTGAAACTATACTTATATGTAGCACAGCTACGTGTCGCTACGAGTAAGGGTGTACTGCACCATGACATTCTAGTCTCTGCAACTTGACAGTTTTAAGCGTTCATTTTTTCTGTTGTATGAGGCGCTAAACGAGCTGTCGGAGATTTAATGACTAGCAACATCTATAGATATCCACATGAATGTGAAGCAGTCGTGTTGCCGAGCCTACTTTCTTCACCTCCAATAAGCAAGCGAGAAGACTCAAAACGTACGAAACCCTGGACCTTGGGGCGGAATTATATTTTGAGCGAGTGATATCTTCTGAGGCGTGCCGGCCCGATGTGACCGCCTTATATTCGGCATTACATCTTTCAATGACTTCTATCGACTGTCTCGAAAAATCTGAAGCAGCTTTAGATTTTTCATCGAGATTATTTCAATCCGCAACTTTAACGGCTGATATATTTTAACAACACATATAATGACTACATCAAATATAAAGTTATAATTATCTAATATTTCATCATTGTAACATTAAATCTGAGACATTTGGCTGTAAACATATAATCTGTGTTCTGTAACGCGGTGATTTACCGACCGCTCGCACGCTCCGCAGCGCCCATTGTCCCGCTGTAGTCGCGTTTACAAACGCCATTCATGTATTTGTGTTTCGCCACTGAACATATCACTTTGATTAATTAATTATTATTCAACCGCTGTGGTCCAGTGACTAAAGTACAGCCGCACACTGAAGTACCGCGTCAGAGTATATTTATATGTGTATAATATGTATTTATACGGCAAAAACTTACAATAATTCCTAAATTTATATAACAAATTGCATACTTCGTTGTCGTTATAGCTGTAACTCATATTACGATACTTTGTAAGGGTCTGGCCTAATGTGGCATGCAGCAGAATTGGGCCGCCGCGACCGGGGAGGAACCATTGTATACATGATAGTGGCGTATAATATCAGCTGGGTCGCGTTACGTGAGGTGTATAAGTAGCCGGTGGCCCATGTAGAAGGGAGGAGGAAGGAGGGCAACGCATCTGTTCATCTTTATTCGGATGTCTATGGGCGTGGGTAGTCATGAAAATGGCTCTGGCTGTTTAACTGCTTGCTTTAGACGGCACTTACTAAAAGAGGGCACTTAATAAAATCGTAGGGAGTCAAGAATTACACGTTGAGTAACAGAGCCGCTGAGCAAATCCCCGTGCATCTCCCGCGATCAGCTCCTCATACTGAGAGGTAGTGTAGCAGCATGGTTGGTGGACACGTGCTCGTTTATCCTCCTATACCAGTGGTTCTCAAACTTTTTTGATGGCGGAACACATTTGAGGAGAGAAATTTTTGACGGAACCCAAAATAAAAAAAGTTAAGTGCATTCTTTGATTTCGATTGATTCTCTGAATCAGGACATTGATGGATAGTATTTTTTCTGATTATTCCTATTTTTTTGCGGAACCCCCTCAAAGGCTTGGCGGAACCCTGGGGTTCCGCGGAACACACTTTGAATATGGCTGTCCTATACCATAAAAAACCTGTGTCCTCGCCTATAATAACTTCTGAGTAGCTGGCCACTCTCTATAACTACTGTCTTGCTGTCCCTTATCGCTGGCTTCGCGTGAGCGATAGGAACCTCCCCGGAGGTATCGGCCCAATTCAGCTACAAGCATGCATGCAGCGTTGCACTAAATTTTACATACCGTTGTCGTCATTCCTATAACACAAGTCTAGAATAACGCGACGTAATTAGTCCAAGAGTGTATAATCATAATAGTGACCTGTGGTATCTTGAAGAGGCGCAGCAGGTTGGCGACCTGCACGGAGGTGACGCTGGAGGCGGCGCCCACCACCCCCGAGATCACCTTCCGCACGGCCGTGGCGTTGCACGCGTACTCCGCGTCGTCGATGTTGCTGATCGACCCTGTTACAGACAGACAGATATACGTAGAATAATATAATAACAATAATTTATTTATTAAACAAGTAACAAGGACTCAATTTTTGTTATTAGTACAAAGTACTTACGACCTATGTAAACATGTAATAGTAAAAATGTGTGTGTGTTTGACCACACAACTGAAGTAAAACTTCATACTTTAAGCATAACTGGCTACGAGAGTGAGAGAGAAAGAGTCCCCAAAAAAGTGTGCCCGCGCTCTGCTCTTTTTTGCTGATACAATAATATAAGAATACCGTACCTATAAGTACATTGTTTGTTTTCACTGAAGCGGCTCGGCGCTGACAGATGTGCTAGCAAATGCCGAACTCGAGACCGATTTGTAACTTTTGATTTGTTTTTTTTTAAATATGTAAATTTGTTAATTGTAATTATGCAAATAATTACGTTCTTTCTTTTTTCTTCTAAAGCATAATAATAATGTCGTCCTAGCCGATTTCGGCCACGGCGGCCGTCTATAGGTATATACGTGCCATCTGCGCAGGACATAATATTATAGTGCACAAGTGTGCGCGCAAACACAAGTGCATTCTCTATTCCCTCATTCTCATATTCCGATGGGACGGCAATTCGACACAACCGGTGAGAAATCAGGCGCAGGACCTACGGCTTAACGTGCTCTCCGAGGCCCGGGGCCGCCAACATTCTGACTACGGTCTGTTATTAGAAATTGAAAAATCCCAATAACAATTTTCGGTCCGACCCGGGTTTCGAATCCGGGACCTCACGTCTGTGGTTGAACACGCTTACCACTAGACCACGAGGCAGTATCATAAAGCATATTGTACTTGTAACTATTAGTTTATTCATCTTGTATGCACTATGTCTTTGAAATAAATACAGTCTAATATAAACTGAGAAATATAGTCGGGTCTGCCAGTTACATCATTTTTATATTTTTTGGCATGATTGTGTAATATATAGCTTATCGCTTTCTTCGATAAATAGCCTATGTTATTTTTCTGTAGATTGCATTGATTCAAGCTTGCAAATTTACATAAGAATCGATCAAGCCATTTCGGAGGGATTACGATACAAACACTGATACGGTGTGAACAGGTGGGGTGAGAGTATATGCTAAATTGGTTCACTTCAACTTTGTAGACACAGATATTTTATTAAATTAAAAAACGACCGACACTTTGCTACACGCGAAATGCGTGTAGCAAAGTGTAATTTGAAACTTCAACCACATGTAGTTGGTTTTTAAATTTGTCTGTTTGTCATTTAGCAGTTCCTACGTACTTTTAATGGAATTTAGGGGCAACAGCACATATGATACTTTTAGCATCAGCGATCGGGGATTTAGGTGCTTTCTAGCTGCATGCGACGAGACTGCGAGTGTTACGTATCGAGCATCGGAGAAGTCGCTAAATCGTGCGATTCTGATGCCGCGACTGGACGTGGAGAGTCGCTAAATCATGACGCAGAGTCGATGCAGTTGTAAAATCGCCGATCGTTGCTGCTAAAGTATTGTGTGTGCTGTCACCCTTAATCCCTTAAATAATAAAGATCAAATACAAAAGGTACCTTTTATAAAATCTACGGCCATCTCCAGTCCATAGGTGTCTCTATCGCAGTCGTCCAGCACATGAGCTCCGATGGTGACTCCTGGCACGAGCCCCCTGCTGTTCACGATGTCCAGGGTATACAGCATGGTCTCCAGCGCTTGCACCCCGCCTTGTGGCATGACCTGGAAGAGATACCATTGCAGCCAAGTGGGGAAAACTACGAAGATAATATCATACTTTTTGAGAACATGAAGTGAAGTGAAAAGTTTGTGAAAGTTTGTTGCTCTATTGGGGTTTATTTTTCGTTACATTTTTGATGCAGATGCGTCAATCTGTATAAATTAATTTTTACAAATGTTTATGAGCGTTAGTAGTCACTTGAGGGTTCAAATGGACGAATATCCCACCTTTTCAAGTCATTAGTTTAGAGCTGATTTTTTTCCTACCATAACTGTTATACCAAAATTATCATTGATTTCAACTAGGTAGCCCAAAACTCGAAATTGCTGCTGGGACATAGTGTAAAGTAGGGCTATTAATAATTTGAAAAAAGTAGTGGTATAGGTTTACCGGTCCACAGGTCCTCTCCTCTGATCGCTCGTGCACCATCATCAGCCCGCCCAACACCAGGTCTCCCGGGATCACCGCCTCTCGCTTCATCGGCCAGTGCTGATGCTTCTTGTCCTTCATTTCAATTTGGTCATTCGCCATCGCCCAATCTCTGACTGGCCAGTCCATATGGTCGTTCGACATCACCCAGTCTATGTCGCTGTGCTGATGGTTTTTATGCTTGATTTCCATCCTGTCAAGCGGCGTCGCCCAGTCTTTGATTGACCACTGCTGATGGGTCTTGTCTTCTGCTATGTGATCATTTGGCATTATCCAATCTTTATTGCTGTTACCTATTGTGTCGTATCTGTTATAATTCTGATCTGAGTAAATCTTTTCGTTACTGTCGCCGTCGATGGAATATACGAAGGTTTGATCCGGCGGTGCTCCTGTTTGCTCGTGTCTGTAATTATTTTTGCTTGAACTAGCTAAGGGATCGGAGTATTGGAAGGTTTTTTCCAGTAACGGTTCTGTTTGTTTGCGTCTTTTTTCATTTAAACTATCTAAGGGGTTGAAAGAGTATTGGAAGGTTCTGTCCCGGGTTTCTTCGGTCTGTTGGTTTATATTTTCCTCTGAACTATCTAAGGGATTGAAAGAGTATGTAAAGGTTTTATCGAGTAGTTCTGTATCCTTATGCTTATTTTCGTTACTATCTAAGGGATCGAAAGAATATTGGAAGGTTTTGTCCAGCGGTGATTCGGTCTGCTTATGCCTGTGTCTGTGATGGTGCACTGTTGGGAGCTGGGACTGGTGACTCATTTCGGAGTGCCGAAGTGAGAGGAGCAGCGTTGCCGTCGCCAACCAAGCGCGGCCGGGACGCATAGTGTTGTCTCTCTCATGCCAACCGAGAGCGCCTCGTCCATACTGCCGAAGGAAGCATGTTCTTTTTATCTGAAACAACGATATAAGAACTATTTTAATATTCGCATCACGCATAAACGACCCTATAGAATTAAATAATAAGGAAATATTAAATAGTGTGTGTAAGAATAATACAATAGATTATAGTGATGTTTTCTTATGACTAAAACTTGTATAGAAAAGGACCTTCGGGATAAATAAGTATTTAAATAAAGCGCTCCTGTAATGTATTTTGTTGTAATATGTTACAATGTTATTTAAAAGATTGTAGAAGTTGAATAGAAGTTTCGTTCCAAACTTGTTAAACAATTTTATTACAGCATGATTAAATCTTTTATGTGAGTACTTTATAATGTGCTTTAGACGAATTTCGTTTACGACACTCTACCTCTATAGGAACGAGCCACTCAATCAATCTCATTCTTAACGAAAATCCGTAACCGAACGTAGAGAAACTACGCGCAGTACCGACGGCTTAACGAGCTTTCCGAGGTACAGGTTTACAGGTCAACCTCCTATAAACTATTAAAATCATAAAAAACCATTGCGTATGCTAGGAATTGGTATTTGTCAACCAAAATTTTTGCAAAAAAGCACCAAATCTTGGCTCAAATAGCCAATATTTTTTACACGACGAGAAGAAATGTGAGTGGTGAAAACATATAACATTAGGCCGATGCGTGATCTAAAGTCACAGCTATTAAGCGACTTTATACTGTCGTTCAGATAAGCAAAAGAGCAATAAGTCTGCTTACAGATTTGAAGCAATCGAACACATGGTACATACGGCAGGCGGTTGTATCTGAATCCTATAAGCGTGTTTGAGTAATGTCGCACTTAATTAGCATGGACTATACAGAAATTAGTTACAATCGAAATTGGGGATAACGCAGATGCGAGCAAACTCAATAGTATCCTCTCAATTGAAATCGGCTGGAGAGACACGCCAACTAGGCATCAGTTTGAGGGTCATGCCGACTGCTTAGAACAAATTATTATTGAGTTTCTTTCGCCGGTTCTTCCCAGGACAGGGCTAGGGTTGAACCGGCGCGGTGGTAGATTTAATTGTGACGTTCAAAAGCAATTTCTGTAATTCTGTTTTGAATAAAAACTTTTTCATTTTCATTTTCATTTATTGAAGAAGTTAAGTGACAGGAATTGGAATTGTTCCTCAATTGGAATTGTCTAATGAGAGGGTAGTCCGACTCGACGAGGCAGATATCAGGCTCAGGTATGACAGCTCTCTGAGTTACTGGGGTATAACACCGCTACCTTGCAAATGACATGCATGACAATGAAAAATTCTAATCACAAAGACGTGCGTACCAAGTACAATGATATATGTATAGTAACATGCTGACGATATATCATGTAGCGGGTCCGTATAGTTTAGGTTACACAACAAACTTTATAGGCCAGTTGAGGGCGGGCCGTTTTTATGAGGCGAATATAAATGAGAGGGCGAGGAAGGGATTTGATTTAATACAGTGAGTGCAAATCATTACGGTACGGAAAAGTTCGGGTAAACGTTTGGCTGTGGACCGTAACACATATCCAAACAGCCGGGGCGGAAACAAATCAAATACGCTCGCGAGTAATAGTTATTTTTTGTAGAACTAAGGGCTAACAAACAGCCTGGTTCCATGAAGAAATAGTTTCTTTTTTATAGGATATTAAGGCAAAAGGTTTTAGGTAGCTACCAACGACTATAAACACATGGATTTCAGGAACATACGTTGCTCTAATTTATTATATTCCTCCCCTTGCCTACCGAACTCGCACATATACATAACTGATTTTTTCAGAGAGACCAGCGACCTCGGTTGGCGGTGGTGTTGATTTGGCTGCAATCAGTGGAGTGGCATAAGTAGTCACTTAAAAGAATAACTCTTCCTTTTTTTGAGATAAGGGGGCAAACGAGCAGTACACGTCATCCTCCCGACTACCGACGCCCGTAGATATCCGAAAATAGATACGCCGATACTTTTTCCTCTTTTCTCCTCCCACCTCTATGGGTCACCGGCTACATACACACAGCTCGAAACGCGACAGCACAGCTGTCACTTTACGCCGGTCTTGTGTAAGCGAAAGGCACCTCCTCGGTCGTGCCGGACCATTTCGGCTACATGCATGTGTGCCTCGTGGCACTCTTTAACCTCTTTCTAAAATGCCAACTTGTTGCCAATTAATGTTGACTTCTGGGATAAATCTTTCTTATCATTGGAGCCTAGTATTTGACGCAGGATATAATATTATTTTATCTTGTTATAGTCCTTAATTTCCTATTTCGGTAGGAAAGTAACAAACACAGTTACAGTTATAGGTTGGATTCACGCGGAGGTTATCTATAGTTTTAAACTTTATAACATTTTTAAACATAATATTAGGTACCTAAGTAGGTACATTTCTATTGTCTCTTGGTTATATAATATTAAGTGTAACATAAGTGCTTAGCATAAGGCTAGGATAACTAAATAAGTAAGTCCAAGTAATTATTATTATAGGACATTTATTATACGTGTCAGGCATAAGTGCACACTGTTAACTGCCTCGTGGTCTAGTGGTGAGCATGTTCAGCCATAGACGTGAGGTCCCGGGTTCGAATCCAGGGTCTGACCAAAAATTGTTATTGGGAATTTTCAATTTCTAATAACACTCCGGAGTCTGGAAGTTGGCGCTGTTACACCCCCGTGCCTCGGTGAGCACCTTAAGCCGTCGGTCCAGCGCCTAATTTCTTACCGGTCGTGTCGGACTGCCGTCCCATCGGAATACGAGAATGAGGGAATAGAGAATGCACTTGTGTCTGCGCGCACTTGTGCACTATAATATGTCCAGCGCAGATGGCTCGTCTATACAGACGGCCGCCGTAGCCGAAATCGGCTAGGACAACATTATTATTATAAGTGCACACAGCATCCAATCTGAGTCGTACATCTGTCTCACAACAATCCACAACATTAAATTTGTGTTGTATGTTTTAATACTATACAAATAAGGTTGGAGTAATGTTTAATTGCGTGGAAGGAAATTCTCTTCAAAACATCGTGGGAGCTGCCAATTTATTTCTATTGAGAGGCAGTGGGAATATGTTTAGATCCCATCACAATAAAAGAACGAAAACTGCGCCCAACAGACCGGGCGTAAAACTACAAGTACTGTTCGTTTTCCGATTGAAGTGTGGAGGCTGGAGCGAGCGTGAGCGTTTTGTGGTAGTATTTTTACAATCCAGGGGTCAAACGTGCAATAGAAGCCATTTCATGACTGTCGACTACAAACAAAGAGAGGTTAATGGTTAAGTCCGTTTTCTTGTCCGTTAAAAAAGCATTAAAATTTATACATTACTATTTTATTCTATGGAAACTCATGCATAGGAAATTTGACTTCAGATCGTAGTTGATAGTGAATAACATTTGTAATCCTAGATAGAAAATCGTCGATTAATTGGAAAAAGAGCGAACGGCAGAAAGCACTTTAATATAATATAACGATTGTATGATATTAGTAAGATTCATGTACCAAAGTGAAACAGACAATTTTTTATACACTGTTATAATGTATCACTATATAGTATAAAACAAAGTCGCTCTCCGGTGTCTGTGTGTCTACGTAAAAGATTTTGATGGGGTTTTTTTAATAGATAGAGTGATTCAAGAGGAAAGTTTACATGTATAATAATTATCTCGCCACTTTTGAACTCCATTTTAGAAGTCTGAAATTCACGCGGGGGAAGCTGCGGGCGGAAGCTAGTATTCTCATACATAAATTCTCTTTAATGGCAAATGGTCTTACATTTAAATGATGTTAGAACTTTATATTCTACCAGCTGCACCGTGCTCGCGATGCTACGCCACCAGTTAAAATAAATTTGAGTGAATGACAGTTGAGGTGCACACTATGCACAACTTGCTTGAGATCATAACATGATCAAATGCATAGTTTACGAATCTATAAATGACATACAGACAAACATTCAACATTTTCATATTTTTATTTATACAGTTTTTTATTTATGTATATATTATCGTCGATATTTCAATCTTTAGCCTCGCGGTTGGCGTATTGGTCGCTCGCTCGTCGTTCTGCGATTATCTGCAGTTGGCGCGGTTCCATCGCCGCGTGATCTACGGCCCGCGCACCGAGACGCACCAGTGAGCCGGTAAAGTAGAGGCCGGCGGACGCGGTCATCAAAAATTCTCAACTCTCGTAAATCATCCATTCCTTTATCAATTGCATGTTGATTTGACATACATTGTAACTGAAACAGGGGAATATATTAAATGAATAAGCTGTGTTGTGTTTGTGTGGTCCGTAGTGCCTGTAGAAGAAATGATCCTGCATTGATTGTTCATTTGGTAGCAGAAAAAATGTATATTGTAAAATCTATCCCAAGAGTGCAATCAATTGAAATTGTCATCATTCCCAAAAAATAAGTCTCTTAGGATAGATTTTACGATATACATTTTTACTACCACCAAATGTTTATCTATCCCAAAAAGTAAATGGTTCTCGTATATTTTATTATTTGAAGGAAAAATCAAATTTAATCCTCATAAGAATATAGAAACAATAAAGGCACTATTGGCCAATCTGTCCGGTTCCAATCGTCCACTCAATGGTTATTGCCGTCCCGCTCCCTCCCGGTATCTGCTTGTATTGTTATCGCATCTGCTTGTCTCGACACCCGGGAGATTGACCGTGCATTAATCTGGATACCGGAGACAACAGTAACGTAATTGTTTCTCCGTCCTCAGTAACATTAATTTCGAACAAAAATTGTTATATTCGAAGAATAACAATTACGGCTATCTGGACAGATCTAATAACGCATATTCTAATACTAGTACTACTTACTATTCTATTCTTCTTAATCGTTTCGCTCACTACAATGATGAAGAGTAGTCACAAGTTTGCTTTATATTAGTTGAGCGCGTCTTGGTGGATCTGTATACAACGTTGATAAAAGCAAGAGGCACTACACGAAGTTACATACACTATAAGTACCCGCTGTTAATCCGAAACTATTAAAAACAAGTTTACGAGAAGTATACGAAAATATTTTTTTCAAAGAAGTTAAATAGCGAAAAAAAACGTAAACATGCTTTGTACCGGCGGTTACATCAAGTGGCAACTTTGCATGGGGTGAATGACCCCGGCCGCCCCATAAGCAGCCGGGCTCATATTCAGCTGACGATACAGCCTGTACGAAATGAGAAAAATCTTTAAAAAATTCCTGTCGCTTAACTATTGCTCCGATTGATCTAATTTATGTTGTGTAGCTATGTGGTTTATGTCTATGTTTAACAATAAATATGTGGTTTCATTTAATGCCTATCGCTTTTATCAACCTTGTATACGACAATTAAGATGCGATAATGTTCGAGCCAAGAAAAAGGATTGGCCACGTTTTTATTGATTTCTATATTGATACTAAGACCCTATGTACCCATAATTAAACTTCCAAATTTATTTTTGACATTTGACAGCAAACGAGCATTCGGAGCCATTTTCATGACTACCGATGCCCATAGACATCCGCATGGAGGTTATATAGATGCGCTGCCCTCGTTTCTCCTCCCATCTCCATAGGCCACCGGCTACTTCACAACACGACAGCACAGCTGTCACTTTACTCTACACCTCGTGTAAACGTGCCGTCTCCCCGGTCGTGACAGCCCAATTCGGCTGCATGCAGTCCAAAAATAAAATGAACTTTATTGTGAAAAAAAATATGATTTCTCATAGCATACGGGAAAGCGGATCCATTTGGTGTTTACCCACGCCCATTAATATCCGTATTCGCTGATGCGTTCCCGCCCTTCTCTCCATAAAATACTTCAATTTTCGGAATAACGTTGATTTTATTTTTGATGTAGAACATCTATTTTTTATGGTAAAAAAGTTATAGAATCGTAATGTTACGCAGATGCGAAATCCCTTCTATTGGCCAACTGCTACTCACAAACTGCACGAAACAACAGAAGTAGTCAGTTTACCGGGACATCATGTCAGAGAAGCGCCGGTTGCGCCGGTAATACATATTACGGTATTAACGTTGGCTGGCGTTGGTAAATAATTATATGGTTATGTGCGGCGAGCAGCTCAGAGTGTCCTTGTGGTTGACAATTGCGATCGACTAAAACCGATAACAATTAATGAGCCGATACCACTGACATTATATGGAGTTGAATTTAATAAATGTCTATTTTTACATATATTCTGAATTAAAGCAGTTTTATTGAAATTTGTTTGTATTATTTTTTCATTTCATTCATATATATATACAAATTTCAATAAAACTGCTTTAATTCAGATGATTTACAACTGGAGCAGCGGTCACAGGTGGACTGAGAATACAATTGTCCTGTTGTCACAAGTTATTAAAGTACTCGAAGCCTTGTTGATTATTTTGTTGTTCCGATTTACGCGAAAGTGCTTATTATATTTTAAAATATAATACTTAGATTTAGATTTGAATATGTTCATAACCATGCTTCCTGCAAAGCTTCAGAAACGTCGGGCTTATTAATTAGTTATAACAAACTATCTGTGCCCCACGGTGTCACTCGCGTCGCTGCCGGGCTGATTTGTGAATGTAAACCATTCTCAAATCTCCTTCAAGACACAAACAATCTTGTCAAAATAGGTCCAGTTGTTTAGAAAAAGTTCAGTGACACACACATGCACACAAGAAATACAATTATAAAAAATAAGCCGCGATAAAATCTAATAAAGTAATTTGTAGAGTGAGTAATATTCGAGTAAACTTAAGATATCATAAGACAAGAGCTGAGTTTTGGTAGTATAACGTTACTCGTTCGTAGCTTTTGCGTTGTACAAAAGTTTTGTTTGTAAAGAAAGCCTCGCGTGCCCCTGACGTCTCTTCACCCACACTTTAACAATCACTGCTCTGAACAATATTTACACGGGAGATGAAACTCAGCCGCCTGTTTATCTGAGAGATGCGCACGTTCGTAATATGTGAATGTAATTTATTTTCAGCTTACAATAAACTCTCTTCCTCTCCGTTTTATTATCGTTTGACTAAATAATGAGTTTGTAAATGTTGAACAAATATTCCTCCAAACCAGGGGTTGCCAAACTTTTTCAGTTCGTATTAGTATTTGTTGGTAAACAGTATATTCAAGATGGGGATGAAATTTAACCGCATGTATGTTATCTCTGCGAGTTGGATACGCACGCGTAACATTAATATGGGAATGTAAACATAACTTTTAACAATTACACTTGATGGAATGTGTTGTTCTTTCTTAATGGAGATTCATATTATATCTTGATTATATATTAATTGCCTTTTTATACTATAAACATTTTTATTGGCTTAAATAACACATAACACGACCGGTTTCAATTATAGAAATCATCATCGTCGGTCGTATTTCATCATCATCATCATCAGATCAGCCTATTGCAGTCCACTGTTGGACGGCGGCCTCTCCCATAGCACGCTACTGGCCTCGATCTTCGGCTAGCCTTTCCCACTTCCTGCCCACAGCTTTGCGTATATCGTCACTCCATATATTATATAAATAAATTTTCGTATAAATGTAATTTAAATTAATAGAAAGTGGATATAATGTAAAAAAGTACATTATTTAATCAAGATATTTAGCAGTTAGTAACGTGTATTGGCATGATGTTATGTAAATGATGCACGGGCACTCGCATACAGTACGAGGACGCAAAGTTGCCGATTTCTGAGTTAGAATGCTGAGGTAGAGGTGAATAGGAAGGCGAGTGAGTAAACAAATATGCGGACATCTAATGGCGTCGTTATTATCTATTATACTGTAAAACATTTCTTTCAACTTATTCGTATTACAGTAGAAATACTAAGCCAAAATTAGGTACTAGACTGTAAAATGAGCCAGAAACTGAAAAAGTTTGCGTACCCCTGGATTAGAACAATATTTGTACAACATTAACAAACTCATTATTTTGTCAAAAGACTGAACTGAGAGACAATGTGAAGTCATTTGATGTTTTGACAGCTCCTCTGTTGGTGACGTCACGTACACGCCAAACAAACCGCTATGAAACGATCTGTTGTAATTATAATGACTTATCTTATTCATCTAATTAATAATTTACTAGCTGTAGCGTAGCAACTCAACCTTCGTGGGCGTGCACAACAACTTTGCTATAGGTCATGATCAAATGCATAATTTATGATCCTATAAAGGACACAGACGAATACTCATTTGTATATAATATACAGATGGAATCTATTTTGATGTTTCTATTTCATGTTTGATAATGTAAACGTGCAAATAAGCCTGATCTAGGTATTTATATAATAAAAATGTTATGTAAATATAATCTGTTTTTTTTAGTTTTAAAAAATCATAAATATTTTATTGTCTAACACCAACAACTCTCTGAAATACGAAAACAAATGACAGACATGATGTCATGCCTGGTATCCCTTAATCAGACACAAACAGAGAATATAAATCAAATCAGTCAAGACATGG